>QTSX02005716.1:0-525897 GCA_014839935.2 Entomophthora muscae
ATCATTTATTTATATTCTTATTTTAATTCTCACTTTATCGGTTTATGCTTTTAAGGCAGTATATCTTCCTCGAGTTAGTCCCAAGCGCACCATAATATTCGGCCCCTTTAATCATTCAGTTACGTCAGCGTCTAACGTTCCAAGCCAAGCATGCATACATCATCCACTGTTCGGCGAGCCAGTTTGATTGCTCCCAAATCTACTAATAAACGATCATGATCAGCTAAACCAAATACTAACACCTACTTGAATTAGAATTAGAAGTTTGTTCCTTGCTCGAGTTACATTTTTTAGCAGCTTAAAAAAAAGAGGTTAACTCCTGCAGGGTTTGTCGCAGCACAAAGGAGTGAAGCAAAATGAGAAGCAGCTAAGAGAAGATATTTTATTTGGTGTGTTGATTTGATCGCATTATAATATATTTTTAAATAATTTTTTTGAAAGTATTAAAAACTCAAACGGTTTAACATTTTTATCTCTATTTTGGTATTGTCTAGCATTTCATGCTTTTCCTAGACTTTTTGAAGACAGTGGCTTCTTCATGGCTTAGTACGTACTACTGGTTCATAACCAATGCCGAGATAACAAAATGATTCAGTGCGCTTTTTAACTCAACATCATTTTAAATTGATGTTTTTAAATCTATTATTTCGATAGCAAAAAACAATCTAAATTAAGCGGTCAGATCAATCTTTATGTCGAACCATTTGATTAGTTTTCTCAATTCGATTAATCCCCTGATATATAAATGTATACCTCGATCAAAATTATATCTCGATCAAATTTATATCTGGATCAAAATATAACATTGATTCCAATATTCTACTGCTGAAATCTAATTTATTTTTAAATTTCTCATTTTTGCAACCTTTTGATGTTTACACTAACTTTCTTGTTAGGTACCCAATTTGGAAGTATTTTCTTTGAAATAAAGAATTTTTAGCCAAGCCATTTATTGCCTACAAAGAATATTCCTAAATTAGTAAACATTCCTTTGGAAGTGATCGAATTCCCAAGTTAACTTGTCAATTCTAAAAATTCCAATCTTTTGCTTATCTTTATTTCTTATTTTTATTTTTGGAAAATTTCCCCTGGCTCCATATTCTTCTGATATTTTTAACACTTTCTTTAGATTTTTGGACTACTTTGTCAATTCTCACATCAAATAAGGTATGAATTACCCTTTATTTAAATAGCATGGTTTATTTTTGTGCTTTTAGCAGCTTTAATCTAGAATGAATAATTTATCTTTATTTTTTGTTGAACTCCTACTAGCTTCATTCCATTTAGCAGATACTTGTATATTTTATAAAACTCTGATTTTCCCTATAAATAGATTTCATCATAAAGTCATGATTTGTGTTGTGACTGACTTATCCTCTAACAATTTTATAAAGAAAATGGATTTTTCTCAGCTGCTTAGTTCTTGCTTATGATTCTCCGAAACATTATTACCAAGAGTTACACTTTTTAAAGCAGATTTTTATCTTAAAGAATTTATTTTCCATTTCTTGCTGCAATGACATTTTTCTTCAAACTTTCCCCTCTGGTTTGGCAATTCGATGCCCAACTGCTGCTTTAAGCAATTTTTTCCTTTCGGTTAAAATCTTTATTAACTTATCTCTTATAAATCTTTGCGCTTAAAATGTTTTACTATCAGTATTTTTATTTCCAGAACTTAAATAGAGCTTGTTTAAAATGACACCTAACATTTAAAACACTATGCTCTCAAGTCTGTTTTGAAGATAGCTAAAACGCTTACTATCAATCGTAAACTTCTAACTGGTGGCTCTGATGAATCTACAGGTGTGTAAATTAGGCCTGATATCTGATTTTCTCAACTTTCGCCCGCCCGAGCTCAAGAACCCCAACCAGAAAGTGAGGCCTGTCAGTAAGGTATAAGTACCTGCTGGGTCAAGATCAATCCCCATTGTCATTTTTAAATAAAGGTTCTGAGAGATCAGGCTAACCAAATATTGCTATATTTTATCCTAGTGTCACAACATCTTCAATTACTCCCTCTCAGGGAATTAACACCCCAAGTAGAACACCAAATGGCTCACCAAATGGTTCACCAGCCAGTCAGTAAACTGGTGGCACCATTATCAGTTGACCATCTATGATGGGGATCACTCAATCCAGGTCCTAAATGAAACACAACTTGATTAAGTCTCGTGACTCAAGAGGAACATTACTCAGATAAGCCCCATGACGTACATGGACAGTATGTGGCTTATCATGATACAATATATTATTCTATATTCATATCCAATAAAGTATCATTCTCTTCTTAAATCTTCCCCTTTTTCTGTTTATTATACTTCCTAGAAGTATAAACTTGACAGTGATAGCACAGGTAGGTTATTCATACCTACCCAATTCAAAGGAAAAATTCCTCCCAAGAAAAAGACCCAAGCAAGGGTACTCCCTAACGGCTGGAGAGACTACAAAGAAGGACAAGACATTCCTGCAGGCTTTGTCATCCTCCATGTTGTCCACATCCTCATTGAACAGTAAACTCTTTTCCACACTTGTAAACTCCTGAACCTTCCTCTAACTTTTGCAGGCGCAAGTGCCCGAGATACCCAGTATTGTCTTTCAATGCCTGCACTCAGCAGAAATTGGGGCTTTTGCAGGGCTACACCAGGAAAATGCCAACCTCTGGATTAACAGCATACAAAGCAAGTTTACAAAATTAGGCTATCTCTGAAAACTCTGAGCCAGTGAAATTTCCCTTTGTGTCACAGGGACCACCTCACATTTTGTAAGTGAATGGCTCAAAAACACCCTGATCAAAATGAAAACTGGGAAATGTTCAAAGCTGCCTCCCTAAAAAGGTTTGCCATGAAAGACTCTGACATGATAATCATGACAGAACTTAGAACCTTCAAGATGACAAGAACAATTGAGGAGTACATTGAAGTGTATGAAGACTTATATGACTGAGCCCCCAGCACTATTAACTTTGACAAAGCTGGGCCACAATTGGACTTCTACAATGGCCTCCCCACTCACATTAGATGTCAGTTTGACATGACCCGCTGCAAGAATCTCAAAGATGTATTCTTGGAAGGAAAGTGCATAGCTCAAAAGTCTGACAACCTGCACACAACAAACAAACAAAAGGAGAGTCCTTCATCCAAGAAGTATCCTTGACCCAATAAGCCAAGAAACTGAGCCAACAACACCCATCCTTGAACTGGGAATCACGCTTCACAAGCCAACCAGGCAAGCACCAAAGATACCAACAATGAGAGAAAAGCTCAGGGGAGTGCTTAGGCGAGCTGCCTCCCAACCTACAAGACTTGTACAGGGACCAAGATTTGGATTCAGTTGCCATGATCCAAGTACCCTCCAGCAACCATCTACTGTTTGCCGCCCAAGCTAGAAATAAATTCCTCACTTACCCTTTCCATTTTTGCAAATATCAGGACACCACATTTTTTGACACTAGAGAAGATCAATCTCTTGTTGACAAGAAATTTGCTGACCTCACAAAACTACATATCACCCAAAGCAGTATCAGGAGAGTCATCATGGCAAATAACAGAAGCACCCCAGTCACCCAAGAAACAAACCTTTTCTGCGCCTGAATTGGAGACGTGCAAACCACGCTCAGTAGCCCAATTATATCAATCCCCAAGTATGATGTTACACTTGGCCTGGACTGGATGAGAAAGACCAGACCTTGCATTAACTGGGATAGTGCTACCCTCACCATACAATGAGAAAAAGTGCATCACCATGTTTACTCAACTCACCTTGATATGCTTATTAGGGACCATGTATTTGTGAAAATCATGGAAACAGAAGAGGAAACCAACCCTAGAAAAATCAATTGGAGTACCTGCACATACAAGTTCATCCAATTTAAAAATACAGAGACTTAGCATGAAAAGGACCATATCCAAGACCAGCTAGTGAGAAAATTCCCCTCTGTCTTCCAAGAAGCACTACCAGGATTACCACCTGATTGTGGCATACAGCACAAAATTGACCTCAAAGAAATTGTACCTAAAGCAAAACCTATCTATCACCTCACACCAAAAGAAGACAACACCCTAAAAGCTTACCTTGACAAAGTGCTCAAAAAAGGACTCATACAACCATCAAAGTCACCTCTTGGTGCCACTGTCTTCTTTGTGGAAAATAAGGATGGAGGACTCCACCTGGTCACTGACTACAGAGCGCTCAACAAAGTCACAATTAATAACAGGTCTCTTGCCCTTAATTGACGACCTTTTTGATGTCCTGGGGGGTCCCAAATCTTCACAAAAATTGATTTAACAGCAGGATATCACCAAATTTGTATGAAACCTGAATACATTCCAAAGACTGCATTCAGAACCAAGTACAGATCCTTTGAATGTGTTGTCCTTAATTTTGGTATGACAAACACTCCCAGTACCTTTGTGACCATCATGAACAAAGTGTTCAAAGAACACATCAGAAAACGAGCAATTATCTACCTGGACAACATCATTTACAGTCCCAACCTGGAACAACACTGGAAAGACGTCTGCCTGGTCTTCTGCACCCTTGAAGAGAACCAATTGATTGCCAAACCGTCAAAGTGTGAATTTTTCTTGGTGGAACTTCCATTCCTTGGCCACATTATCAGTAAGGACAGAATAAAACCAGATCCAGACAAGATACATGCCATAACTGAAATTCCAGACCCAAGAAATAAGAGCAAACTCCGCACCTTCCTTGGAATAGTAGCCTATGTAAGAAGGTTCATCCCTGACTGGAGTGCCCTAACAGCCCCCATTTTTGCCATTGCGGGCAAAAAAACCAATTTTATCTGGACACCGCTACAAGACCAACACTTCTGCCAACTAAAGGAAAACATGGTCACTGACCCTATCCTTCAATACCCAAATTGGGAGGGAATCTATGAGCTAGAAACCAATGCTTCTGATTACGTCATAGGAGGAGTACTCCATATTCAAACGGCAGAAAAAGACTTTCTCCTTGTGGCGTATGAATCAAGGTAGCTATCTGACGGCAAACAAAGATACCCCATACACAACAAGGAGTTGATAGCCATCATACACTGCCTCATGAAGTACAATGCTATCTGGAAGGGGCCTAAAAGTTCAAAGTACTCACCAACCATAAGTCGCTGATATTCTTCAAAACACAACAACACCTGTCAAGAAGACAAGCCAAATGGATGAGCCTCATAAAGAGATACCCCATTCAAACCAAATACAATCCAGGCAAGGAAATTCTTACTGCAGATACCCTGTCAAGGCTATACAGCAAACATTTCCTCTGCACTGATGGCAACCCTGACTGGCCCATGTTAATCATGGGGAATCTCCAGGAAGGTTTCCCACCTGGCACACCAATGGACATCCAAGAGAGTCCTTAAGAACAAACATATGTTCAATAATTTATATGGCACTCTTCACCAAATACTTCCAAGTGGTGACATTGTACCTTACGTTATGTCAACACAACAGATTGACACAATCCTCTGATATTACCGAGACCTGGAACACACCTGCAGCAGAAACTTGCACAGATATCTCAAGACACACTACTGGTAGCCCAACATGCTAGATGATATCAGAGAGATACTGGAACAATGCAAAGTCCATGAGAAGTACGCCCAAACCAAAGCACTATCCAAATCAGTAATACCCGTGTCCATCACATAACCCTTCAAGGTATGGTTGTTGGACATTGTGGGGCCAACACCTGGTGAAAGCAAGGGCAAAAAGTACATCATAACAGCTATCAACTATGCAAACAGATGTCCTGTGGCGCAAGCCACCAAAGAACACAAAGGCAATGATGTGAGAAAATTCATTGGAAAAGAGATCATAGCCAAGTTTTGGAAACCTGATCTCCTGATCACAGATGGAGACACCAAACTTAAAGTTGTGACACCAATATCTAACTTGCCAAGAATGGAATAAAACACATCACATCCAGTCCATATCACCCTCAAGCAAATAGACAAGTAGAATGACTAAATGGCGTGCTCATAGAAGCCCTCAGTAAGTTATCTGCTAACAATTCAAAGGTCTGGGTCAGCATGCCCCCAACAGCATTCATGGTCTGTAGAACATAAGTCAATCGCAATATGGGTAAAAGCCCTTATGAGCTTGTCTATGGATAAAAGCCCGCTCTTGTTAGTACATCTGCAGGACCACAATTACCTCTGCCCAAAAAGGTGCCAGACAACAGGGACCCCAACATATTACAAGACAGAAAAGACCAAGAGAAAATGGAACACCAAAGAGTCAAAAGGGAAGCAATCTCTCTACAGCAGGGAATATTCCAGGTCAGGGACAAAATCTGGGTTGTCAACCACAATCAGCATAAGTTGGACCCAGGACTGTGTGGACCAGGCATAGTCATGGAAGTCAAGCCAACAATACCTACCTCATCAAGGGAATTGGAGCTCAAAATGAACTGAAGCGCATGCACCACAACCAACTCTGCCTGTGTAAAGCAAGAACATCCCAACACAATTCCAGAATCCCTGTCTCCAACACCAAACTGGATCAATACCAAGTGTGTATCCCTGACACTCTTAAGAAAAATCCCAAGACTCTGCCTTCTAGTACCCCAGGGGGGAGATGTCACAACATATTTGATTATTCCCTCTTGTGGAATTAATGCCCCGAATAGATCACTAAATAGCTACCAAATGGTTCACCTACCAGCCAGTAAACAGGTGGCACCATCATCAGTCGGTCATCTATTATGGGGATCACCCAATCCAGATCCTAAGCGGAACACAACTTGAATAAGCCTCATGACCTAAGAGAAACATTACTCAGATAATCCCCATGACCCCATGATGTACTTGGACAATATATGGCTTGTCATGATACTATACATTATTCTATATTAATATGCAATAAAATATCATTCTCTTATTAAATCTTCCCATTATCTTGTTCATTATACTTCCCAGAAGTATATACACAACATAATGATAAGAATGAGCAAGCAGGGGACTGGAAGTCCCCTGTCTTGCTTAAAAGGTAGAATCTGAATTCAAAGAGTCCCCTGACTCAGAGATGGAATCTATTGGCTTATAGAGAATTTTTTAGAGGGGAATCCAAAGGGTTGGAGAGTTTCTTAATAATTTCTGATCCCACTCCTGATTTGCCATTGCCTATGGAGTATCCCAGGACATCATTTAAACCAGTTGGATTAGAGCTTTTAGACTAAACTGTAGAGAGGCCTGGTTGATCATCCTTGAATATTTTAAATGGGGGAAAAACCATGCCAACAAACAATCTAAGTTAATCAGGGATTCTTCCAGTGTTGGAACTGGGTGGGTCTAGGTGGAAGGCGTTTTCAAGGGGTATGTCATAATGAATCTCTCAGCATTTTTTTGCGCCAAATATCCCAGTGAATTTAGAGGTTAGTCAGGAATCTGAGAGGATTTCTTAGTTCTTTGGTGAAAAATGTCCCTATCTAAGGCCAAAGGGGGAGTAAATTTAAAGTTCTGGCAATTTAGGTTTAAAAATTGAATTATGAACTTTAATAAGAGGATTCCAGTAGATTAATCCAGCACAAAAGTATTCAACCTCTTAACTACAAGATAATTGTGCTCTTCAAATATGAGGAAAATTTGTATAATTTAAGAGAGAAAATAATCATTTCTTGTGGTTAATGATATAATTACTTTATTAGAGGATTGAGTGTCAATCAAGAGGTTATAGCTGTCATTCTCTAATACTACAACATGGCAGGATAAATTGGTTTATTAACCTGAATCAGGAGAGCAGAAAAATCTTCAATGGTGTGAGTAGCAGAAAACCAAGAAGTATAAAAGGATTGATTGTACGTGGGTTTGGGAGCAATATTAAGTTTCTTTATTAATTTAGAAAAAGTACATTAACAGGTGACATCATGTCTAGTATGTCTTTGAGCATCTCCTTCTTAACAGATACTAAGACTCTAGTTGTATCCTTACCAAAGAGAGGCTGAATAACTAGGATCTCTTTAGATGCAACAAGTTGCTTTTCCTGTTTCTCCAGAGTATATCAAAGAGCCAATATTTTCTTATATGCTACCTGTAGAGTTAAAGAGATTTGTACTTTTTAGAACATAGCTTCTGACAACTTGACAGCCTCAGGAGAGAACTCAATTCACACAGAAGCATGGCTGGCTTGAGCAAGGTAAGGCATTATAACCATATCTTAAGCAGTAGAGAAACTTGGCACTACTTTGATAGCAGTTGTTTTCCCTGAGTGTAGCTTTTAAGGGACAGAGATAGTCTCAGGAACTGCTAGTGCCTTATACCCAATCCTACTGTAACAGAAATCACAGGATAGTAAGAATCTGTCTCCAAGTGATGGGGAATTACCATCTGAATTCACATAGAGTTAATGATTAACCACCAACACAGCTTCAAATACTGTTTTGTGAAATTTCCAAATGAGATACTAGGATTAAGTAAAATAATTAACCCCAACCAAAAAAGCCCTAGATAAATGGCCTGTGAAAGAATCAGAGAATCTTCAGAATAAAATTCAGGACATCAAGATGCAGCACAATTTTCATTTTCCAAGACAGGGGGGACCACTTCAAGATTGGCAGGCATTGAATTAACATTGGGAGGTGCCAACAACAAAGTTGCAACTGCAGGGCCCCATCTTCCAGTAATTATCTGGCTAATTTTAAGATTGTAGGGGATGTAGCGTAACAATCCCACTACAGGATGCATTTCTTTAAAAGTAAATTAAACCAAGGGATATTTGATTTTTATTGAGTAAAATTTTGGGAGGACTCAACTCTTAGATTTGAAACAGTGAAAATTATTTGATATATATCAAAAATCAACTAAGAAATACCACCTGGATCCTGGGCTCCTATTTATTCTACATTGTCAAGTGAGTATCTAGTCCAGGTTGAAAAGAACCCTTGTGTGACCAATTTCTGATGACCATGCTGATTAATAAGCTCATATCAGGTGCCCCTCAAATTACATTAATTTATCAAAGTCAATTTTCAAGGAGGAATTGGATTTAAACGGCAAACTGGAGCAGCTGTAACCCATTTTCAATCAACCATTTGATTTAAATCTGTTAATTTGGTCAATTTTGTTAAAGGTTTGCTGGCTTTTTGAGCCTTTCTACTTAGCCAGATAATTCCTGGCATGATGGAACCTACTGTGACACCTACCACATTCATTTTCTTCTGACTCATCAGATTTAGATTCACTAGGCAATTCATGGAAAAGATGTAGGATTGTTGTATGTGTGGAATGTTGGGTATAGCTAGCAAGAATTAACCCTGGTATTTGTTCTATTACTATACCTGAATACAGGGTAGTAAAAACAAAGTAGGATTGAATAATATGTGGGGGTAAAAACTTATCTTTATTTCATATATAAACCAAGTATATATAGTGAGGTGAGAAATTGGTAGAGAGAAAATTGGTGGGATTAAAGGCCAGGGAAATAGGCCAGGTTTGGTTCAATACCACAATCAAAATATCAATACCAATATTGGCTATTGATTTTGCACCCGGAAGTAGAGGTTGATTGGGCACTCAGATCTTTGATGTCACTTCCATTTAGGTTTCCAAACTCAAGCACCCAAGTATGAACCTTAATTCCAGAATCAAAGGCCTTATTTGTGGCCCCTTTGTGTAACCTCTGAATTACCAAATTACTGAGAGAATTTGAGTGGAATCCAGAATGCTCTAGAATTCACTAGTTCTCAATTGATCAGGCAATCAATTGCCTAATGTGTAATTACGTTCTGGATCTGAATTTGAACTTAATTTCCATCAAATCCATCACATTTTAGCACACTGCAACAAGAATTCAAGGCGTAGCATTTAAGGGTGCAGAGCCAGGAACAGTAGAGGGGGAAGTTATAGCAGTAATAGGAGGAGACCAAGGAGGGCTTTCAACAGAGAGCATCTTTGCCTCTAAGTTGACTGGTATTTTCCTACCTGGCTTCTATAATTGGCACCCTCTATCTTTTGATTGGCATATACTTGGCAGTGATGACACATAACCCATAACTATGGTAACCTTGGCACTTGAGCTGATAATTATTGTCAAGAGTAATAAAGTAAGGGGGCATTTATTACAACTAGAGTACACAAAAGTGTTTATCTTACCACAGGACTAGTATGCGTCAAATAAACGTCTTGGAGAATTGTCTTGATTGTATTCATGGAAGACATCATAGGCTTATGGGCCTTGAAGTGCAGCCACAACAATTGATTGACTTCAAGAGCATTAGCACAGACGGGGTAGGCTTCTTTGAAAGAGAGCTGACTGCTAGTGATCAGCTGTTAGTCTTAAATGTAGAAGCAATCAGCAAACTCAGTAAGAAACTCCTTTGGGATTGCAAGAAATTTAAATGTAAGCATTTTTTAATTTAAAGCTCACATCACCACCAAAAACCTCAATTGATGCCTCCTCTATCTGGGCCTAATTTGTGCAGAGCTTTTCTGGGGGTCAGCCCTGTTGTTTTAAAAATCCATTTCAGGGAACTAACCTTGGGCAGCCGGCCCATTGTTGTCTGGGAACAGGCAAAGTGGGCAGATCCCACCAGAGGATTGATGCTAACTTAATTGGGTAGTATGTTGATTTGACCACCCAGGACCACAGGCTGGTGACTGGGATTATAGTGTCAATCACCCCAGTGAGGTTGATGTACACTATCCCAAATATATTGTTAGTGTGGTCCAAGATAGCATAGTTGTGAACATGGGCATTGGTTTGGGGGTGATGGGTGGTTCCATATATAATTGGTAGGCAGGAAGGAAGTTGTATTTATCTCTTAACAGACAGGGCTCAGTAACGTACCAAGGGCCTTTTTGGTTGTATCTAGTTAACTATGTAGATATGGCCAAGGGATCCCAGGCTAATATGTTGTCGGTGATGTAGTCCTTGTACTCAGGATTCAAGAGATATTCTGTGAAATGGATCAAATATAGCTCCTGGAGGACAGTATGTAGCTGGCAATTTGGCAGGAATGTCAGATGATCTTTGAGTTACTGGAAGATGTCAAGAATAAAATAAGGTAATAATTGGGAAAACTAATATCTCATAAAATTTATTTTAAAATGATTATAGGGATTGATCTTGGCCTGGAAGGTACTTATACTGCGCTGCCAGGCTTCATTTCCTGGTTGGGTTTCATGAGCTAAGGCAGTTTGACATTGGGGGTCTTATATGGCAGTGTGATGCTTGGCACTGGTGGGTCATCACTGGTTGCTTTGGGATGAGAAGACTTCAAATTCTTCTGTTTGAAGAATTGGGCATTGGATGCCTCTTCAGGTTCAGTGCCACTTCCTGGGCTTCAGGGGAGTTTGGAACAACTCTCATTGGGGGACTCATGCATTTCACTGATCAAACCACAAGTGTCAGGTATTGACACCTTGGGTAAATTACCAGCATCTTGCACTGGCAGTTTGCTTGCAAAAACCTGCGGTGTAGTTTGGGATTCAGGTCCCAGTGGGTTGGAAACAACTTTATCAATTAGTTGTTGGCTTTCAGCTTCCCAGTCTTTGTTACAGCAGTCTGAAAAGGGTTTTAACCAGGATTTGACCCTGGTTCTATACTTTTGAAATTCAGGTACATCCAAATTGTCATTCCTGACATGGCATGTAGGATGAAGAAAATATAGAATCTGGTTTTTTTATGCCCATCATGAGCATGCACATTTCTATCTCATAGAGGGCCAGGAAGAAAGTTATAGTTGAGGTCTTGGGGTTAAACCCTTTTTTGAAGAGCAGCTTATGATTGGGATCAATACCAGTATTGTCAGATCTGCTAGAACTGTCCTGAGAGTTAGAGTTGAGGACACGGATCCCATAGGAGAACTCAACTTCCCTTTCCACAGGAGGCTGAAGGGTCCATAACTGATGCACACTCTCTTCTAAGGTAGTGAAAATGGTTGTTAGTTGAACCCTAAAATCTCAGAGGCTGTATATACTTGGAGGGTTTCATTATCTGAATTTTCTGCACAGTTGCAGTGGCACAACCCCCTGCAATTTTCAAAGATAGCTTTTGCGCCTGTACAAGGAGGCAGAGATGCTTATCCATACTGTTGTGAATGTCACCATTCACCATGTTTTGATTTTGCCTTTGATGGGTTATTTCAAGGACAAATCCCTCTCTTTTGCTTTTGCCCCTCAAAATGAGGCTGGATCTAAATGGGGAAATACAATTGTTTTTAGTTTCCTGATTCTGTGCAACTCACTTGCCCCACTTATGCTTGTGGTGAGTGATTCTACTGTCTATGTAGTGGTTTGTGATAAAGCTACACAGTATAAAACTTTTCACTTTTACCAATAAAATTTAAGTTCTATTCACATTCTTGTCTTTGTATCTCCACGTTCTTTGGCGCCTCTCTAGCCATGTCTAGCAGATATTATTCAATTAGGGCCGCAAGGTAATTACATAGCCTTCCCTACCATTCTAAGACTTAGTACAAATCTAATCCTAAGGTTAGGATTTCTTGTTGTGACTCTGTGCCGCGCCCCAGATCACAAATAAAATGGTAATCACTACAGGGGCTGTAATCCCCTTGGTTATCTCTTTTACAACAACGTTTTCAGGACCTTTGCCTCCTCCCATACAAGAGCCAACTTTGCCTGAAATTACCAGTACTCCTATTGAGGAAGACATTGCTGACCTGCCTATTGTCTCTTCTTTGCTGAACCTTGGGAGTGGTCCCTGCCTAATGGCCTACCCTTTAGGTACCCCTGACTTAGAACAAGTCATGGAGGTAGCCCTTGAGATAGCCCATGATGGAGCCATCCCTTAACTCCAGCTTCAGTTCAGCCAAACAGAATAATACAAATTGATTGTAGCCCCACAATTTCCACAGCATCTTCTCTCAGCAGCTGGCTTCACTGAACACTTATTTTCATCCTTTGTACAACCCGCCTTAGCCCATCATCAAATGGTATTAGGGCTCCACATTCAGGAGATTTCATCTCTACAAGCTGCCGTCACTCATCACTGGGATCAGTTTGCAGCCTATCAGCAGTGGATCCACTCCCTGTTTTCCTTATTATCAGACAATCAGTGCAACTCTGTCATCTCCCAATCCTGCTTGGTCAATTCCATCAAAAAAATGTGCCCGTCTATCCCTGAGTATGTCAGAGAGCGTCTACATGAGTTTCACCAGTTGGAACAGCCTTGGCGCACCCAAGTAGATTCCACTCTAAACACCTATCTCATCAATTTTGAACAACTTGTGCAGCAAATCAACAAGTTCAGTGCTTACTCCTTCAACCAATTATAGCAAGTAGCAGTCCATGCTACAAAGGGCCTCCACAAACTTGGCAAGGAATTTGATCAAGAAAGGGCTGCTACCGCTGCTACCATTGCCAAACTCCAGACTCAAGTAAATGAACTGTCTACCACTAAATCAGATGTCCTGGATTTTCCTTCATCTGATGAGTTAGCAGATAGAGAACAGAGACTATGGGATGCCATTCAAGAGTTAATAGTGTCCACCTGCAGTCAGGATTGCCCTACCAAAGACCCTCAGCCTTATCCTCAAGTGCTTGCTCTGAAAACTCAGGTTTCTGACTTACAACAAGAGGTTGCCACCTTGTGTGAGATGTTGGCGTCTGTTGTTACTCCAACTGGGATTGCTGGTGAAGATGGCTGTTGCCCTGGCTTGTCAGGAGCTCTCCACATTCACTGTGCTAGAGAGTTTATAGCTCTAGCTAACGAGGTGGGTCATTTATACAAGACCACTCTGAGCTTGACAAAGACGTACAAGAACTGAGTGAGTTAATTGATTCAGTGAACAATGGGTTTACCCCTTGCCTTTTGCTGGGTCTGTCTCTTACATCCTGGCTGGCTGAACTGTCCTCAGTAGTAACTGCACAGGGTCAGCGCCTGAATGTTACTGAGCGGCAGACCAACCTAGCTAATAATACGGGCACCTGCACTTCTGAAACCTTGACTACCCTTGAGGAAAGTGTTTGCCAGCTGTGGGCCAGACAGCCCCCCACCAAATTCCAAAGCAGAATTCTCCCCACAAATAAATGTACTCAATAGCAACAATGGTGGGCCAACCCCAGAAGCACATTTCAAGCCTACCTTTAAGAAAGTCTTTGACCCCAAAACCTTGACCATTGCAGCTTTCTTAACTATCTACAAAACTGCCATGAGAAGAGCCTTGTATGAGGTCAAGAAGGAACACATTAAAACCTGTCTGCACCTGACCTGTCAAGAGGTAGTAGTGCCAGAGCTGCCCATCATTGAAACCTGGGAAGATATGAAGCAACTTCTGATTGAAAAATTTAGTGGTGACCTTAGTTTGGAAGCAAAGAAGGAAGCCTTCATGCACATTGCTTTCAAGCCAAAGGAGACCCTAGCTGAATTTTCAGATAGATTCTACATAGAAGGACAAAAACTGATCATAAGCCGTCAGTTGACCACACATGAAGTGTACATGGCTTGCACTCAAGCCCTTAAGGTTAACCAGCTCCTGTGTCTTCACTTCAAGGCCCATAAAGTCATGCTTTCTTCCATGAAGAGCATAAAGACACTGTTGCAGGATATGCACCTTACCCATTCTGGGGCAGTTGTGCAAGAGAATTTTGCCGCCTCTACCTCTGGTTTGTCTTAACATGGCCTGTGTATTCTCACCATGAACTTGCAGAATCCTCCTCAACACCAGGGTTACCATAACTGTGGACAGATATGCTACCATTCCTGAGTCTTCACCAATCATCAAGTTGAAGGAGCTAATCCCAAAGAGCAGGCAGGAAAAGAACAGGTGACCTAGAGGCAGAGACACTCTTGGTTGACAATTCTTCCCAGTCTCCTTTGATTCCCCCCTCCATTGCTGACTCTGAGCCTTCTAACACTGAAGCTCCTCCCATCCTACTGCTATTCCACAACATCTCTGATGACTCTGACATGGACAATTCAGATGCAGATGATCCTGACACCTATGGGTATTCAGTCCTTGCCGTCCCCAAAACTATTGCAGTCCTTTAAGCTATGTTCTGGGAAATCTACAACAACCGCCAATCCTCTGCCTGAAGCCAAAGAGGTTGTCTCTTGTAAATACCTCACTCAAGCCAAGAGATCTCCTGTGCTTGTTGAATCTTCCAAGGAAGCTGCTGAGATTGCTGACGCTGTGCTCAAAAATGTCTCAGTCTTGCTCCCTCTCCAGATGGTCTATAAGGAATTCCCGGAGCCCAAGATGCATGATCAAAAAGTGGGATAAAGAATTGGAAGAAGCCAAAGACATTCTGGCTGTCTTCCCTCCCTTTGGTTGTACTACCACTTGTGTGGAAATATCCATCCAAAAGGTGAAAATTAAGGTCACCTTGGACACTGGATCTCCTGTTAATGTTGTCTCCTTGAAGCTTGTCAAGAAGCTCAAACTTGCCCCCAACCTTAACTATCACTAGTTGTATGGCACAGCTGGGCTATCCATGACTTGTGCTATAGGAGCTTATTATGCTCTTCCCATGCGTTTTGGCAAACTACTCTTGGGCGCACCTGCTGTTGTCTTGGAGAAAAAGAGCTACAACCTCCTAGTTGGTACTCAATTCCTTAGGGAATACAATGGGATCATCAACTTAAAGGACAGCTACCTCTCTATATTAGGATACAAGATCCCTCTTATCTTTGAAGAGCCAGTTAAAGTTCCCGGGAAGCGCCTCAAGACATGTGCCTTAGAATATCCCACTGGTGTTTTCACTCTAAAATACCGTACCCATTCCTCTAACATGAAGTGCCCTCTCATGGCTTGCCCTGCGTCTGAAGGGATTCCTCTCTTGGCCACATCCACTGTAATCATTCCCCCTGGATCTCAGGCTATCCTAGACTCCCAAATATCATGAATTACCTGAGTGTACATTCCTAGAGTTATAATCTCCTCCCTTGCTAGGATGTAATGAACCCTATCTCTGTCCAGGAATTTTGGATGTCTCTCATAAAGACCTTGTTCAACTGCTGGTTGTTAACTTGACTGCTCTCCCCATACATGTGTCTAGAGGGAATTTTGTTGGCTATGGCAGGTTGTTGAATGCTCCTGACGTCCTATCACTACATCCCTTTGGTACGTTCCAGGACTTTAACTTACCTGAGAATGAGCTGCAAGTCCTATCATTGTTCACCGCTCAAGACTTCCCGCAGTTATCTCCAGTTCAACAGAAAGAGTTGCTTGACCTACTGGATTGATTTTTGGATATCCTTGCTAAGGATAGCCCTGATTATGGTTTAGACAAATTGTCATTCACCAGATTGATACTGGTGATGCTCCCCCTTTTGCGCTAAACCCTATTGCCGCAGTTGAGTAGAGGATGCTCAGGTATCTAAAGAGCTCAAAAAACTTCTAGACGCTGGACTACTTGCTCCTTCCCAAAGTCCATGGGCCTCCTCCTTGCTCATACTGAAAAAGAAGGATGGAGGTCATTGTATTTTGATGGACTACCGACGCTTGAATTCCTTAACTAAAAAGGATTCCTACCTCTTACCACGCATTGATGATGCTCTCTGCTGCCTTGGGTGTTACAAGTTCTTCTCTTCCATGGATCTAACCTCTGGTTACTGGCAAGTTGATCTCTCCCCTGAGGATAGACAGAAGGCTGCACTCCTACTTTCAAAGGATTGTTTGAGCCTACGCAAATGCTGCAAGGGCTTTGCAATGCTCCAGCTACTTTCCAACAAGCCATGGACTCCATCTCTGTGATTTAAAGCTCTCATAAGTCCTAGTGGACTTAGACAATATAAAATTCTTAAGCACTGACCTTACAGATCACCTGGCCCATCTTAAGGAAGTGTTCATAAAGATTTGTGAAGCTGGACTTAAGTTAAAGCCATCTAAGTGTGCCTTCTTTAAGAAACACCTTGAATTCTTGGGGCATGAGGTGACTCAGACAGGAATTTGCCCCATGACTAAGAAAGTTGAAGCTATTGACAAAATGCTTCCATCCACCAACCTTCAAGAAGTTCAAGTCTTTCTGGGCATGATGAGATACTACAGAAAATTCATCCCTGGTTTTACTGACACTAGGGAACCCTTAGTCCAGCTGCTGTGTAACATCCCTTTCAAATGGGCCGCCAGCCAGCAACAAGCCTTTGAAACTCTCAAACAAAAACTCAAAGAGGCTCCCATCCTAGTATATGCTGACTACAATAAGGAATTCATCCTATATACTGATGCTAGTGACCTGGTCATTGGACCCATCTTGGCTCAATTGGACAATAAAGGTGTGGATTGCCATGTAGCTTATACCTCTTGTGTCCTGAATAAGAATGAGAAGAATTACAGTGTAACAGAGAAAGAGTGCCTTGCTGTGTTACATGCCGTCAAGCAGTTCCATCATTATGTGTATGGCACTTATTTCACTGTGGTTACTGATCAAGATTTGCTCAAATGGTTACAACAACTTAAGGAACCAGAAGGAATACTCACTAGATGGGCTCTCTTCCTGCAAGGATACAACTTCACTGTGCTGAATTGACCCAGAATTCAACATCAGAATGCTGACGGACTGTCCAGAATGCCTATCCTCGCTCTCCACCCTGCTGAGGGTGACAGGTTATACAAACTAATTGGATATCCTTCTTTGTGGGAGAATGAGATGGAAGAAGTCCAAGTTACTCATTCTAAATTATCTAAAGACAAGCTCATTTGTGACAATCAGCTTTTAAGAAAGTAAAAGACCACTAATTGCTTTATGTACGGCCTAGTCTTTGCCATTTGTTGGTGCTTCAAGCTAATAAGGAGACAGGACACGGAGGCGTTACCAAGACTTATGCCTGGCTCCAGAAGAACCTCTTCTGGGAAAATATTTGCCTGCTGATTCCAGATGTCATTGCTAGTTGCCATGATTGGCAGCTCCAATAACCTCTAGCTGCTGCCCACAAGTTCAAGCTAGTCCCCTCTCAACACACATTTCACACTATCAGTATTGACACTGTAGGACCTCTCCCTTGCTCCTGCTCTGGTTGCTGCTTTATACTAGTTGCTGTTGATCATTTTAACAAGTGGGTAGAAGCTCGCCCTACTAAAGACATCACTGGCAAGACAACCACTACCTTTCTGCTACAAGATGTATTCTTTCACCACAGTTGTCCTCAAGTGTTGTTATCTGACAATGTGACTAACTTTAACACCAAGTTAGTAACCTATGTTGTTGAAGCCTTGGGGTCTCACCAGTCTTTCTCTTCCCCTATAATCCATCCACTAATAGGGCGATTGAGTGTGCAAACTCAACTCTGGTTTCTATCATGAGGAAACTCACTTATTCTGACGCTGCCAACTGGGATCTATACTTACCTACTGCTCTCTTTGCATATTGTCTTAGCAAACATTGTGTCACCGGACATTCCCCTTTTGCTATGCTGTATGGATGTGAGGCCACCACTCTGTTGCTCCTGGGGGCCCCTTACTCTCCTCTGATAAGGCTATGAACCCTGATGAGCATATCAAAGATCTAGTTAATTGAATCATTGATGTCCAGGCCTCTGCCTACACGTCCGCCTATAAGATCAAGCTGCTGGAGCTCTCCTCTGAAAATGCTGGGAGATCCCCCTGCCTGAGTTTACCATTGGGGACCACGTTCTGTATTATCAACAAAGAGTAGGAGGACAAGCTCATAAGCTAGACTTGTTGTGGATTGGGCCCTTGGAAGTGACCTTCAAGCAAGGGTCAGAGTATACGGTAAAACTCCTCTCTAGTGGTCAACCTTTTGCTTGCGTGCACGCCAAGTTCCTCCGCAAGTACCCCCTGCTAAGGCCAATCTAGAGGGGGGGCAATGTTGTGAATGCTGCCATTCATCATGTTTTGATTTCACCTTTAATGGGTTATTTTGAGGACAAATCCCTCTCTTTTGCTTTCACCTCTGAAAATGAGGCTGGCTCCAAATTGGGAAATTCAATTGTTTAGTTTCCTGATTCTGCACAACTCACTCATCCCACTCATGCTTGTGGCAAGTGATCCTACTGTTCATTTACTTTTTTGTGGTAAAGCTATACAGTATATAATCCCATTCTTTATTCCCAATAAAATTTAAGTTCTATTCACATTTTTGTCTTTGTGTCTCCACGTACTTTGGCGCCTATCTAGCCACGTCTAGCAGACATTATTCAATCAGGGCCAAAAGGTAATCATATAGCCTTCCCTGCCATTCTAACTGAGACAGAGTACAAATCCAATCCTAAGGTTATGATTTCCTGTTATGAATCTGTGCCGCGCCTCAGATCATGACACATACCCCTGCTAAGTTTGCTCATCTCTTATATATTGTAATCAAGGGTTTCATAATTTTGAATGGTCTCATCAACATCTATATTCAAGTTATAAATAAGAGTTGTACACCTAATCCCAGGCCCCTCTTTCCCAAGGGCAACAGCCTTATTCTTTGACAAGAGGAGGGGCACCAAGGGATGCCATGGTAACCTGCAAAGCTTTGAATTTTTCTCTGAGCCCTACCATATGCCCAATCAGCACAGCTAACTGTGAATCAGGTGTAGGCAGAGGAGAGGCAGAGTCAGCAGAGGCCTGTTGTCTGGTATTAGCCCTGGTTCTACAAACTGCTTCTCAGATCTCCTGCAGCTCAGAGCTAGGATCACTAGCAGGAGAGGTAGGTGACTTACATTTATCAGAATTGCAATTTTTCTCAATGTAGTCTCTGAGGTTCTGGAACTCAGCCAATTGTTCTGCCAGAAAATTCTGAGCAGATCCCCTTGCTAAAGAGGCAGAAGAAGTTACAAAGGCTTCCAAAAATCTTATCTGGCTGTTAAAGTGGTCAAAAAATTGATTAAGCTGTTGGATAGGCTATCTAAACCAGCCTCTTGTGAAGTAGGCTGGCTTGAAAAGATTCTTGCAAAAAGTGGCCTGGCTATCTCTGTATGCTTGAAGTCAGTTGTTTATGTAGCTATAAAGAGAGGTACAAATAACGTCTACTGTCTACCATTGATTGTAGATGTTGCTGGACCAGAAGAAAGTCACACCAATTAGCCAACAACAACAAGAAAAATCTGTGGGCTCATTTTTTAAAGGCCATATACTGATCATAGTTATTGCTGGAGCACTCAGCATTCTTTTTGACTGAAAGAAGTGCAAGCCTAAAAGAAGTTGGTGATGGACTATCCCAGGGTAAACAAAATGATGCAGGCTCCCCGTAGCCAGCAGGAACAAGGTACAAAACTGAGATAACCCTTGTTTAAACATCATAAAAAAGTACTCAGGGCCTCCAAGCACAGGCTTGAGATTGGCGCCAATATTAATTGCAGTACTTCCACCTTGCTTCAATACAAGGGCAGTTTCTTGCACTTGTTCAAAGATAGGTGTTTTCATGGTGATAGGTAATATAAATGGCTGAGGTGTGACAGCCACAGCAGATATGATAGCAGGATGGTCAGAGATGTCCTCTTCCAGAGAAGAACTAGGGATAATAGACAAGATACTGCGGCAGAAGAAGGGTGGGCAGGACCAATGAAGACAGTGCCAAAAGGCATGAAAGCAAGCTTTTGGCCTCTGTAGTGAGCACTATTTTTTCCATGGCTAAAGACATCTTGGTTGGCATTGTTTGCCCCAAGAAAATCTAACAAAAAAAGAGCCACCTACAAGAAAGTGCCAATGAAGATTTATTCTAACCTGAATCAAGCAATTGACAGGAAGTAGGTGGTGGCCAAGCAGGTACACCTTTGAATGAGACTCATAAATCTGCTGTTTAGGGCCTGAACCCCCAAAAATCAGGTAATTTGGTGTTTCTGGCTCCAAAGGTGATTTATGATGCCAGAAGCTTTCACTCACTTCCAAAGGGCTACATGTCATAATTCACCCTTCTGATTTCAGCACTTTTATCCACCTATATGAGCTGAGTTGTAGCTCAGAACTACCTTAGCAGTTGAATAAAATCCACATTATCTTAAAAGTTATCCATCTTATTTATTTCTGATAAGTAAACTTCATGGAAATTGAATTCCTGTTTGTGTATGTTTCTGTGTGCACTATGTGATGGGTGTTTTCAATTTTGTGTTGTCTGCGGCAACCATGCTGTTGTTTGCAGCTTTTCTGCCTGAGATTGAGGAGTACATCAGCCTGATTTGCCAAGCCATCCATCTGCAAAACCAGGTTCTAATTTTTTGATCATTAGATTCTGTAATTTATGTTTGTTCCCATCTTTACATCTTGCATTCTTCCTGTACCGTTGCTTGGAGTTGATCACTCACAGAATTGAGGCTGAGAACTATTTTTCTCTCCAACGTTTTCACCAGTTGGGGTTGCATCCCTCACTTTCTCAACCTTTCTGGATTTCAAAGTTCCTCCACCATTACAGTTTTGTTGAGCTGTGCTTTATTATTTGACATGATAAGGAACTCAGACAAAAGTCTTAAATACTTGAGACTTGAGGTTCTGGATTGAAGCCCGCTTGATCTGAGTATGGGTAATAGATATCTTCCTAGTGAATAATAGATGAGCGCTGAGGATTCAATTCAAAGTTAATTGGCAAGAATGAACTTATTTTATTGGAGAAAGGGGCATTCAATTCTATACCCAAAGGTTTGATCCTAGTAGCCTTGGTGGAGATACTCCAAGTGGCAAAAGGCTGGTCAGGATCTGGAAGGTTCAGATATTGACATCAACCCATATTTGGGTAGAGAGAACTCTACAGGTTGAAAGCGAAAGGAATGGCTTTCACATGAGTCAATCTGGGAACTATCATTCACTAGGCCAATTGAAACCCCTGGTGAATTTGAATTCATGACAGCATCAGATAAGACACGCTGATTATGGTAAATACTGTAATTGTCACATTTATATCTGCCACAGCCCTATTCATGATGGGTTCAGGACAGTGCCATTAGCGGATCGACGTACCAGATCAGTTGCCAAGGGAGATGAATCTTATGGTTCGATGTTCCCCAAGCGAGACCAAGTATTTACTGGTGTAGATTATAGATACTGGGATGCTGATTGGGAGCCGGGATATGATCTCAAGTACTAGGGCAAAAAGTTCTTAACAAGATTCGAGATGATGAGGTTTAGTTTAGTGCTTATAACTGTTGCGGTGGGAAATTAGGGATTCTTCCCTAGCTACGCCGCCCATGTTTACCCGCCCGGCGATTCCCTGAAAAAGGCTGGATCGGGGAAACTTTACACGGTTTCCCCGGGCTACATATTTTTAATCGCATGGGATAAATGATGGGAGGTTGGTTTTTATGTTCGGTGCGGGGATCAGCGGAACCCCCAGTTTCCCCTTGTGGGTAGCCTCCGATAGAGCTGGACTCGCCCATGGCAATCCTCAAAAAGACTATTAAGCTCGCTAGGCTTTAGGTTAACGGCAAATCGAAAGGCGGTACTGGCGCGAAACCTTGGGCATTTTAAGATATCAAGAAAATTTATGTTTCACATAAAAAAAGGTTAGTATTTGTCACTTTGGTGGGGAGAAATAGGAAATTAAATCAGATTTTAATGGTCAAATGCAAGTTCAGTGGCGGGCGGTGCATAGGTTGATATCGCCAGTAGGGGCGACTTTCTCGGCCATGCCCTTGAAGTCGCAGGCGGTGCCGTCCTTGTAGGCAATGTTGAAGATGATGGAGTTTACCACTGTGGCGTCGCAGGTTGAGAACCTGCCGTAGGTGCCGTTCTTCCAGTCAGAAGCGACGTCACCGCAGACGTCATACTGGCAGATGAACCCAAGCTGCTCGCCAACAGTTTGCCCGTTCTCGGGGAGAGTGGCGGCCTTATTGATGCGGCACTCGAGGCTCCTGTAGGCGCAACGGCATGCTTCTTCGGAGGGGGTGGGAGGAAGCTTGGCATTGGATTTCCAACTCTCGGATACCTTGGGGCATTGGCGGGAGGGCTTCTTTGCTGGACACTCTCGAATGCTAGTCTTTTTGGGGTTGATTTTGGAAAACTGAGATTGGACGGTATAGAAGTCCTTCAACTTTTCTACGTTGTTGCCGTTGATCTTGACGAGGCCGTAGTTGTTACTTTCGTTGGAGTATTCGTAGATGAAGCCACCGGAGAAGACGTCCTGCATGTCGTTTCCATACAGGGACTGGATCTCGTTGAAGGGGCGAGTAGGGGTCACGTTGCAGCCGTATTCGGTCAGGAGCACAGGGACGTTGTAGTCTTGCAGCTCAGCAGTGCGGTCCTTGTACCCAGACTGTACAAAGTTGGATTCGCCACACCACGAGTACACATTGATGCCATAGAAATCGGCACGCTCCTCCTTGGTGCCGCAGTTGAAGTAGTCTTGGATGTTCTTGCGGATGGCGGGGTCGTCGTTGTCAGCATAGCCAACTGGGATCTTCCAGCCACGCTGGGCAATGTATGCTTTGGTGTCGCGCAGCACAGCCTTGATATGGGCAGATGCCTCGGTAGTTCTGATGTCGTTGGTGACTTCGTTGCCAGCAATGAGGCCAAGGAGATTGGGATACTTTCCAAAGGCATCGACAGTAGCTTTGTAGTGGTTGAGGATTTCGACACTGTAGCGGGGGGCGTTGCGGTCAATAGACTTTCTGGGGATAGGCAGATCCAACATCAGATAGATCCCTTCTCTCTCCAATGCCGCCATACACGCGTCGTGGTTATTTTCTGGATACACCTCATAAACACGGATGGTGTTGGCTCCCAACTCCTTCAGGATCTTAGCATCGCGTGTACACGCGTTCACGTCCGCCAGGACGTCGCTGTTTCCGTTGCTGCGTGGTTGATACGCGACACCTTTGATGTAGAACTGCTCGCCAGTAACCGAATCAAAGAGCTTGGTGCCCTTCATTCGGATCTGACCAAGCCCAGCAACGCATCCCAAAATCAATCCAAGAATCAATTTCATCTTGCATTCCTCTCTAATCTCCACCTTGTTTTATACCTTCTCATTCATTAGAAACACTAAAGAAATACCCCAATGTCTTTTACCGAGTCGAGCACCTATGAAACCACCGTCAAGATCCAACAAGGATTAGAGTAGAATTTATATCTAAACAAAGATAATCCAGGAGCCCTACTACCGAGCCTCCGTGTCCTCAGTTTAGTTTGCGGATTAATGGGTACGGCATACACATGGGTTGTAATATTATCCTTTACCCGCAAACCCTTATTCCACCATCCATGAACTTTAAATTACGAATTTATAGACACATGGCAGAGTTTGACATTACAAGCTGGTGGCTTGGGAATGCAGCCAAAGAATAGCAAATAATTCCACTAGGGAAATAGCATTAACTTCTTTGATACAACCCTTACCGGCAATAAAAACATACCCCCTAGAATCCTCAACAATAAAGCGAAAGATGCTTCTTCGCGGATTTTCATGCCCCTCTTTTAAATCCGCCATCCTTCACTGCGCCGTTAATTACCAGAACATTTCCCATCCATCCAGCAATTAAAAATAATACATAATTAAGTAATCCAACAAATAAAAAAATTATCTCCATAACTGATTCAGTAAAACAACCCCACCTCCCTTGAAGGTAAAGCTTTGCCAGATGCGTTTGGAAGCTAATAATCATAGTATGGTGTGCCAAATAGATAAGGGCTTTCCCATCTTCTTAAATTGATCCTCTTGTAACCTTGTAAATGTACAATTCTGCACAAAACAGGGCTTCCTGAACATGACTCTATTCGCTCCATCATGTCTATTTCCCAAACTGCAAAACGCAATTGTATTACATTCTGCATCCTACTATTCAGATATCCTTACTGCCGACTAACCATTCAACAAAGTTGATGTTATACACTTCAATCACCTCTTGAACCCTCACTAGATTTCATTGACCCACCCCTCAAAGCAAGCCCAATAGAAATACTAACATCCAAAGCCAATCAGGTCTCTACACAGCAAAGGAACCACATCGGAAATCAGATACATGCCCACAATCTTCAACCCCATACCATCCAAGCATTAACATTCCCAAAATCATAAAAATAACCAACATAAACCTTCACACCTTCCAGAAAGTATCTACATCTAGCTTAATCAGCGTATAATCTAGAAGGTTCGTAACCCTTTTAGCTAGGGCTGCTTTCTAACCCAGATTAATCCCACCCCAATTCATTGCCACCAGATGCTTATCTTTACCACCCGCAAAAAAATGCTTAAACAATCAGGTTTTAAATAAAGTTATAGTATCGAGTTATACTTCTGGAAAGTATAACAAACAAAATAAGGGGAAGTTTAAGAAGATAATCATACTTTAGTTGATATGAATATTGGGGATCATATAGTATCGCAGGAAGCCCCATTCTGTCCATGTGCACTGCCCTGGGTGCCCAAGTTGGCTGAGGCACTCAAATTGGCCCCAGAGGTCCCAGGTTCAAATCCAGTTGCTTTCACCTGCCCTGCCTCTATATTTTAGTTATCTAAGGACCCTACACCTAGTCAGATTTTCTAGCCAGGGCTGGACTAACAATCCTTAATAGCTAAAATGTTAAACTCCCTCCTGTATGACGTAATAGTGATTCATTGAACCCTACCCATAGTTGGAAATCTGACCAGGACCAGGCAAACAATCCTTAATAGCTAAAATGTTAAATCCCTTCCCAGTATGATGTAATAGTGATTCATTGAACCCTACTCATAATAGGGTTTCCAACCAGAACCAGCTGTACAATCCAATAAGTGACATGGCAGCATTAAATTAACCCTTTTATCCCCTATTCACTAAGGCTATGGTCCTTTATATGCCACTCATCAGAGATTCAATAAAATCTATTTTTAAAAAAAAAACCATTCTGTCCATGTGTGTCATAGAAATTGTCTGAATAGTGTTCCATTTAGGATTTAAATGGTTGATCCCTGTATTATATGGGCAAATGATAAGAGTGCCCTGACTTAATGATTAGTCAGAGAGTCACTTGGAAAATTACTTTCCCAAGAGGAAGTAATCATAGATGTTGCAACAATACATAAAATTTTTATTACTCTGTCAATCTTTTTGTAGGCTCATTGATTTATTGTTTTTTGCCTTACTTTTCTGAATTTAGGCTGCAATCAATCACCCAACCCAAAGTGAATACCATACTCTCTAGAGAAGGGGAGACCAATATCACCTTGAGACTTCCCAGAAACCCAATATCTCTTGATTGAGGATGATCTAGACTCCATAACTGAGCAAAATTTCCCACCCAGGTTAATGGTTAACCCAGCACCCAGCCCAGAGCTGCCCACCCAACCTTTAACCCTGTTGTATTGATCCAATCTTTGTAATCCAATACTCTCTGACAAGGGAGGATAAAGACGATGTTCTGCATATTTGGACCCCAGACACGGGTACATGATCTCCCCATTACCATGAACCACTGCTATCATTACCAAGCTAATTTATTTTTAAAAAACCTCTTCTTAACGGATAGACTATAAAAATCACCCCACCCAGCTATCAATAGTGGAAATTGTAGGCTCCCAGGATCATTTAAAACTTTGATGAACCCATATGGGCAGGTCCTTTTGAGCATGAGCTATTGCTGATGAACAGAGAGATGTTATCTTACTAACCTTGATTGGGAATGTTCTGCTCTTTCCCCAACTACACCAGTTAGTGTTTGGTCTTTAGGCCTTAGAGTGGTAATCAGGTGGACCCCTATCATTACCCTGCACGGGTGAAGATATGTCACAAGAAACCATGTCACAGGTATATAAGTATGTGATCAGCTGTAGATATAATATATTTGAGGTGATTAACCATATGATTGGTGCTTCATTGTTGTATCTCTTTCAGGAAGCTTTATGGGAGACACTTATAGTGTAGTGGGAAAAAATGGGAAGCCTAAAACCTTCACTGGGGTAGCTATCTTGGGAAACATCTGCTGAACCTGCTGGCCTGGGTTGATTAGGAAGTGGAGTTGGTTGCTCAGCAATTAGATCCTAGGCTAATCACCTGGGTGATGCCAAGCAAAGGGATATTAAGTGTACTGGGCATGCAAGGAGCAGATAAAAACTCAATATATCTTATGAAGTAAATGAGAACCATAGACTAGACCATTACTGAAATCTCCCAGTGCCCCAAGGAAACGCTGAGAAGTGTCTTGAAACGTTTATTGGCCAGAAGTTTGCCATGATGGCAAACAAGGATGTCCTAGAAGAAAGGCTTACAAGGAAATTTACCATGATAGCTGAGCACCCAACAGATATTTTGAAACATTTTTAAGCATCTGGCTCTAACAGTAAAGCTCTGCGTAGCTTTTGGAAACCATTGGTGCTTTGATTAAAAAACTTTGACACCACACCACTAGAAAAATTGGTATCCCTATTTTGGGTTCAAAAACTATGAAGATGGAGCTAAACCACTTCAAAGTGGTATGTAAATGGATTGTTGGTTAGTTTTGAGGCTTGATCACCTATCTGATCTGCTGGTAAAATATCCTGAAGCTTAATTAAATATTAGGAAAGCTTTGTAGGATTTGTTTAGGTTTTTTAAGGGGGGCTGAAAGCTAATTTTATGGTAGAGAGAAGGGGAAAATAACCCTTAAGCTCTTCAAGGGAGCACTCTAAAAAGGGGACCACCTGAAACAAGGGAATATATATCTGAGATCAAACAGCAGAACCAGGGATATCTGATTGAATGAAGAGGCAAACAGAAAATATTACCTGTTCATCAGAGCTAACCAATCAATGCCAATATACAGTGAAAAAGAACAGCAGAACCTTAGTTCAGTAGAACTATAGGCTAATAATGCAACTGTCGTGAATGCCGCCATTCACCATGTTTCAATTTTGCCTTTGTTGGGTTATTTTGAGGACAGATCCCTCTCTTTTGCTTTTGCCCTTTGAAATGAGGCTGGCTCCAAATTGGGAAATACAATTGTTTGGTTTCCTGATTCTGTGAAACTCACTTGCCCCACTCATGCTTATGGCAAGTGATCCTACCATGCATGTACTGTTTTGTGGTAAAGCTACACAGTGTATATTCCATTTCATTTTTACCAATAAAAATGAATTTCTACTCATATTTTTGTCCTTTTGTCTTCACATACTTTAGAGCCTCTCTAGCCACGTCTAGCATATATTATTCAATTAGGGCTGCAAGGTAAATACATCGCCTTCCCTACCATTCTAACTAAGACTTAGTACAAATCCAATCCTAAGGTTAGGATTTCCCATTGTGACTCTGTGCTGTGCCTCAGGTCACAACAGCAACCTTGTGATACACTATTATATGAGGTTTCTAAGGGGCTCAATCACAAAGATAAATAGATTCACAGCCCCTGAAAGATAGTGCTCTTTATATAATACAAAGAAACTCCTATAATAAATCACCCTAACACTAATCAGGTGGATTAGTATAGGTAGTGTTGCAGGTAGTTGGCCTAGCCAACCACCAGATGTGAGATAATTAATTATTTTGCTGAGGGTTAAAGCTTTCACCAAATGGATATGAGTTTCCCTGGGAAGAGCTTGACAAGTCATCCTCAGGGCTTTGTCAACCCCAGGATTGGCCCACACTAGAGATACCTGTGACAGAAATTGAAGGATAGTAAGAAGAGTCTCCGTGTGGTAGGAAATCACCCCCCAAATCCACATGGCGTTGATGATTAACCACCAATAAAGCTTTGAATACTGTTTTTAAAAGTTTCAAAGGATACACTGGGGTTTAAAAAATGACTAAACCCAACCAAAAAAGTCCCAAATAGATGGCCTGAGAAAGAATTAGAGTGTTTTTGGCCTAGACCTCTGAACGTTACAAAGGGGTAAATGTCTTGGTCTCAGATTCAGAAGTAAAGACACCAGATTCTGGGCCACTGGAGATAAGATTAGGAGGTGCAGACAACAAAGTACCCAAGGCAGGGCCCCATCTTCCCCTGATAATTCAGCTGAGAATCAAGCTATAGGGGATGTAGCAGGGTAGACTGACTACTGGATGCATTTTAAAATAAAGTTAGACCAGGGGAATATTTGGTTTATTGAGGAACTTAAGGAGGACTCAACTCTCAGAGTTGAACGGTGAAGATTTTCTAATTTGCACCAGATTTTGACTAAGCAATACCACCTGGATCTATGGCCACTATTCCACCAATATTGTCTAAAGATTACCTTGTCAAATATGTAAAAAAATTCCTCTTGAGGGACTAATTTCTGGTGACCGTTCTGATAAATAAGACTGTATCAAGTGACCCTCAAATTACATCTATTTATCAGTGTCAACTTGCAAGGGGGAATTGTGTTAAATTGTTGTACTGGAGCTGTAGTAACCCATTTTTGATCAACAGTGTGATTTATATTCATCAACTTGGTTAACTTAGTTAACTGTTTACCTGACTTATGATTTTTTCAACTTAAACAAGTAATACCAGGTATTATGGGAACTACTTTGATGTTACCCTTTGCTTTAGGTGGGGAACAGTGCCACCATTGGAAAGGTGTGACAAGGAAAAGCTCTTGTGGGCTGGAGGCAGCTTCATGACTGCCAAGGTAGGCTCAGGATGGCCAACAGCAGTAAGATTATGATTGTAAAACTCTTGAATGAGATCAGAGGAGTTGGGGCAGTCATAGTAGGGAACCCAGGAATTTTTGGAATCTGGATAACCCTTCCAAGACACCAAGTACTCAAACCAACATTGGTTCTTACAGGAATTTTTGATGCAATTCAATTCATACTCAGGCTCTTTTTCCACCAAAATGGGTTAGGAAGAAGCCACCTCTATACCACAAAGATAAGTGAGAAGACACTCATGGAAGGTGTGCAAGATCTTAAAAGAGGGTGGTAACTCCAACTGATAGGCAGAGGGATCAATATGGCGTTCAACCTTAAAAGGACCTACACACTTTGGACTCATTTTACAACAAGGAACCTTAAACTTCATATTACAGGCATCCATCATGACCAGATCACCTGGCCAGTAGGTAGGGTTCTCCTGGTGCTTACAATCTGTGTATTCCTTGTAAGTTGTCACAGCAGCAACAAGAGTAACTTTGAGCTCCTGATGGACCTGCTTAAATGCAGCAGCTTGATCAGTTGCTGCCTCTATTTTGATACTCAGTTTAGCACCCATGTTTGACAACAGTTATAACCTATATTGGCAAAGAATTGTGAAATATGGATTGATCTATGTGGCACATTGTTGTATGTGAACCCTAATATAAGAAGGTTTGAGCATCAGATATCCTCTTGAACATTGGTGTAGCACAGTAGATAGACCTCCAAACTTTGGTTCAGCCTCTCTGTTTGTCCATTAGATTGGGGGTGAAAAGCCGTGAAGCAACATAATTTGATATCAATAATTCCAGTAAAAGCTTCCCAGAACTGAGCAATAAATTGAGGCCATCAGTCACTTACTATCTCCATCAGGATACCATGCAGTGAGAATATTCTGTCTAAAAACAACCTTGCTGTCTCCACCAACATGATTGTATTTGAGCAAGGAGAAAAGTTTATTTTTTTTGTAAGCCAATCCACCACTGCCATGATGACATTAAATCTATTAGAGTCAGGAAGTTCTCTTATAAAATCTACTGATACAGACATCCACAGTCCCGCAGCTGGTTGTAGTAAAACCAGCAACCAAGTGGTTTTGTTCCTGCTTGCCTTAGACTAAACACATACCAAGAAGTCACAAACATAAGCCGCCACCTGTACTGTCAAGCCTTTCCATGAGAATTGTCAACAGATTAATTACACTGTCTTTTTTCCCCGGGTGACATGCTGTAAAACAAGTATGATATGCTTTCATACTTTTTCCCCTGATAGTTTCTTCTGAAACCCATAGACAACCTTGATGACAATGCACTAGCCCTATCCTGTGGTATCCCTATTGCTGAACAACCAGATGTTCACAGGCTAATTCTACTAACCTGTTGTAGCCCTTTGACAAAGGCTGCAAGAGCTTGATCTTAGAATATAAGTCAATATCTTCACCCTCTGCTAAGAACATGGTGACCAATGTAGCTGAAGGCTGCAGCACAAAGGGAGCCACAGCTTTATCTGGAATCAGAGTATGTGTGTTGAACTTGGCATCTAAACTTGTATCAAGAGGTGGGAAGGATTCCTGATCAATATGTCATCCAAGTGGTTGTCTATTCCTTTGATAAACTCATAACAGAACTTGTATCTAGTTAAGTCCCTATGCCATGTGGATTGATGACCTGAAAAACCCCTTGGCTGGCAATAGTACAAGTGGCCTTATGATCATTTCTTACTGTAAACAGATGACACACTGACATTAGATGATGGTGCTATTGCTTCAGAAATTCTATCCCTGTCAACAATTCCTTGTTAAAACAATTAATTTTGTTCACATGCTTCCATTTTTTGAGAGAAATACTCTGAAGGTCTCTCAATGTCATCACTAGCAGTTTGTAGCAACACCCCTGCCACTGCATATTTCAAAGCGTCTGTGAATACCACAAATAAAAGCTTGGGATCCACATGTTGTAATACAGGCAACAACAACAGGAGAGCCTTTGCTGCCAAGAATTCTTTTGCACACTTGGGAGTCCAGACTAGAGTTGTCTTCCCACTGGCTGAATACAAGAGGGTTGCTACTTTGGACAAATGAGGGGTGATCTTTGTTGAAAATGGGTGCACACTGGCAGATTCAACAGGAGAATTAGTAGATAGGGGCACACACTCACTATATGCCTTGGAATGTGAAGATTCAGAAGACATTGGCCAACTTAATTGCAATGATTGTTTTTATTGGGTCCTATACAAGTAGGTAAAAAACTATCCCCTGGGCGTCTACTGCCAACGCCTTATATAGGGGTATTTCCATATTACTAATCACCAGTTGCTGGCAATGTCTTCTAGGACATTCCAGTACACTGTAGAGTATTGGCTGGGTTGGCAGAAGAGGGAATGACCTTCTATTTTAGGGCAAAATCCTATAATGCCTAGCACAAGGGCACACTTTGCTAGCGCATTAATCAGTGATCCTTTTTAAGATAAGCAATTACTTCCATATCTGGTTCTAAACACAAGTCAAATAGGTCAATTGAATCAACCCTGGCACCTCAGTGTTATTTCCTTTTGAAGCTGGCGTCTTGGTGCTTGCTGTAAACTAGGGTGGTGCTCTGGCGCTTGCAAATAACCATGTTGGCGCCTTGGCGCTCAATGTAATTTATTGCGGCGCTCTGGTGCTTGCAATAAATTGTGCTGGCGCCCTGGCGCTCAATGTAAACTAGAGCAGCACTCTGGCGCCAAGAATAACTAATGCCAGTGCTGTGGCGCTTGTTATTTAGAGTGGCGGCGGCGTGGTGCAATTAATCCTTAGCAACAACGTCATGGCCCACTAATCATGCATTTAATTATATGGTAAGTTAGCACTCATTTCCAAAAGGGTAATTGATTGGCCCTGGTTAATTATCAATGGTCACCTAATAAATTAAGATTTTCACAATCCCTGGTCAACAATTCTTCACAATCTTCTTCAAGAATGTGCAGTGCCCAAAAAGCTACAAAGCTGGGACACAGCCACGTGGGTGACATACTCACAAACTACTGTCTCCTTATCAGGAGCAATAGTGTGACCATCCTCAAAGATAATGTTCCCCAAAAAGGTAATCTTATGTTTAAAGAATTAACAATTACTCCACTTAATGATTAAGTAAGCTTGGAGGATACGCTCTACCACTGCCAACAGGTGGGCCTTATGGGACTTCTCATCTGGAGAACACCCAAAATATTGTCCATATAGCAATAGCGCACCCCCCATTAAATCTCCTAGAACCAATTCTATCAGCCTGTTGTAAGGTGGTTAGTGTAAACTAGCCATTACTGACGTCAATGTACCTGTCATTAACTAGGATCCAGTTTTAGGCTCCAAATAGACCTGTAGCACAGATGAATAAACAGTCCAGTGGATCAACTGGTCATAAACTCAGAGGGTTATTTAGCCCATCAAACAATCATAATGATTGATGGGCTGAACACCAACATGATACAACATTGAAGCCTGATCAGAGTATCAGTGGCTAAAGATTATTTCCATCCCTTATATAACTCTTCCCTTGTTATTATCAATAAAGATCAATGTGACTGTACAACAGTCACTGTTAAGTATTTAGCTGAATAAATACTTTGAAATATAAAGGTGTTCTGTTTTTGCTGTTTATTTTATATGGATAGGTTGACTGGAATTCTTCAGATAAAGATTCCTGGAAACTTGGTATCTATATTTAATAAAAGAACAGAATGTAGTTTGTTAGTTAGGCCGTACTAATTGACAAAACTAAGGCAAGATTGGTTGAATCAATCTTGGAGACTGGGTGTCTCAAACCAGCTAATTCCCCTTGAAGGTTGATTGATACCTAGGGTAAAAAGGGAAGCCTAGTAGGGGCTTCAAACCTCGGACTTGTTAAACTTGAGCCATAAGGTTAGGTTGAGCTTAACAAGTACAGCAAGTTGAGTTCATGGGATTGTGGTTCAAGTTAGGCATTTACGCCATATAATAGCTGACTCAATCTAGTATCAAATCAAAGACGTTACGCTGTATAATTAATGGTTATAACTATGTGGACTAATAATTATACGGCATATAATAGGATATTATACAGCGTGTAATGGGAGATTATACAGCATATAATAGAAGATTATACGGCATATAATATAAGATTATACAGCATATAATAGGCAAAAATTTGGCGTATACTAGGTGAGTATGTGGCATAAAATAAACAAGTATACTGTGTATAACAGGTGATTATATTGCAAGTATTTGATCCAAATTCTTCACAATGACCCGTGGTCTTTGGTGTTAATTAATTAACTGTGAAGGTTAATTAAGTTAATCCATAGGTTCAATTAACAGAAGTAAATTGTCTAAATACAGGCAATGATGCCTGGGTATTTAGGATTGATCAGCTGGTTCCCAGTTGGAACATTGATAGTTTGGATCTGGAATACACAATTCCACAGGGTTTTGGCACTAGAAGCTTGGAATACTTCAAGCCAAAACAAGACATTCCACCAAAAAGAGTCAGGTGATTCTGGAATAATCTAGGTATCCTCTCATAGGTTGAGAAGGGAGAAGATCTTTTAGGTAAAAATCTGGATTTGGAATACATAGATTCCACAGGGTTTTGGCGCTGGGAGCTGAGGAAGCTCCATGCTGAATGGATACATTGAGATGAATGGCATCAGGTGACTCATTCTCATTGTAGAATAATTCTCATAGGTTGAGAAATATTGATGATCTTTTAGGTAAAAATCTGGATTTGGAATACATAGATTTCACAGGGTTTTGGCGCTGGGAGCTGAGGAAGCTCCATGCTGAATGGATACATTGAGATGAATGGCGTCAGGTGACTCATTCTCATTGTAGGATAATTCTCATAGGTTGAGAAATATTGATGATATTTTAGGTAAAGATCTAGGTTTGGAGGATTCAAATGTCATAACCTTGTGATGAATCATAGGTTGATTCAGGAACCAGAGGGGTTTTCAGCCAAATATGCCCTGAATGGTATATAAGCAAAAACAGCTAAATTTTAATAAATATATTTTCAATTTTGACGCTTTCCCCTCAAATACCTTTTCAATTATTATGTCTTCTTTGTTTAATTTTGAAAGGGCCAAATTTGGAGTACTTTGTGTGGAAACTGATGCTGCCAGGAAAGAGGTTCCTACAAGTTTGTTGGAGGAATCTTGGGCAAGCTTGGAGGTCACCAATACTGTGCCTGAGGAGTCCTTGGTGGAAGTAAAGGCTGCGTTCAAAGAGTTATACTCCAATTACTTTGCAAAAGAAGGGAATCCCGCCCAAGGAAACCAAATCTATGTGTGGGATTCCTGGAACCTGTTAGTAGGATGGGACAAAATCTTACAACAAGTGAAAGCAAAGGCAAATTGTGAAATTGAGGCTTTAAGGGCAAGGGAAGAAAAGAGCATTGAGATCATGGCCCAATGGCAGGATGATAACAAAGTGTTGTCCCATAAAATTGCCTCTCTGGAGACAAAGCTCTTTGAAGCTTTGTCAAAGAAAGGTAATGGGAATAAGAGTCAAGGGCAGGATAATGGCGGGATGGACTGGTTGGACCTGGATCCGCCATAATAAATTTTAAGCAATATACATATTACTCATACTAGGTTAGACTTTTAATAGGACTTAGTTTAGGGTAAAGTATAACACGTTGTAAACCAAGTTAAGCAGTTACAACACACCATAATATACTTTACAACACAGCCTCTGAAAACATGCAGGATCATTTTTTAACCCAAAAGTCATAACAAAAAACTTTAATATGCCTTTCTTGGTTCTAAATGCAGTCAATCACTTCATTCCTTCTGCTATCCTAATCTGATTGAAGCATTCAAAAGATCAAGCTTTGAGAAACCCTTAGCCTTATCAACGTAACAAGAGATTTGAGCTTCAAGAGGAAAATGATAGGGATCTGGAATAGTGATGTTGTTCAGGTTCCCATAATCCACATATGGTCTTAACAAGCTGTAGAAATTCTGGAAAAACAAGAGCAGAGAATAAATTGATGAAGACTTCTTAAAAATGTAACCTTTTTCCAACATATCCTGAGTCCACTCCTCTAAAAAATTTCCTCCTTCAAGTTAACAGGTAAATAGGAGAAGAAATGTGGATGAAATAAAAAGTGACCTTAAAGTCAAAATCAAACTGAGTATGTTTAGGAAAGACCTCACCCCTAGTATCATTAAAAGCTGCTGACCAAGGTCAAAGGCATACTGTCAAACCCAAAATCACAACCATTGGAGCAGAAACTTCCAGGATAGTCTGAGAAGACTGCACCTATTAGGACATCCCTAACAATGGGATATGAACAGTAATTCCCAAAGAATGGTCAATCTGTAGTTCATTTTCCTTGAGGAGAGTTGACACAATATAATCCCACCATCACTCCACCCCCAAGATAATAGGTTACATGAAGGTAGTGCATATGGAGAACCAAGCATTAAAGGACTGACTACAACAGAAAACTTCACTGGCTTTTTCAATTGGAAAGACGGGAATGCTTGACAATTCCCTCCTCTGACTAACATGCCAAGGTGGTACTTCAACTGCAACAAATCTACAGTCTTCACGCTCATGAAGCTTCCCAAAGCTTCAGTATCCAACAAAATAGCAGGACAGAAGATAGTTTGATCATTTTTAATGCTACCATAAAACAAGAAGTTTAACCAGAAGTAGACTTATTTGCCAAGAGCAAAGCAACATCATCAGGATCTTGCTACTCTTTAGTCATACAAACTGTGGCTAGGGAGGCAGGATGCTCCTGAAAGGAATGTTCAATCTTTTTTTGAATTTCCTTGGGAAGAACAAGGCAGACAAAGTCAATAGAAACCATAGTTGACTCTCCTACTTTAAAACAGATGACTCAGTTGGAAGAACATCTTGCAACATAGCCAGGGAACTTTCAGAAGTTGCTGCTGCAATTAACTCATCACTATCTGCCAGAGACTCAAAATTGTCAACTAGGGAGGAGAATATACACATGTGGCGTGCTCTTTGACAAGACCAGGAGAAGTAGCAGCAGAATGAGAACCAGGAAATCATGAGCAAGCAATGGGATGATTCAAATCCATGAACTTGGTAACTTAGTTAACTGTATACCCGGCTTTTGAGATTTGCAACTTGGATGAGTAATGCCAGGCATTTTTAGAACTACCATGACAATACTATGGTATATGCGGCAGATGCATAATGTATTTTAAAAGCTGCTGTGAGAGGTTGCATGGCTCCAAGTCTGTTACAATATAGGTTCTGCAGTGCTAGTTCACCTAATTAGTGCGGCTCTAACCCCACTGGAGTCTGTCTCTGACCCCAAGAAAACCTCAGTTGTCATGTTCTTGGGCGCAACAAAGGAACATAACAGTAAATTTTAACTGTAGAAGTGAGTTTGTACTAAGTCATAGGTTAGTCTTCAGGGATAGATAAGGGATATATAATAAAGCCCAGGGAATAATGATTATTCAAAATCTCCTCTAGACACAGCTAGGAAGATGGTGCCAAAGCATAACAAGAATTGTAAGGAGAAACCATGAATAGAGCTTATCTTTATTGGGCAGAACTAAATGGTTTTTATATGGCAAACTTTGACCAAACCCCAGTGGAAGGGCTGATAGATCACTGGTTGCTCTCATAAGAGGGTTGAGAATCACCAATATCACCAGTATAGAGATAATTGGGTCATTTCCCCATTTTTGTCAGGGATCCAACCTGTGGGGGGTTCCTGAGAGCTTGCAGGCGGACAGCCTGCGGGCCCAGCAGGGAGAGCCCACCACAAGATTGGGGCTAACTTTGCAATATAAGATAACAATTTTCCAAGGACTGCCCAAGGTCCGCTCACAGGCACCATGGAATCAATCAATCCAGTGAGGATGATATACATCACCCCAAATATCTGGGTGGAAGTGAATTCATTAGTGACAACAGATTCTTGCGGGCAGTTAGGCCGCAGGGTGTGGGGTGGTGTCATTGGAACCAAATATGCGGGCCGGAAATTATACTTGTCTCAGAATAGCAGAGGGGGCCAGATGATTCTGGTACCCTCTCTGTAAAGGACTTCTGTCTCTCTAGTTCTAACTTTGGGGTTGTTGATCAGGATTTCCTCTAGAGTAAGCTCAGAATACGCCAGGTTGGGTGGGTACTTGGTGAAATGTACTGGTCCAAAGGGAGCTCCTGGTGGACGGTAAAGATCAGGCGGCTGGTCTGTGGTTTCTTGGGGTAGGTGGGTGTGGGGTGCGGAACCGCAAGACATAGACTGTAAATAAAATAGAACTAATAACAAGTATGGTATGATCTGGTTGAACCAAAGGTTCATGTCAATTTATTGCAAGGATGGCAATGGGCATCTTCCTGGCAGTCCAGGGTATAAGTATGCCCATCTGTCATGGTAAAACTTTCACAAATTTCCTTGGCCCAGGTTTTTCTGTTCACCAGGTCTTCCCAGTCTTCAGTGGCATCAACTGCGGGGGTTATTCCATTGGCTGGATCAAATTGAGACTGCTCAAATTTCCTAGTCAGGTTGTGGGATTGGTTGTCTCTGGGTGGCCTGTGTTCTATGGGAAGGTTCTTAGGTTTCCCTTCTGTGTGGGCACAAGTTATCCTGGGATCTGTGGCTGGAACTGCCTGCTGATTGGTTGAGTTGTTAGGAGCCTTTGGCATGGGAGGTATCAATGTAGGTGAATTTGATTTGCCAAGCTTCAAAGGATTCTCTGAAGTCAAATCCTGCTCTGGTTTGAGCCCAAAAAACTGCAGGCAGCCCGGCAGCTGGCCCTGCAGGCTGGCAGCCTGCAGAGAGCCAGGGTTTGAATACTGTAGTTGAGGCCTTTCAATAAGCATGGTTGATAAAATTTTGTCATTTGAACAATTTTGGACTGAACCCTGTTTTGAGTTGCAAATGGGAATTGAAGGATTTCAAACCCAAAATGTGACCCTACAAAAATCAAAATTGAAAGATCATGTGTCAAAACACCGGGGGCAACCCCCCAGTAAGGTTTCAACTCTACAGGTTCAAGACCCAAAATATGACTTCTCAGTGACCAAAAGCCAAATGCAGAAGTTGACTCAGATTTCTAACACTATTAACATGACCAGATAACAATCCCACACAAAGGATACCTCAATTCAGCACTTGATTATCTACTGGGATCAAGCCACCCCCTTAATCATCCTTTCAATTGGTCACCATAATCATGTTCTCAATATCTAGATTCACAACAACTATATAACAGATATCTCTCAATAAAGAACATTATCTATTCTCCAATCATTTTTCCCCTTTGTAACTCTTCTAAAAAAGCACAATTAAAAAATAGTAGCACAGGCAGGTTTGCCATCTTACCTTTCTTTTCAAAAATCCTCCTGTTGTCTGTACTTTCTGCAGTCAACAAATATACAAAGGAATCATGTCCAGACTCCCTGTGGACTGGACTCTCTATACGTTAGGGACCAAAATACCAGAAGGATATGTACTGTATCATAACATGGTGATGCAGGGCTCTGCCTTCAACACCCTATTTGCCTAATAATTCTTCCAGGCTTCCACTGCCATGCCATGAATAAATAATTAAAGCATCATGCCACCTCACATAGTTCAGCAACTTTGCAGCGTTGCCTTGGAGTTATTTGCAGGTGCTAACAATGACAACACCACAGCTTGAATACAATCTTCTCAAAACAAGCTAGTGCAAATGGAATGCCCCACATGTTTTTGGATTGCAGAGATCTTAATTTTCCTTACTCAAAAGAAGGAAACTGGTGCAGCAAGTAGCATGGGAAACAAAAAAGGACTGGAACACCTTTAAACAGGACTTCTTGACAAGTTTTTTAATGATGGACATCATCATATGATCATACATCAAGCAATGAATCTGATACAGACAGGCACAGTAAAAGAACTCAACCAAGCCTATGAGGAGCTCTGCCTATGAGCTCCCTCAGATATTATGTTTGATAACCCAGCCACACCTCTCATGTATTATGATGCTCTTAAGCCGCATGTAATGAGACACATGAGCCTGGACCAGGTGACCAACCTGCAAAGTCTGTATTGCAAGGCAGAGAAAGCGGAATAAACATCCAAAGCTCTTCACAAGGTGCAAACTGGAAAACAAGAGAGACCCAAGGACTATCACCTGTCAGGTTGCACTAACTTTCCTCCACCTGGCAGCAACAACAAAAATGGTGCAGGCCACAAGCCCTCAGGATCAAATGGCCACAGTAGCAGGAATTATGGACAGCCAAACCATACCCAGTTCAGGATCAGTACTACACAAGACAACCAGGACAAGGGAAAAGCCTGGGGGGAGCATTAAGCGAGCCAAGCTCTCCCTGCCAAACTCCTGCCTTGTCCAACAATGAATACCAACCCAAGGACATGGACCAGTGTCTGATGATACAAGTGCCCTCAGAAGACCTGGTACTTTACACCATTGTCAGACATACCAATAAACTGATGTCTTACCCTTTCCCCTTTTGCAGTTACACAGGCTCAGCACTCCTGGACTTGGGCACAGATCAAACCCTAGTCAACAGCAGCTTTGTAGACAAGTTCAAGCTAGCCACTAATCCTTTGCGGATTAAAAACATGGTTTTAGCTGATAAACATCACATTGCCGTGACAAGGGAAACTGCCCCCTTCCCTGTCATGCTTGAGAACCTGATTTTTACCATCCAAGGCCCCGTCATTGACTTTCCCAAGTTTGACATTGTACTGGGGCTAGACTGGTTACAAAAAAACAATCATCACGTAGACTAGGCAACCTCAGTGTTGACCATCAAGCGTGAGGGTGTCAACCACCAGATCTACCCTGACTCAGTGGACCAACTCCTGTGCAACCATGTCTTCATATTTATCACAGAGACCCTAGAAAAAAAGGAAAGCCTGAAGGCAATTGACCAGGACTCCTGCCAGTACGAGATCATACACTTCAAAGATCACCAGGATACCTCCACGCCTCAGGACTGCAAAATTGTGGCCCACCATCCAGAAATCTTCAAGGAAGCACTACCCGGGCTGCCTCCTGAGAAACACGTACAACACTCCATCCAACTCAAAGGGGCTGTACCCAAGGCGCGTCCTATCTACCAGTTGACCCCAAACAAAGACAACACCCTGTGCGCTTACCTCAAAGAGGCACTAGAAAAAGGGCTTATCTTCCCCTCACAGTCTCGCTTTGGTGCTTCTGTGTTTTTTATGACAAATAAGGATGGTTCCCTTTACTTTTTAGCTGACTATTGCGCCCTAAATGAAGTCATCATCAAGAATTGCTACCCACTTCCACTCATAGACAACCTCTTTGATGCCCTGGGCGGCGCCAGTCTTCTCCAAGATTGACCTAACCACAGGCTATAACCAAATCTGCATCAAGGAGGAAGATATCCCCAAAACGGCTTTTTGCACTAAGTACAGGTCATACAAGTGTGTGGTGCTCAACTTTGGGATGACAAATGTGCCGTCAACCATTTTGACTTTTATGAACGAGGTATTTAGCCTCCACATTGGCAAACATACCCTATTATACCTGGACAACATTATTGTCTACATCCCCACAGTAGAACAACACCATGAGAATTTAGAGACAGTCTTTGCCACCCTGGTGCAACATAAACTCCTTGCAAAGTCATCTAGATGTCAATTCTACCCTGTGCAACTTTCTTCCCTAGTGTATGTGGTATCCAAGAAAGGTATCAAGCCAGATGCGCAGAAAATTCAAGCTATCCACAAGATGCCACCACCCAACAATAAGCCGGAGCCCAGAACCTTCTAAGGCACAATAGTCTACATACAACACTTTATACCAGACTTTGGCATCCTCATGGCACTCTATCTGCCATCACAGACAACAGGTCTAAATTTGTGCGGATCTCTCAAAAAAACATCTGCTTCCAATGTTTAAAAGATAAGTCAGTGTCTGCCCCTACCCTGCAATATACTAAAAGAGATAGCAACTACCAAATAGAAACCAACCCATCTGATGCCTCCATTGGAGGTGTACTCTGTATCAGACAGCCACTGGTAACTTTCTACAAGTGGCCTACAAGTCACGCAAGTTAACTGATGGGGAATGTTGCTATTCTGTTTATGACAAGGAGATAATATTTATTGTTTACTGCTTAATGGTGAGGCGTTGATATCTGAAAGGAGCATAGATATTCAAAGTGCTAACCAACCATAAGCCATTGGTATTCTTTAAAACATAACATCACCTATCTAGAAGCAAGCTGAATGGATGAACCTACTTCAACAATATCCAATGATAAGAGAATATAAACCAGGAAAAAAATGCTTGTCACAGATGCCCTGGCAAGACTATACCATAAAAATATACTATGTACTGATGGAGGCCCTAATGGGCCCATGTTAATCATGAGGAATCTTCAAGAGGGGTTCCCACCTGGTATACTAATTGGTGTGAATTCAAATTCACCAGGGATTTCAATTGGCTGAGTGAATGGTAGTTCACAGATCAATTCATGCAAAATCCTATGCTTTTGTTTTGCCTTGAGGAGTTCTCTTGATGTCATGAATGACATTTCTCCTGAAATAAGTGGTAAAATCCAATTAGGGGAGTTGAACTTGGGACCTTACTCTGATGGTTGTGAGGATCCTGCAAGCTCTTGGTCTTTCTTTCTATGTTTTTTACAGCTATCCAATGAAAAAGGTGGAACAGGCAGTGATTCAAATCTGATTAATCAGGGAAATTTTCAGGCCTGCCTGGCCACAAATTTGCAGAGTTTAGAGAAAAATCATAGGACAGTTATTGATCCAGGCCAGTCTAGATTGCTAGAAGAACTGAATCAACATGCTGTCACTCTTATATTAACTGATGGGTTATCTGGGGAGGGATTTACTTCTCAGCTTGATAAGTTGAAGTCACAAGTGAATTCAGATTATTGGTGTTGTGACCTGAAGCACGGCACAGATACACAATGGGGAATCCTAACCTTAGGATTGGATTTGTACTAAGTCTCAGTTAGAATGGCAGGTAAGGCTATGTGATTACCTTGTGGCCCTGATTGAATAATATCTGCTATATGTGGCTAGAGAGGTGCTAAAGTATGTGAAGACACAAAGACAAAAATTTGAATAGAAATTCATTTTTATTGGTAAAAGTGAAATGGAATATATACTGTGTAGCTTTACCAAAAAAACAGTACATGGACAGTAGGATCACTTGCCACAAGCATTAGTGGGTTGAGTGAGTTGCGCAGAATCAGGAAACTGAACAATTGAGTTTCCCAAATCGGAGCCAGACTCATTTCAAAGGGCAAACACAAAAGAGAGGGATTTGTCCTCAAAAAAACCCACTGAAGGCAAAATTGAAACATGGTGAATGGAGGCATTCATGACACTGCCCCCCTCTAGATTGGCCTTAGGGGGGTGATACTTGCAGAGGAACTTGGCATGTACGTAGGCAAACAGTTGATCACTAGAGAGGAGTTTTACAGTATACTATGATCCTTGTTTGAAGATTGCTTCTAAGGGCCCAACCCACAATGTATCTAAATTATGAGTGTGTCCTCCTACTCTATGCTGGTAGTAGATAATGTGGTCCCCAATATTGAACTCAGGCAAGGGAGATTGTCCAGAATTGTCAGGAGAGAGCTCAAGCATCTTGGTCTTATATGTGGACGTGTAGGCAGTGGCCTGAATATCAATGATTTGGTTGACTAGATCTTTGATATGGCCTTCAGGGTTCATGTCCTTGTCAGAGGAGAGTAGAGGGCCCCCAAGAGCAACAGAGTGATGGCTTCACAGCCATACAACATAGCAAAAGGGGAATACCTGGTGACACAATGTTTGCTAAGGAAATAGACAAAGAGAGCAGCGGGTAAGTATAGATCCCAGTTTGCAGCGTCGAAGTAAGTGAGTTTCCTCATGATAGAAACTAGAGTTGAATTTGCACGCTCAACTGCCCCATTGGTGGAAGGATTATACTGGTCAGAGAAAGACTGGTGAGACCCCAAGGCTTCAAAAACAGAGATTACTAACTTGGCGTTGAAGTTAGTCCCATTGTCAGATAACAAGACTTGAGGACAGCCACAGTGAAAGAATACATCTTGTAGAAGAAAGGCAGTGGTTGTCTTGGCAGTGATATCCTTAGTAGGGCAATATTCTACCCACTTGCTAAAATAATCAACAGCAATTAGGATAAAGCAGCAGCCAGAGCGGGAGCAAGGGAGAGGCCCTACAGTGTCAATGCTGACAGTGTGAAATGCATGTTAAGGGGGGACTATCTTGAACTTGTGAGAGGCAGCTCAAGGTTGTCGGAACTGACAATCATGGCAACTAGCAATGACATCTGGAATCAGTAGGCAAAGATTTTCCCAGAAGAGGTTCTTCTGGAGCCAGGCATAAGTATTGGCAACGCCTCTGTGTCCTGTCTCCTTATTAGCTTGAAGCACCAACAAACGGAAAAGACTAGGCTGTACATAAGGCAGGTAGTGATCCTGTACTTTCTTGAAGAGCTGATTGCCACATATGAGTGTGTCTTCAGAAAATTTATAAAGGGCAACTTGGACTTCTTCCATCTTGTTTTCCACAAGGAAGGATATCCAATTAGTTTTTACAACCTATCAGCCTCAGCAGGGTGTAGAGAAAGGATAGCATTCCAGACAATCCATCAGCATTCTGATTTGAATCCTGGGGCAATGCAGCACGGTGAAACTGTATCCTTGCAGGCGGAAAGCCCATATGGCTAGTTGTCCTTCTGGTTCCTTGAGTTGTTTTAGCCATTTGAGCAAAGCATGGTCAGTAACTACAGTGAAATGGGTGCCATACACGTAATGGCAGAACTGCTTGATGACATGCAGCACAGCAAGGCAATTTTTCTTGCTTAAACTATAGTTCTTCTCATGTTTATTAAGGACATGATAGGTATAAGCCACAGGGTGATCCACACCTTCATCATCCAATTGCGCCAAGATAGCTCCAATGGCCAGGTCACTAGCATCAGTATATAAGATGAATTCCTTATTGTAGTCAGAATATACTAGGATTGGAGCCTCTTTGAGCTTTTTTTGAGAGTCTCAAAGGCTTGTTGCTGACTGGCAGTCCATTTGAAAGGAACATTACTCAGCAGCTGGACCAAGGGTTCACTAGTGTCAGCAAAATTGGGGATGACTTGTCTGTAGTATCCCATCATGCCCAGAAAGACTTGGACTTCTCCCAGGTTGGTGGGTGGAAGCATTTTGTCAATGGACTCAAATTTCTTAGTAATGAGGCAAATCCCTGTCTGGGTCACTTCATGGCCCAAGAATGCAAGGTTAACTTGAAGAAGGCACACTTAGATAACTTTAACTCAAGGCCAGCTTCTTAAATCTTGTTGATACTTCTTTGAGATGAGCCAGGTGGTTGTTAAAGGTAGCGCTAAAGACTGTTATATCATCTAAGTACACTAGGACACATGAGAGCTTTAAATCACAGAGGATGCAGTCTGTGGCTTTTTGGAAAGTAGCTGGGGCATTGCAGAGTCCTTGCGGCATTCACATAGGTTCAAATAATCCTTTGGAAGTGATGATCGCAGCTTTTGTCTATCCTTAGGAGAAAGATCAACTTGCCAGTACCCAGAGGCTAGGTCAATAACAGAGAAGAACTTGGAGCCCCCAAGGCGGCAGAGAGCATCATCAATGCATGGTAAGGGGTAAGAATCCTTTTTGGTTAGAGAATTCAAGTGTCAGTAGTCCATCACAATAGGATGAACTCCATCCTCTTTTTTAGTATGAGCAAGGGGGAGGCCCATGTGCTCTGAGAAGGAGCAAGTATTCCAGCGTCTAGAAGTTGTTTGAGCTCTTTAGACACCTGAGCGTCCTCTACACAACTGCAGCAATATGGTTAAGCGCAGAAGGGGGAACATCAACAGTATTGATCTGATGAATGACGCCTTTAGCTAGACCATAATTTATGCTGTCTTTAGCAAAGAATCTGAAAACTGATCCAGAAGTTCAAGCACTTCTTTCTGTTGCACTGGGGATAGTTGCAGGAAGTCTTGAGTAGTTAATAAGGATAGGGCTTGGGGCTAGTCTTCAGGTAAATTGAGTTCTTGGAATGTATCAAAGAGATGTAGTGATAGGACGTCAGGAGAATTTAACAACTTTCCATAACCAACAACCTGCCCTCTAGACACATGCATGGGGAGAGCAGTTAAGTTGGCAACCAGCAATTGAACAGGGTTCTTATGAGAGACATCCAAGATTCCTGGACAGAGATAGGGTTCATTACATCCTAGCAAGGGAGGAGATTATAACTCTAGGAATGTACACTCAGGTAATTCATGATAATTGGGAGTCTAGGATAGCCTGAGATCCAGGGGGAATGATTACAGTGGATGTGGCAAAGAGAGGAATCCCTTCAGACGCAGGGCAAGCCATGAGAGGGCACTTCATGTTAGAGGAATGGGTACGGTATTTTAGAGTGAAAACACCAGTGGGATATTCTAAGGCACATGTCTTGAGGCGCTTCCCGGGAACTTTAACTGGCTCTTCAAAGATAAGAGGGATCTTGTATCCTAATATAGAGAGGTAGCTGTCCTTCAAGTTGATGATCCCATTGTATTCCCTAAGGAATTGAGTACCAACTAGGAGGTTGTAGCTCTCATTCTCCAATACAACATCAGGCACGTCCAAGAGTAGTTTGTCAAATCCCATGGAAAGAGCAGAATAAACTCCTATAGCTCAAGTCATGGATAGCCCAGCTGTGCCATACGACTGGTGATAGTTGAGGTCAGGGGCAAGCTTGAGCTTCTTGAAAAGCTTCAAGGAGACAATATTAACAGGAGATCCAGTGACCAAGATGGCCTTAATTTTCATCTTCTGAATAGATATCTCCATCAGAGTGGTAGTACAACCAAAGGGAGGGAGGACAGTCAGAATGTCTTGGGCTTTTGCCAGCTCTTTGTCCCGTTTTTCAATCATGCACCTTAAGCCCGGAAACTCCTTATAAACTGTCTGGAGAGGAAGCAAGACTGAAACATTTTTTAACACAGCGTCAGCAACCTCAGCAGCTTCTTCAGAAGAATCTACAAGCACAGATGTTCTCTTTGCTTGAGTAAGGTAAGGGCAAGAGACAACCTCCTTGGCTTCAGGCAGAGGCTTGGAGGTTGTTATAGATTTCCCAGAACATAGTTTATAAGGGACAGCAATAGTTTTGGGGACGACAAGGACTGAATACCCATAGGTGTCAGGATCATCCACATCTGAATTATTCATGTCAGAGTCATCAGAGATGTCGTGGAATAGCAGCAGGATGGGAGGAGCCCCATTGTTGGCAGGCTCAGAGTCAGTAATGGAGAGGGGATAGGAGGAGACTGGGAAGAGTTGTCAACTGAGAGTATCTCTGCCTCTAGGTTGACTGTTCTTTTCCCGCCTGCTCCTTGGTATCAGCCCCTTCAACCCAAGGATTGGTGCAGACTCAAGAATTGTGACCTATCTGCCCACAATTATGGCAACCTTGGCGTCAAGGAGGATTCTGCAAGTTCATGGTGAGGATACAAGGATCATGCAAAGACAGACCAGAGTTAGAGGCGGCAAATTTCTCCCACATAACTGCCCCAGAATGGGTAAGGTGCATAATCTGCAACAGTGTCTTTATGCTCTTCATAGAAAAAAACATGGCTTTATGAGCTTTGAAGGGAAGACACAGAAGCTGGTTAACCTTGAGGGCTTGAGCGCAAGCCATGTATGCTTCATGTGCGGCCAACTGGCAGCTTATGATCCGCTGTTGTCCTTCCATGTAGAATCTATCTGCAACATCAGCTAGAGTCTCCTTAGGTTTGAAAGCAATGTGCATGAAAGTGTCCTTTTTTACTTCCAAGCTAAGATCACCATCAAATTTGTCAATCAGAAGCTGCTTCATCTCTTCCCAAGTCTTGATGTTGGGTAACTTGGGCACTACTACCTCCTGAATGGTTGGGTACAGATAGGTTAGAATGTGTTCTTTTTAACCTCATCATAGGACCTCCTTGTAGCAGTTTTGTAGATAGTTAGGAAAGCTGCAATAGTAGAAGTCTTGGGTTAAAGACTTGCTTAAAGGTTGATTTGAAGTGGGCCTCAGGAGTTGGACCACCATTGTTATTGTTGAGCATGTTTATATGTGGGTAGAATTCTGCTTCAGATTCAGAGGGGGGCTGCCTGTCCCACAGCTGACAAACACTCTCTTTGAGAGTAGTCAAGGTTTCAGAGTTGCAGGCACTTGTATTACTAGCTAAGGTGGTTTGTTGCTCAGTAACATCTAGGTGCTGACCCTGTGCTGTTACTACCAAGGACAGCTCAGCCAGCTGAGAGGTAAGAGACAGACCCACCAAAAGGCAAGGAGCAAACCTGTCATTTACCAAATCAATTACTTCACTCAGTTCTTGTACGTCTTTGTCAAGCTCAGAATGATCTTGTTTCAAGTGGTCCACTTCATTAGCCAGAGCTATCAACTCTCTAGAACAATGAATTAAGGGGGCTCCTGACAAGCCAGGGCAACAGTCATCTTTGTCAGTAACCCCAGTTAGACTAACAGCAGACGCCATCATCTCACGCAAGGTAGCAACCTCTTGTTGTAATTCAACAACTTGAGTCATCAGAGCAAGCACTTGAGGATTGGGCTTTGAGCTTTGATAGGTCAATCTTGACTGCAAGTGGATGCTCTTAACTCTTTAATGGCATCCCATAGTCTCTTCTCTCTATCCGCCAAATCATCAGTTGGAGGAGAAGGCAGGGCATCTGGTGTAGGGGTTGACAATTCATTCACTTGAGTCTGGAGTTTGGAAATGGTAGCGGCGGTAGCAGCCCTTTCTTGATCAAATTCCTTGCCAAGTTTGTGGAGGCCCTTTATAGCATGAACTGCTACTTGCTGTAGTTGGTCAAAGGAGTAAGTACGGAACTTTTTGAGCTGTTGTATAAGTCATTCAAAGTTGATGAGATAGGCATTCAGGGTGGAATCTACTTGGGTGTGCCAGGGTTGTTCCAACTGGTGAAACTTATGTAGACGCTCTCTAATGTACTCAGAGATGGACTGGCGTATGCTTTCAATGTAATTGACCAAGCGGGATTGGGAGGTGACTAAGTTGCGCTGATTGTCAGACACAAGGAAAAAAAGAGAATGTATCCACTGTTGATAAGCAGCAAATTGGTCCCAGTGATTAGCTACAGCTACTTCTAGGGACAAGATTTCCTGAACGTGGAGTCCTAGCACCATTTGATAATGAGCTAGGGCAGGTTGTACAAAGGAATCCAATAGATGCTCAGCAGAACCAGCCGCTGGGAGGAAATGCTATAGAAATTGTGGAGCCACAATGAATTCATAATACTCTGCTCAATTGAACTGTAGCTGGAGGCAAGGGATGGCTCCATCATGGGCTATCCCAAGGGCTACTGCCATGACTTGTTCTAAGTCAGGGGTACCCAAAGGGTAGGCCACTAGGCGGGGACCATTCCCAAGGTTCAGCACAGTAGGGACAATAGACGGGTTGGCAATGTTTTCCTCAATAGGAGGACTAATAATTTCAGGTGAAGTTGGCTCTTGTATGGGAGGAGGCAAAGGTCCTGAAAATGTGGTTGTGAAAGGGATAATGAGGGGCTTACAGCCCCTGTAGTGAGCACCATTTTTGTCATGACCTGAGGCACAGCACAGATATACAACAGGGAATCCTAACCTTAGGATTGGATTTGTACTAAGTCTTGGTTAGAATGGCAGGGAAGGCTATGTGATTACCTTGTGGCCCTGATTGAATAATATCTGCTAGATGTGGCTAGAGAGGCACCAAAGTACGTGAAGACACAAAGACAAAAATTTGAATAGAACTTAATTTTTATTGGTAAAAGTGAAATGGAATATATACTGTATAGCTTTGCCAAAAAAACAGTACATGGACGATAGGATCACTTGCCACAAGTATGAGTGGGGTGAGTGAGTTGCGCAGAATCAGGAAACTGAACAATTGAGTTTCCCGAATTGGAGCCAGACTCATTTCAAAGGGCCAACGCAAAAGAGAGGGATTTGTCCTCAAAATAACCCACCAAAGGCAAAATCAAAACATGGTAATGGTGGCATTCACGACAATTGGCTAGAAGTCTGGGCCACCTGGCCATGTGATCTCTGGCTATACAGTGACCCAGAAGTTACTCCAGAAGATGCACAGCTCATGAGGCAAAAGTTGATACAGCTTATATTTCAGAAGGTCTCATTACCCATGATGACAGGAACTCCAGTAGCAATGATGAAGCCATTAAGATGTTATCTTCAGGCTTTCAGATGGAGGTCACTTCAACAGAGGAAATCACAGGCCAGAAGGTTCAGAATGGGCCTGGAACTCTTGGGCCGGAAGGAACTGTGCATCTCAGCTATCAGGTGATGGGCTAATTCCAAACTTAGCATTTTGAATGATATTTAAACTCCATAAAGTCTTGTAAAAATGGTATTGCCATTCTGAAATAAATAAGGTTATGGGGCCTTGGTTCTACCATTTTATTCCTTATTTAATATTGGTTGTTTTCCATTTTACCCCTGTTCCAACCAAAAAACCTCGTCCTGACGGCCCACGTTCCTGAAGAAGCCCCTGAACCACAGACCACATTTTATCTTTCTCCCGGAGCACCCTTTGGCCTGCTGCATTGCTCTGACTACCTGCTTAATCCAGTATGCAAGGAGTTCATCTTGGACAATATCCTCTGCTTTGACCACCTGGCCCAACAGGGAACTCTACAAACAGTCTTTCATAAAGGTGCCTCGTACAAGCACCCTTCCGCTATATTCCATGAGAAGTACAACTATTTGCCTGCCTATCAGACATATATGGAAGTACCCCAAAAACCCAAACCTGACAGCCTGCCCTCAGCCCAGATACATCTCTTCCCACAGCCAGCCAATATACAGGCATAGCCTATATTATCTTGGCTGGTTTAGTTGAAAACATGGTGCTCTCCACCAGGCCTTGGGCCTTGGTAGGACGAACAGCATCTTATCTCATCAAGTTAGCACTCCTCCTATGGTGGACTCTTCCCTCTTCCCGAAAGAGCAATTTAGCAGCCAAGACCAATGGAACCCCCACTGGGATGGGGTATCCTGATACTTTACCCAAATTTGGGTTGAGCTCAATATCTAAATCTTCTGGATCCTTATCAGCCTATTGCAACTTGGGGTGTCACCATTTAAGCTACCAGGATTGAACCTCTGAGTATAAAGTTGAATGATACTTTCTCCCAATAAAATAAGTGCATTTTTGCTCAGTGATTTTGATATTAAATCTTTGGCGCTCATCTTCAATTCACTAGGAAGATTCTATTGCTCATACTCCGATCAAACTGGCTTAAAGCCAGAACCTCGAGTCTTAAGCATTTGAGACTTTTGCCTGAGTTCTTTAATTTGTCAAATAATAAGTTTCAAATTGACACTTGGGGTCAGTCAAAGTTGAGTTTCTTGCATGGGTTGGTGATGTAAAGTAATTTATTGGGTGGGGGAATGGTTTGGGGATGGCTGAGCATCTTTAGCGGCATCGTTTTTAAGCTGAGATGCAATTGTTTTGAAATATTTTGGCAGCGGAAGGGAGCTTTGATTGGTTAAGGTAATTGGTTTAAATTAACTTTTGCGGGTTGGGAAATTTGGAGCTAAGCAAGTTTGATTGATTTATTGGCGGGATATCCTCAGTTGTCACTGGGAAGATTAAACGTTTCGTCGGCGTTTGTGGCACTTGAGGGGCCGTCCATGTGCATAGGGGGTGATACCTGAGGGTTGAGGGCTCTGGTAGCTTCCTTGGGTGGGTCTCTGGTAGGCCGAGCCTTGGGATGAAGGTGTTTTTGGTTTATTATCCTGCTTGGGAGTTCCTGTGGGCTTTGGTGTTTCGCTTTGAGCAATTAGGGTGGTAGCCTTCTTGGGGCACTGGTCAATGTTGCGTTGGGTGGGGGTAACCTTCTCAGCCATGCCCTTGAAGTCGCATATGTTGCCTTTGGCGACGGCAGCATTGAAGATGATGGAGTTTGCCACTTTAGAGTCGCAGGTGGAGAAAGGGCCGTAGACTCCTTTGGCAACGTCTGCAGTGACTTGGGTGCATACGCCGTGTTCGCAGATGTATCCCAACTGCTCACCGATTGTCTTGCCATTCTCGGGTAGTGTACCTGCCTTGTTGACACGGCAGGAGAGAGTCTCGTAAGCACATCGGCATGCTTCTTCGGAGGGGGTGGGAGGAAGCTTGGAGCTGCATTTCCAGGTTTCTGATACTTTGGGGCATTCACGTGGCTTGTTGGTGGGGTTGTAGGTTTTGGCGTTGATCTTCTTTGGGTTTACTTTGGTGAGCCGAGACTTGACAGTGTTGTAGTCGTCCAGCACCTCCACATTGTTGCCGTTGATCTTGACAAGGCCGTACTTGTTTTCTTCGTAGGAGTACTCGTAAACGAAGCCGCCAGAGAAGACGTCCTGCATGTCGCTTCCGTAGATGGAGTCAATCTCGTTGAAGGGGCGGGTGGCGGCAACGTTGCAACCGTATTCGGCAAGGAACACTGGGATGCCGTAGTCTTTCAATTCGGCAGTTCTTTCCTTGTACCCAGACTTCTCAAAGCTGGATTCGCCACACCACGAATAGATGTTGATGCCGTAGAAGTCAGCACGCTCCTCCTTGGTGCCGCAGTTGAAGAAGTCTTGGATGTTCTTGCGGATGGCGGGGTCATCGTTGTCGACATAGCCGACAGGGATCTTCAGCCCCCGCTTGGCAATGTAGGCCTTGGTATCTCTTATTGCTGCCTTGATGTGGGCGGAGGCCTCGGTGGTCTTGATGTCGTTGGTAACTTCGTTACCCGCAACAAACCCAAGGACGTTGGAATATTTTGAAAAGGCATCGACATTGCCCATGTAGTGCTTTAATATTTCAACATCGTAGCGGGGCATGTCACGCTTGATGGATTTATCAGGGATGGGTAGATCTAGCATCAGATAGATGCCCCCCTTCTCCAGAGCTGCCATACATGCGTCGTGGTTCTTCCCTGGCTGGGCCCCGTAGACGCGGACAGTGTTCACCCCCAGCTCCTTCAGATACTTCACATCGCGCTCGCATGCCTTGCCGTTGGTCAGCACATCGACGTTGGCTTGGCCCCCAGGCTGATATGCAATGCCCTTCACGTAGAATTGCTCGCCCGTCACCGAGTCAAACATCTTGGAACCCTTGAACTCGATCCTGTTCAGCCCCAGCACGCAGCTAATCACTATTCCAACTATTAGCTTCATTTATCTGCATGTTCGCGTGCGCCAAGTATTTATAGCCCCCCAACCATGCGTTACCGCCAATCCTCACATGCAGGCATACTTCCGGCTCTAAGCCGCTTCGGTGAAAACGGAATTACTTCATATTTAAATTAATTAAAATAAATCCTTGAAACGAGTGTCAAGAGCCAGAAACCGCTGGAGCTTGGTCGAAGCAGCTCTGTTCACACGGAATGATGGCGAGCGGTTCTAGCCAATCAACGCTCAGTATACCTTTATATTCAACACCTTCTAATCCAACCATGTCTGGTTTCAAAATATCCAAACGGAATATTCTTACCGATCGCAGTTTATAATTCAACCACCCTTTAAAAAAGCTCTTTCTAAACCGTGCTGCCCCACTTGAATTGACATCACTTCCATGGTCGCTAGTTTTAACATGTCCAATATATTCTTAGATATTTTGCATCTACCAGTTAGAACTGTAAGCTTCTGGTGCCTAGTTCCCAGCCTTTCTTGCAAAGAACCATTACACTTAAACTTTATTCATGTTCATGCTAAACCCTCAATCCCTATAATCTATCCGATCAAAATCGACCCTGCTGGATGCCAACCCTTGACTAGGGCTGCGATGACCCGATCCCCCGGGCTATATATATATTCTGAACTGCTTTAGAGCCATACCCTACTATTTATGCAATTGTCAGATGACAAGCATAATAGATTGCAACCAATCACAATCCAATATTTCCCTCACCGGCCAAGCATACAGATACCATTAAGTTCTCCAGCAATGGTATAAAGAATCATCCTGGTTCACAACCAGCACCGCAATGATATCACCCCCGCACTGGCAGCCATCCTGCCCAACCAAACGGTTCTGCTTACCTAAGCCAACCTTGATCACCAGTGCTAAAATGCTGGCCAGGCATAGTCAGTAACTATGACCAGCCCCATGATATGAATCAGCCACTCCAGCCCAATAGAAGCTATCATCAAATCAATATAAATAAAATCGAGTTTGTCTGTCTGGATGCTGTCACCTCAAATGTGTTCAAACCGTAAGGGATTTAACTGGATTGATCCTTCTGAATTGATCCTTCTGTATTGTTGAAATTTAAAGTCGCTAGCCAAGCCAAAAGCTTGATTTGGCTCATCCTTACATGCATTCCCCTGTATGCATCTTTCAAAGTGTAAAGGTTGAATTCGGTGGAGCGTGGTCTAAACGATGTAAAGTGGGGATATAAGCCACTTGAACTACTATAAGTTTGTATCTAACTACTCTATTTTCAAAATGTATGGCTAACCCCATTCAACCATATCAAAGTGTCTTAACTACAAAGATTATCCAACTCCATAATATGGATTAAAATTTGAAGAGATGCTACAGATTGCTTAGTATGCTTTAATATGATTGGATGGTTAAGCTCTTTGCTGAGGATCGAATTGATGATGAAAAGAGAGCTTGGTCAAGATTAGACCGATACAGTTCAAACTACAGTACCCTCGGTAAGTAATGGGTCAACAGTATTTCTTAAGATAAAGAAAGATTTTACAAATTGAAAATGAGTAAAATTGGCATGAAAAGATACACCGCAAAATTTTACCCAAAGCTGTAACAAAAATATACAGAAATAAATAAAAGTGAATCAGATATAAAACAATGTTGAAAATGAACATGATTATAGCCTTTTATTCTATATAAGAGTTATGCCCATAAAATGCTTATGAAACAGAGCCTCTTTTCCAAACTTACCTAGATAATAGAATTGAGGTTAGAGAATCTTTTGAACACAAAATATGGCTAAAACAAGAGAAATACCTTACTATATTTGTGGCCAAGTTATTCTAGAAAAAGATATGGGGTTATCTTATAGAAAAATAAGCAAGAAACTTAGGATTAGTGCTGAAACTTCCCAAGGAATTTACCTACAGCACCAAAAAACTAACTCAGTGAAGAATTGTCTAAGATCAGGTTGCCCTAAAAAAGCTAGTGAGAAAAATGATCAACTGGTAATTAGAAAGAGTTTAAAAAATTGCTTTTTATCAGCCAAAAAAATAGGCAAATGTACAAAAACTCCTTAGAAGTTGAAGTTTCTAGGATTACTGTACATATAAAACTACATGATCAAGGGTTATATGGGCATATTTAAAGAAGAAACCCCTTTATTACTCCAGAAAAAAAAAGTTAAAATATTGGCCTTTGATCATTGATATGTTAATCATCCTATATCTTTCTGGGAAAAGGTTATTTGATCTGATGAGACCAAAGTGCTTATCAGTGGATATCAGAGACCCAAAAATTGATATTGCAAACCAGGAGAATCCCTCAGGCCCTTCTGTTTAAAAGGTACTGTTAAAAATAAACATGTTGTCAAAACAGCAATCTCGACCCACCAGCAAGGTTCCGAGTAAGCAGGTTTGTGACCCCAGATCCGTTTATCCAGCCACCTGAAGCCAAGTTAGGAAGACAACTTGGATTTCCAAATAAAATAACATGAAAAGAAGCTGATCCTCCCTGGTGGATGACTTGATTTGGCGCTTGATTTATTATAAGGATCAAGCTACCCCCTTCAACATCCCACAGTGTGATCAACACTATCATGTTCCTATTATCCTTGGTTCACATGAACTATATAATCATTATCTCACAATAAAGGTTATTATCTATCTTCTAAATATTTTTCCCCATGTAACTCTGCTAAAAAAGCACAGTTACAACATTGGTAGCACAGGTAGGTTCTCCATCCTATCTCATCTTGTAAAATTCTGCCTGTTGCCTGTACTTGCTGCGGCCAACAAATCCTTGACAGAATTATGTCTGGCCTTCTGCTGGACTGGACTCTGTATACCCCTGGTGCCAAGATACCTGATGGCTTTGTCCTGTACCAGAATACGGTGATACCACTCCCCGCGTTCAATGCCCTGTCAGCACAAGGGTTCTTCCAGACAGCTGCCGCCATTCCTTGAGCAACCGAAAAAAATACCATGCACTCATATGTAGCGCAGAGACTTCAAAGCACTGCCTTGGAACCCTTTTCTGGAGCCAACAACAATAACGCCGCAACATGGATCCAGTCTGCCCAAAGCAAGCTGGCCCAAATAGATTTCCCACAACAGTTCTGGATTGCAGAGATCTCCATCCAATTGACTCACAATGCTGGCACTGGTGCAACAAGTGGCACAAAGAACACACCAAGAAGAATTGGGACACCTTCAAGCAAGAATTCTTGGCAAGATTTGTGCTGAAGAACACCGCACTCATGATCATATGCCAAGTGAAGAACTTAACCCAGACTGGCACAGTGAAGGAGCTCACCTGCACCTACGAGGAACTCCAACTATGTGCCCCCTCAGATATGATGCTTGATAACCCAGCCACACACCTCATGTACTATGATGCCCTTTATCCGCATGTAATGAGACATGTGAACCTGGACCAAGTAACCAATATTCAAAGCTTGTACCATGAGGCAGAGAAAGCAGAACAAATGTACAATGCTCTCCACAAGGCGCAAACTGGGAAAAGAGAGCAACCCAAAGATTCTCACCCAACTGACCACCTCCAGGGAACAATAACAACAACTTAAACCACAAACCTGCAGGTTAAATGAGAAAAGAAATGGGAACAAAAGTCAATCAAATTGTACCCATTTTTGTATCACTGCCACACAAGATAACCAAGATGAGGGAAAAGCCCGGGGAGAGTACTAAGCGAGCCAACCTCTCCCCGCACAATTCCTGAATCACCTAACAATGAGTACTGACCCAAGGATATGGACTAATGCCCAATTATCCAAGTACCCTCAGAAGACCTGGTACTTTAAACCATTGCCAGACATCCAAATAAACCAATCTCTTACTATTTCTGCTTTTGCAGTTACACAGGCTCAGCACTCCTGGACTTGGGCGCAGATCAAACCCTAGTCAATAGCAGCTTTGTAGATAAGTTCAAGTTAGCCACTAATCCTTTGCGGATTAAAAACATGGTTTTAGCTGATGAACATCACATTGTCATAACATGGGAAGTTGCCCCTTTTCCATCATGCTAGAGAACCTACACTCCACTATTCAAGGTCCCGTCATTGACTTTCCCAAGCTTGACATTGTACTGGGACTGGAATGGCTGTGGAATAACAACCCCCATGTAGACTGGACAACCTCTGTACTGACTATCAAATGTGAAGGTGTCAATCACCAGATCTACCCTGAATCAGTGGACCAACTCCTATGCAACCAGGTTTTTGTGCGCATCACAGAGACCCTGGACAAAAAGGAGAACCTAACGGCAATTGACTGGGACTCCTTCCAGTACAAGATCATACACTTCAAAGATCACCAGGATACCTCCACACCTCAGGATTGCAAAATTGTGGCCCACCATCCAGAAATCTTAAAGAAGCACTACCCAGACTGCCCCCTGAGAAACACATCCAACACTTCATCCAACTCAAAGGGGCTGTCCTCAAAGCACGCCCTATCTACAGGCTGACCCCAAACAAGGATGATGCCCTACATGCTTACCTCAAGAAGGCATTGGAGAAAGGACTTATCTGCCCTTCACAGTCTTATTTTGATGCTGCAGTATTCTTTGTAGCAAAGAAGAATGGTACCCTGCGCCTAGTCACAGATTATTGGGCCCTAAACAAAGTTACTATCAAGAATTTTTACCCACTACCACTCATTGACGACCTTTTTGATGCCTTGGGTGGCGCCACAGTCTTCTCCAAGATTGACTTCACTGCAGGCTATAACCAGATCTGTATCAAGGAAGAAGACATTCCCAAAACAGCTTTCTGAACTAAATGTGGCTTGTACAAGTGTGTGGTACTCAACTTTGGTATGATAAATTCTATGTTAACCTTTGTGACCTTCATGAACAAGGTGTTTGCCCCCACATTGGCAAGCATGCCCTGGTATACCTGGATGACATCATTGTCTACAGCCCCTTAGTGGAACTGCATCACAAGGAACTGGAGGCAGTCTTTGCCAGCCTAGCGCAACATAAGCTGCTAGCCAAGCCCTCCAAATGCTTATTTTTCTGCAAACAGCTGCCCTTCTTTGGACACATAGTTTTAAAAGATGGCATTAAACCTGACAACCAGAAAATACAGGCCATTTTTGAAATGCCACTACCCAAGGACAAGTCAGAACTATGCATATTCCTGGGAATGGTTGCCTATGTACAATGATTCATACCTGACTGTGGTGTCCTGTCTGCGCCTCTGTCTGCCATAACTGGCGCCAAATCCAAATTTGTATAGACCCTCCAATGTGACCTTTGTTTCAGACATATTAAAGAGAAACTCACAACAGCACCCATCTTGAAATACCCCAAACACAATGGGGAATACCAAATAGAGACAGACGCCTCTGACACATCCATTGGAGGGGTACTATGAATTGATAAGGGCGCCTTTTGGGGAAGCTTCAAATATGGAATTAGGAGAGAAGAGAAGTATCTTTTATTGGATAATATTTTAGACTTATATAGATTGGGCTGTGTTGAAGATTTAGTTGGATCAAACCCAGGGGTTGGTCATGTGCGGGATGGGTTTGAGCCACTGGATACTTGTATTGTCATGTGATATTGCTTGGTTACCATTCTCAGTATGTCAAACAGTATATTGTAAGGGCACCAAATTGGGCAATGGCTGGATGTTAAGTAGGTTGGCAGTAGACAGAATGCTTGTACATCCAGCCCCTCAACAAAATCAAAAACAATGATGGTGACTTCCTGCCTGTGGTCTATGAATCACACAAATTGAGAGATGGCAAGTGCCAATACCCTATACATGACAAAGAACTGTTGGTGATTGTGCACTGCCTATTCAAATGATGTTGCTATCTAGAATGACAAGAGTTCACAGCCTTGACAGACCACAAGTCACTCATCTACTTCAAAACCCAAGCAAACCTATCTTGCTGTCAAGCCCGCTGGATGGAGCTTCTGGAGAAGTTCAACATACTCATACAATATAAGCCCAGCCCAGAGCTCTCCATGGCAGACATGCTTTTACGCCTATTTATGTGATAGCCACAAGAGGCAAAAATTGGCTCGGCCCAGACTGGCCTCTCCTGGTGCTCTGGACAAAGGACAAAGGCTTCCCCTCTGGCACCACAGACATGTCTAAAGAAACCGTCATTAAGAATGAGCACTTATTTGCCAACGTATATGGAACCCTACACCGTAAAATGTCCAACTGAACAGCCATCCCATATATTCTAACACATCAGTGAGTTGATACAATCCTAAGTTACCACAGAGACCTGGGACACACAAAAAGCTGCAACCTTTACAAATTCCTTAGAAACAAAACATGGTGGCTGGCCTTATACCAGGACGTCCAGGAATTCTTGGACCTGTGTGAAGTATGTGAAAAATTTGCAAAGAGCAGACCCCACCTAAATCAGTATTATCTATTTGTACACAACTACCATTAAAGGTATGGGCCCTAGACATTGTGAGCCCCATGCCAGGAAAACACAATGAGAAGAAATACATCATCACTGCTATCAACTTTGCCACTTTCTGGCCAGTGATGCAAGCAGTAAAAACTCACACAGGCAATGATGTGTGGCAATTCATAGGAAAAGAAATCATCATCAAGTTTGGAAAGCCAGAACTCCTGATAGCCAACAGAGGCAAGGAACTGATCTCTGAAAATACCAACATATACCTTACCAAGAATGGGGTCCAGCAAACAGTGACAACACCTTACCATCCTCAGGCCAATGGACACATGGAGGGGCTAAATAGCAGCCTAGTGCAGGCCCTGACCAAGCTCACCACCAGGAGACCTGAGGATTGGTATAAGCAGCTACCAACTGCATTGCTTGTATGCCGGACCCGCGTGAACAGATGACCCAGGGAAAGCCCTGTTGAGCTAGTTTATGGTATACAACCTAATATCATCCAAGTTCTATCAAGACCCAAGCTGAAAATGCCTAGTAAAGTTCCATCCTTTGAGATCCCGAGGTCATACAGGCTAATAGCAACCAATTAGAAAGAGAATAAAAGCGTCTTTAGAATACCTTCATCCCCATCCAAGACAGACTTGAGGTCAGTGATAAGGTTTGGGTCATGAATATTTACAAAAGTAAACTAAAGCCAGAAAAAATTGGCCCTGCCATCATCCTAAAGGTAAACAAAAACAACAATTACCTTGTGCAAGGACTTGGAAAACAAAAACAGGACAAAGTCCTTCATCATGACTGCCTAAGACCCTGTAAAGCAAGACAAAAACAACGTGAGACTGTCTTACCTGCCACCAAACAACAGCTAGTCTAGTATGGTGCACGGGCTCCTGAAGACCTCCCTGACAACCTGTCCCCAGAGGAGGCTGACCTTCAGCTGGAGGGGGTGTCAAAAAAGCATGCTTAACCTGCCAGCAAGGTTCCAAGTAAGCGGTTTTGTGACCCAAGATCCGTTTATCCAGCCACCCAAAGCCAAGTTAGGAAGATAACTCAGATTTCCAGATACAATAACATGAATAGAAGATGTCCTTCCTGGTGGGTGACTTGTTTTGGCACTTGACTCATTACAAGGATCAAGCTACCCCCTTCACCATCCCACAGTGTGATCAACACTATCATGTTCCTATTATCCACAATTCACAATAACTATATAATCATTATCTTAATAAAGAATATTACCTAGTCTCCAAATATTTTCCCATTGTAACTTTGCTAAAACAGCACAGTTACAACAATGTGAGTGTCATGTTTTGGGGCTGGGTTACTGCCATACCAGAGGATTTATCCAGCCACTCCCTGGGAAGGTGGATGGGCTTGTCTACAGAAGGATCCTTGGTTGGAATCTCTGCCGGTTTATGTGGGATCTACAAGATCCAGCCAACCATACCTGCATGCAAGATAACGCTGGTGTCCATGAGGCTAAGATTCTTAAGGAATATTTGGATTCTAAACAGATTATTTGTTTGGATTGGCCTCCTCAAAGCTCAGACTTAGATCCTATTGAGCATCTTTGGGATGTTATTAAGTCTAACTTGCCAGAAGGCTCCAAACAATCCTTATTGGACCTAAAATTTAGAGCAGCTAAAGCATGGGAGGCAACTCCTATTCAAACTCTCAAAAATCTTGTCCACTTAGTGCCTAGAAGACTTGCTGCAGATATCAAAGCCAAAGGGGGACCAACAATTACTAAGTAGTTGAGATATTCAATATTGTAAGTGATATAAATATGATAATAAATATGTATATTTTTTATTTCTGTTTCACTCTTATTTGTTTTTCACAGCTTTTTTAAGACCTTGTGTAATATTTTACAGTGCATCTTTTCATATTAATTTTGCTCATTTGCAATGCGTAAAATCTTGCATTATCTTAAAAGATGCTGTTGACCCATTACTTACTGAGAGAACTGTAAATGTATAGATATCAGTTTAAGTGATAGATGGTTGTCTTTGCATTTCAAATGTATCTATCTTCAAGTGAAATGATAGAGTTTTCTACTTAGACGTATCACCCAATCCAACCGCCACAGATTGTTTGGTAGTTAACCTTGTTTACCAACCCACATACAAATAAGGGTATCATTGGAGTGAACTGAAAATAATGATACTGAGGCTCATTAAAAGAGTCTTCATAAAATTTAAAGCACCTAGATATGATTTTCCTGATATTCTGATCAAGATGGTGCCAAACATGGTAGCTCTAGCTGCTCTAGATGCTCAGATACATAGTTAAGTGTTAGTATGATTGTTGATAGTTGCTGAATTGGTTGGAACCTACCCCACAACTTCAGTTATTCCTGTTACATATCCCCCATGTCCAATCATATACGGCTAGCATAAGAATCACCATAACTACCACTATATCAAAGGATATATATAAATGCTTATTTATCAATAAAAAATGTTATTATCCTTTAAACCTTAGGCTTTCACTTGTCCTTACCCATCTTGGTATACTCCAGATTTCCAAGAAAACTCAGCTGGACTGGAGAGAGGGTTCCTTGAAAAACAATCAAAATTTGAACTGTACCTATCTATATTAAAATGGCAAGGCCTGTGTTGGTTTTTAGGTGCACTCCTATAGGAGTGGCCAACTGGGCCAGGAAAGCCAAGTATATGGGTCATTATTTTAGGGATTAGGCCATTTTCTAATGCACATGCTGCTCAAGTCGCAGCATAACAGTTTGATTTTGAAAAAGTAACTAATTACATATTTTATATTTAAAACATTAATAACTCAATAAAAAATTAATATTTTTTCACACTGTAAACTATCAAAATGATGCTAAGAATCTTATCTTTCTATTGGTGGAAAGATTCTAATGTGTATAATACACTCAATATTAAAGCAAAAGTAATTTAAAAGAGTATAATCCAGATTTTATTATATGATTATATCTAATGATATAAAGTAGATCACTTCAAAGCTAATAAGTACTCTTTTTTTAATATACAACAGCTTTATTTATTTGACAAAATTAAAGATAAGATTGAGAGCTTTATTTTTGCATTTTATTTTATTTAAAAAGCTCAATTATTTAGGATTTTATGATAGTTTGAAGTTAGGGTGTTTTTATCACTGTTTAGATTGATTTTAAGGTTCAAGTGAGCTTTGAACCTCAAATTAAGCATTCTTTAAATGGAATTCTTTAATATTTTATCATTTTAAAAATATGCGGAAGAGTTACAATTAACTGAATACATCATTTTAATTGATTTGCATTGATTACAAAGAGGATATGATGTAATAATAATGTTTAGCTGCTTCACATGTATCACTTGTGCATGAAAACTGGGTATTTAATCAATTCTGCAAACATAAATTCAAGTTCATACTATAATAAAAGCTATCACACCATTTCTTTCAGAATGGTGTCATTTAGCTTGGTATATAAGAGCTAAAGCACCACAAAGCTTCTAATCAAAAAGACCCCATTCAAAGGCCACATTCTGATCATAACTACTCCAATATTAAGGTACATTTCAGAGATCTGACCTAATTACAGATTCAAAATACTACCATGTCCTCAGTTAAATTTACTTCTGCCATGCTACCCTTTTTTTCCTTGGGAGCTTCAACAAAAAGAGAGAGAATTGCAATGTTAAAAAAGGCATTCCTCTTTATTGCTGGTGATGATCTTGATAATTTCATCAAGCACTTCCTTACTCAAACTGACTTTGGGAAAGCTCAGTTCCTGCCAACTACTTGAATTCAAAAAGACAATGAGTTCATTGAAAACTTAAAGGATCTCATGAAATCTTCTCCCCAAAAACATCTCCCAGCCTTGCAATCTCTGGTTACTTCCAGTTACTCTTTAAAAGAGCTTAATGATATGGGTTTTAATATAACCAAAAGTGAGTTTGAATACTCAAGAAAAATAAATAAAAATAAAAATGTAAGTTTAAACAAAAAAAGCCAAAAAAATAATAACTATTCATTAAAAAAAAGAAATAACTAAAAAAATAATTAAAAAATTGCTGGGAAATTCTTTTGAAACAAGCCAGTTTACAAAAAAAGTGCCTGAAAAAATTTATAAAGATATAGAAAAAGAGATGAGTAATTACTCAACTGAAATTAAATACTCTCTACTTAAAACAAAAAAAGAAATATATGAAAATATGAAAATAAAAAATGAAATTTCAGTTTCAATTTCTACTTACTATAAATTAATCCCTAGAAATATAATAAAAAGTAAAAAACAAACTGATATGTGCAATATTTGTAATTTAAAAAATTTACTAGAAAAAAAAGGAAGAATGTGAAAGTAAAAACTTGCCATTACCAGAATCTATAGACAATGACTTAAAGACTATTAATCAGCACCAAGACTTTTATTTTCATCAAAATTGTGAATATAAAAAAGATATTAATGAATTAGATGATGAGTCTTGTGTTGTAGTTATAGATTATAAAGAAAACTTAAAGGTTGGAGGTGGTCCAATTGAGACCAATAATTGTTTTTATTCAAAAAAACCAATCTCATTATTAGGGTTTGCATTAGTTTTTAAGAAAAACAATAAAACTAAAAATGAATATCATGATTTTTTGTCTCAAATATTATCACATGATTCTTTATTTTCAGGTGAGTGTTTTATAAAAATTCTTAAATTAGATAGATTTAAAAAAATAAAAAATATAAAAGTATGGACTGATAATGGAAATCATTTTAGATCATATGAATTTTTATATTACTTATTTAAAGAGGCACCTAAATATATTAAGGCTTCTATTAAAATATAATTGTTTTGTGGAATGTCATGGAAAAAGCATTGTTGATGGTCACTTTGGTGTAATATCAAAAACATTAAAAGAAAAAGAAAATCATTTTTATATTAAGAATATAAATGATATTAAAAATATTTTTGAGCAAGAAGAAAAAAGAAAAGAGTTATATAAATCAGCGCTATCAGGCTCAAATATTTCTCAAAAGTCATTCTTTTATATTTATGAGAGAAAAGTTAGGCCTATAAGGAAAGAGCTCAAAGTTAAAAATCTGCGCATTAATCTTTCATATTTGATGAAAAATGGGAAGTTGTATACTTCACCTTTAACATTTGAAAGTTTCTCAGAATATTCTGAGATAACTTATCATTTGAAATCACATGATGATACCAGAGAAACAAAAATATCAGAAGATGCTAGTGGTGCACTAGGGCAAGTTCATGAAGTAGGGCAGCTTACTAGAGGGTGTATTTTAAATAGAGTTATCAGTCTTTCAAAAACAACAACATTTTTTTCTGAAACAAACTAAGAATATTTATGATGATCCAAAGATAGGGTAATAGCATTTATAACTTTGGAGCTGCTATTACTCTCCCATGCAACTCATCATAAATATTTTTGGTTTGTAGTTTGTAGTAGCACTTAAGATATTTTCAGTAATACTATAAGTTGCAATTTTCAATTCTAAAATTGAAGATTTATTTTTAAAAAAAATCATATAGGCCCAAGATCAATTAAAGTTTTGGAATTTGTTGATTGTATTTTAAGCTTTCTGAATAATTTGAATATGAATAATGCAATTGAGTTATAAAAGAATAAATCTGGCGCCTAGGCATAACAAGAAAAATAATGACCCATATGTTTGGGTTGTCCTGGTCAGATAGTAGGTTGAAGTTGCTCAGGGTCACCAACTACCAGTGTGGGGGAAAACCTGATTGACTAACCCCAACACGGTTATTTAGATAACCCCCAGTTTTCTGAAGTCCTGTGCAGGAAGGGCCTCTGTCAAGGGGGGTACAGTAGGGTTTTCCATCATATACAATAGGAACTGATCTCCAGGTGTGGCAGGGAAAACCTGGAGGAAGGTCCAAACAGTGGGGATAGTAAACCTCAGGGTCTGGGACATGGGTGGTGGTGGTCAGTTATGGGAAAGCTTTTGGCAGCAAGAGATAGGCAGCAGTGTACTGTTGTTGGGATTCACATAAGGAAGGGAATAATATATATCCAACTGTATAGTAAATTCCTGTAGGCCAAAAATGCTCATGCTGCATAGGTTTATTGTTATGATGTCAACATGAAGGAAAGATCATATTCCTCCCCTTTATACTTAGCTGTGTAGTTTCTCAATTATCAAGCCACTGTTTCCCTGGTGGCATCTTCTTTACTATAATACTCTTATTGTTTAGAAATGTGCACATTTGCGTGCACTAGGACCTGCACTTGGCTTGGGCTCATGCTGTGGCGCACTTGGCTTTCAACAGCAGTAGTGCCACACCAAATGGAAGGTATAGTAATTAATAGATTGTCTGATTGCCCAATCAATCAATTGCTTCCTCAATTTACTGTTTCTCAATATTTTTGAGGTATGAGTTCTTCCATTTATTTTGATTTCCATGTTTTTTGACATGCAGGCCTTGAAAATTTCTGCCATTAGAGTTTATCAAGGGCAGGCTTTCAACAAGGAGTTGTTTGCCATAGTTTTTTTTTTTGAAACAGCAGGCTCAACCTGCCAGCAAGGTTCTGATTCAGCAGATTTGTGACCCACAATCCAATTATTCAGTCATTCAAAGCCAAACTAGAAAGTTGAACCAAATTTCCAAATCCAACAACATGAACAGAAGCTGATCCCTTACAGTGGATACCTTGTTTTGGTGCTTGACTCATATCAGGATCAGGCCACCCCCTTCACCATCCCACCATGTGATCAATGCTATCATGTTCCTGTTATCCACAATTCACAATAACTATATAATCATTATCTCTCAATAAAGATTATTATCTAGTCTCCAAATATTTTCCCCTTGTAACTTTGCTAAAACAGCACAGTTACAACATTGGTAGCACAGGTAGGTTTCCCATCCTACCTTATCTTGCAAAATTCTAACTGTTGCCTGTACTTTCCATGGTCAAAAAATCTTTGATAGAATCATGTCTGGCCTCCTTCTAGACTGAACTCTGTACTCACCTGGTGCCAAAATACTTGAAGGCTTTGTGCTCTACCAGAACATGGTAGTCCTTCTCCCCACCTTCAACGCCTTGTTGGCACAGGATTTCTTCCAATCACCTGCTGTTACCCCTTGATCAACTTATGAAAGCATCATGCCAGCCTAGGTTGCCCAGAGACTTTGAAGCGCTGCCTTGGAACCCTTTGCTGGAGCCAATGACAACAATGCCACAACATGTATTCAATCTTCCCAGAGCAAGTTGGCACAAATAAATTTCCCACAACGGTTCTGGATTGCAGAGATCTCCATTCAATTGACACACAATGCTGGCACCTGGTGCAACAAGTGGCACAAGGAGCACACCATGAAGGGTTGGGTCACCTTCAAACAGGACTTCTTGGCAAGGTTTGTGCTGAAGGACACCAGAATCATGATCACATGCCAAGTGAAGAATTTTACCCAAACAGGCACAGTGAAGGAGCTCACCCAAGCATATGAAGAACTCCAACTATGTGCCCCCTCAGATATGGCCTTCAACACCCCAGATACCCATCTCATGTACTATGACGCACTTAAGTCACATGTAATGAGACATGTAAACCTGGGCCAGGTGACCAACTTGCAAAACCTGTACCATGATGCAGAGAAAGCAGAACAAATGTACAATGCTCTCCACAAGGCACAAACAGGAAAACAAGAGAGACCCAAGGACTCCCACACAGGTGGGCACTCCACTCAAGCACCCCCCAGAAACAATAGGAATAACACCAACCATAAACCCACAGTTTCAAATGGACATGGAAGTGGGAACAATGGCCAGTCAAATTGTACCCATTTCTGTATCACTGCCACACAAGGCAATCATGGCAAGGAAAAAGCCCAGGGAGAGCACTAAGCAAGTCAAGCTCTCCCCACACAACTCCTGACTCACCCAATGATGAGTACCAACCTAAGAGTGGACCAATGCTCAATGATCCAAGTGCCCTTGGAGGACCTGATACTGTACACCATTGCCAGGCATTCCAATAAACTGATGTCCTATCCTTTCCGTTTTGCAGTTACACAGGCTCTGCACTCCTGGATTCAGGTGCAGATCAAACCCTAGTCAACAGCAGCTTTGTAGACAAGTTCAAGCTGGCCACTAATCTTTTGCGGATTAAAAACGTGGTCCTTGCTGATGAACACCACATTGCTGTGACAAGGGAAACCTCCCCCTTCTCTATCATGCTCAAGAACCTCCACTCCACCATCTAAGGTCCCTTCATTGATTTTCCCAAGCTTGACATTGTACTGGGACTGGAATTGCTGCGGAATAACAACCCCCATGTAGACTGGACAACCTCTGTACTGACTATCAAATGTGAAGGTGTCAATCACCAGATCTACCCTGAATCAGTGGACCAACTCCTGCGTGACCACATCTTTGTATGCATTACAGAGACCCTGGACAAAAAGGAGAGCCTAAAGGCAATTGACTGGGACTCCTTCCAGTACAAGATCATACACTTTAAAGATCACCAGGATACCTCCACACCTCAGGATTGCAAAATTGTGGCCCACCATCCAGAAATTTTAAAGAAGCACTACCTGGACTGCCCCCTGAGAAACACATCCAACACTCCATTCAACTCAAAGGGGCTGTCCTCAAAGCGCGCCCTATCTACAGGCTGACCCCAAACAAGGATGATGCCCTACATGCTTACCTCAAGAAGGCATTGGAGAAAGGACTTATCCGCCCTTCACAGTCTCTTTTTGGGGCTGTCATATTCTTTGTAGCCAAGAAAGACAGTACCTTGCATCTGGTCACAGACTACCAAGCCCTAAACAAAGTTACCATCAAGAATTTTTATCCACTACCACTCATTGACAATCTTTTTGAAGCCTTGGGTTGCGCCACAGTCTTCTCCATGATTGATAAGACTGCAGGCTACAACCAGATTTTCATCAAGGAGGAAGACATCCCCAAAACAGCCTTCTGCACTAAATACAGCTCTTACAAATGTGTGGTACTCAACTTTGGCATGACAAACGCCCTGTCCATCTTTGTGACCTTCATATACAAAGTATTTGCGCCACACATAGGCAAGCATTCCCTAGTCTACCTGGACGTCATTATTGTCTACAGCTTTTCAGAAGAAAAGCACCACAAAGACATAGAGACAGTCTTTGCTACCTTGGCACAGCACAAACTGTTGGCCAAGCCCTCTAAGTGCCAGTTCTTTTGCAAGCAATTACCCTTCCTGGGACACATAGTCTCAAAGGACAGCATCAAACCCAACAGTCAAAAGATACAGGCAATATACAAGATGCCGCCGCCCAAGGATAAGTCAAAACTCCTCATCTTCCTAGGAATGGTGGCCTATGTATGCTGCTTTATACCTGACTGCAGCATTTTAACTGCCCCCTTATCTGTCATAACAGGCGCCAAATCCAAGTTTGTGTGGACCCCCCAATATGATCTCTGTTTTAGATGTCTCAAGGAGAAGCTCACAACAGCTACCATCCTTCAATACCCTAAACGTGATGGGGAATACCAAATGGAAATTGATGCCTCAGATGCATCCATTGGGGGAGTACTATGAATCAAAAATAATGATGGTGACTTCCTGCCTGTAGCTTATGAATTGCAAAAATTGACAGATGACAAGTGTCAATACCCTATCCATGACAAGGAACTGTTGGCTATTGTGCACTGTCTAGTCAAATGGCGCTGTTACCTAGAACAGCAGGAAGAATTCACAGCATTAACCAACCACAAGTCGCTCATATATTTCAAGACTCAAGCAAATCTTTCGCGCCGCCAAGCGCAGTGGATGGAACTATTGGAGAGATTTAACATGCTAATCCAGTACAAGCCTGGGGCCAAGCTTGCCATAGCAGACGCCCTCTCACACCTATATGTCTGTGCCACCAAAAAAGGAAAATGGGCTTGACCCAGAATGGCTTCTCTTAGTACTACAAACAAAAGACAAGGGTTTCCCCCCTGGTACAACCAACATAACCAAGAAAACAGTTATCAAAAACAAACACCCATTTGCTGACATATATGGGACCCTACACAGAAAAATGTCTGACGGCACAACCATTCCCTACATTCCCACACATCAGCAAGTTGACACCATCCTGCGCTATCACAGAGATCTCAGACACACCAAGAGCCAGAACCTATATGAGTTTCTTAAGCACAAGGCCTGGTGGCCACCCTTATATTGCAACGTTCAAGAAGTCCTAGGCCAATGTGAGGTATGCAAAAGGTTCTCAGAAGCAAAACCCCTCCAAAGTCAGTACTTCTCATCCGCACATAACTACCCTTCAAAGTATGGGCCTTTGACATTGTTGGCCCCATGCCAGGGAAACACAATGATAAGAAATACCTCATCACCGCCATAGACTTTGCTACAAGATGACCAGTAGCCCAAGCAGTAAGGGCGCACACTGGCAATAATGTACGGCAATTTATTGGCAAAGAGAAAATCAGCAAGTTTGGAAAGCCAGAACTCCTGATAACTGATGGAGGGAAATAATCGACCTCCAAAATCACCAATGTATACCTCGCAAAAATGGGGTCAAACACACTGTAACAATGCCATACCACCCACAGGCCAATGGACGTGTAGAGCGGCTTAATGGCAGCCTTGTGCAAGCCTTAGCCAAGCTCACCACCAGGAGACCTAAAGACTGGTATAATCAACTACCAACTGCACTACTTGTGTGCTGAACCCAAGTGAACAGATCCACCAGAAAAAGCCCTTTTGAATTGGTATATGGCACACAGCCAAATATCATTCAAGCATTGACAGGACCCAAACTGGAAATCCCAAGTGAAGTCCCACCACGCTCAGACCCTCACGTTATAGAGGTCAACAGCAAACAAACAGAAAAGGAAAAGGAACTTCTGCAAAAAACCTTTGTCCCTATCTGTGATATACATGAAGTTGGGGACAAAGTTTGGGTCATGAACGTTGATAAAAGCAAACTACAACCCAAGAAAGTAGGGCTAGCAATCATTCTAAAGGTAAACAACAATAACACTTACCTTGTGCAAGGACTTGGGAAACGCAAGCAAGACAAAGTCCTCCATCATGACTGCCTAAGACCCTGTAAAGCAAGATAAAAACAATGTGAGACCCTCCTACACTTCAGAAAACAACAATTAGTCCAGTATGGCGCCCGGGCTCCTGATAACCTACCCCCAGAGGAGGCCAACCTTCAGTCGGGGGGGGGGGTGTTGAAACAGCAGGCTTGACCCGCCAGCAAATTCCAAACAAGCAGGTTTGTGACCCGCAATCCAATTACCCGGCCACTCAAAGTCAGACTAGTAAGTCAACTGGAATTACCAAATCCAACAACATGAACAGATTATGATCCTTTACAGTGGATACCTTGTTTTGGCGCTTGACTCATTACCAGGATCAAGCCACCCCCTTCTTTCATCCAACCTTGTGACCAACAATCATTTTCCTGCTATCCATTGATTCACTATGACTATATGATCACTATCTTGCAATAATTATTATCATCTAGCTTCTAAATACTTTTCCCCTTGTAACTCTGCTAAAACAGCACAGTTATAACATCATCAAGCGTGAAGACGTCAATCACCAGATCTACCCTGAATCAGTGGACCAACTCCTGCATGACTACATCTTTGTATGCATTACAGAGACCCTGGACAAAAAGGAGAACCTCAAGGCGATTTACTGGGACTCCTTCCAGTACAAGATCATACTTTTTAAGGACCACCAAGATACCACTACCCCTCATGATTTCAAAACTGTAGCCTGCCATCAATAAATGTTCAAAGAGGCTCTACCAGGGTTGCCACCAGAGACACATATACAACACCCCATCCAACTCAAAGGAGCCATAACTAAGGCACAACTCATCTACCAACATACCCCAAACAAATACAACACCTTTGTGCTTACCTCAAGGAGGCGCAGGAAAAGGTCTTATCCGCCCCTCACAGTCTCCCTTTGGTTCTGTGGTATTCTTTGTGGCAAAGAAAGATAGTACCCTTCAATTAGTTACAGAAAAATGAGCCCTAAACAAAGTCACCATCAAGAACTGTTATCCACTTCACTCTTTGACAACCTCTTTATTGCCCTGGGAGGCGCCACAGCTTTTGCAAGATTGACCTAACTGCATGATACAGCCAAATCTGTATCAAGGAGGAAGATATACCCATAACAGCCTTCCACACTAAATGCATCTCATATGAGTGTGTGGTACTCAATTTTGGAATGACAAACACCCCATCAACTTCTGTGACTTTTATGAACAAGGTGTTTGCCCTCCACATTGACAAGCATTCCCTGGTGTACCTGGACAACATCATTGTCTACAGCCCTTTGGTAGAAAAACACTATAAGGCCTTGGAGGCAGTCTTTGTTACTCTGGCACAACATAAACTGTTAGTCAAACCCTCCAAATGCCAATTCTTCTGCAAACATTTGCCCTTCCTGGTACATATAGTTTTGAAGGATGGCATTAAACCTGACAGCCAGAAAATCCAGGCCATTTGAAAAATACCACCTCCAAAGGACAAGTCAGAACTCTGCACATTCCTGAGAATGGTTGCCTATATACAACAATTCATCCCCAACTGTGACGTCCTGGCTGCACCCCTATCTGCCATAACTGGCGCCAAATCTAAGTTTTTATGGACCCCCAATGTGATATTTGCTTCAGAAGTCTTAAGGGAAAGCTGAAAAATGCACCAATCCTAAAGTACCCCAAACAATATTGAGAGTACCAAATGGAGACATATGCCTCTGATGCCTCCATTGGAGGTGTCCTACGTATCAAAACAACAACAGCAACTTCCTTCCTGTAGCCAAAAATCACACAAGTTGACAGATGGCAAGTGCTGCTATCCAATAAATGACAATAAACTGTTGGTGTTTGTACAATGCCTCATGAATTGGCTCTGCTACCAAGAACACCAGGAGAAATTCACTGCCTTAACTGACCACAAATCCCTCATTTACATCAAAATGTAGGCTAGTTTATCCACAAATCAGGCATGTTAAATGAAAAACCTTGAGCAATTCAATATGATCATCCAGTAAAAGCCTGGTCCCAAACTTGTTATGACAGATACACTCTCTTGTCTATATGTTAGAGCTACAAGAGGAGAAAATGGGCTTGACTCAGATTGGCCCCTCCTGGTTCTCCGCACCAAAGACAAAGGGTTCCCTCTGGGCACCACAGACATCACTAAAGAGACTTTTATCAAAAACAAATAACTATTCACCAATGTATATGGAACACTTCACCGCAAAATGACTGACAGAACCACCATCCCTTAAATCCCTACACATCAGCACGTTGACACCATCCTATGTTACTATAGAGACTTAGGACATACCAAAAGAAGCACCCTCTACAAATTCCTCAAAAATAAATCATGGTGGCCAACCCTATACCAGGAAGTCCTAGACCAATGCAAAGTATGTGAGAAATTTTCAAAAAGAAACACCCCACCTAAATCTGTACTGCCTATTTGTTCACAGCTACCTTTTAAGGTATGGGCCCTAGACATTGTGAGCCCCATTCCAGGAAAACACAATGAGAAGAAATACATCATCACTGCTATCAACTTTGCCACTTGCTGGCCAGTGATGCAAGCAGTAAAAACTCACACAGGCAATGATGTGTGGCAATTCATAGGAAAAGAAATCATCATCAAGTTTGGAAAGCCAGAACTCCTGATAGCCAACAGAGGCAAGGAACTAATCTCTGAAAATACCAACATATGCCTCACCAAGAATGGGGTCCAGCAAACAGTGACAACACCTTACCATCCTCAGGCCAATGGACACATGGATGGGCTAAATGGCAGCCTAGTGCAGGCCCTGACCAAGCTCACCACTAGGAGACCTGAGGATTGGTATAAGCAGCTACCAACTGCATTGCTTGTATGCCGGACCCGCGTGAACAGATGACCCAGGGAAAGCCCTGTTGAGCTAGTTTATGGTATACAACCTAATATCATCCAAGTTCTATCAAGACCCAAGCTGAAAATGCCTAGTAAAGTTCCATCCTTCCAGATCCCAAGGTCATACAGGCTAATAGCAACCAATTAGAAAGAGAATAAAAGCGTCTTTAGAATACCTTCATCCCCATCCAAGACAGACTTGAGGTCAGTGACAAGGTTTGGGTCATGAATATTGACAAAAGTAAACTACAGCCTGAAAAAGTGGGCCCTGCCATTATCCTAAAGTTAAAAAAAAAACACTTACCTTGTGCAAGGACCTGGAAAACGCAAGCAAGATAAAGTCCTCCATCATGACTGTCTAAGACCCTGTAAAGCAAGACAAAACCAATGTGAGACCTTGCTACACTCTAGCAAACAACAGTTAGTTCAGTATGGCGCCTGGGCTCCTGAAAACCTCCTTGACAACCTTCCCCCAGAGGAGGTTGACCTTAAGTTGGGGGGTGTCAAAACAGCAGGCTCAATCTGCCAGCAAGGTTCCAAGTAATCAGGTTTGTGACCCGCAATCCAATTATCCAGTCACTCAAAGCCAAACTAGGAAGTTGGCTTGAATTTCCATATCCAACAACTTGAACAAATGATGATCCCTTACAGTGGATACCTTGTTTTGGCGCTTGACTCATTACCAGGATCAGGCCACCCCCTTCACTATCCTACCATGTGATTAACACTATCATGTTCCTGTTATCCACAATTCACAATGACTATATAATACTTATCTCTCAATAAAGAATATTTTCTAGTTTCCAAAAAATTTCCCCTTGTAACTCTGTTAAAAAAGCACAGTTACAACATTTCCATGCATTCATGGAGATGTTGGCAAGTATGTTTTTAAGGGCATCCTGGGCCCTGGAATAAACAATTTATTTAAGCAACATAATACTGTTCTTGTAGATCCTGAATGGATTAGACAATAAGTTGTCCACTTAGGGATCAAGCAACATAACAATTTTGTGATTGTGTTATCTCAACATGGTTTCAACATTGTTAATTACGCTAAAAACGTCCTAAAAAAGGTGTTTGAAGCGCCTTTCAAATGCGCTTCAGGTGTGGGCTTTACTTCTAAGGTTATAAATTGGACAACATAGATATTGCCACTTGTCTCCATTAGGCAAAGCGTGTGAAACTGGTTGTTTTCTTGCACAGCTCTTTCTACTGTGCCTTTTCACTCTCCTCCTTTTGGAAGGTCCTTCTGTTGGTGCCTCCTTTCCCCTGGTGAAAATTCCCCTGCCTCTTACTATATAGCTCCAGCACTATCTAAATAAATGCCAGTTTTGTCATTATATCCTTATATTTTTCTGTCCTACCAAAGGCTGTCACTATACCAACTACAGGTATAGTATTAAGAGTTAGGATACTGACTAACTGTTTGTAGAAAATAGCAACCTATACTGCTACAAATACAACAACTGTAAATTCAGAACCTAAACATAAAAATGTGGGATTGCCAAATCCTTGGTCCAAATTTCGAGTCATTTTTGCGGGCAACTCAGATGAGTGAAAATTAAAATATTTAATAAAATCAACCATTAAATTTGACTTTTTTTGGTTTATTTAAATTAGCAAATTTCAAATCTCTTGAGCAGATAACTCACCTAATTTAAGATAAAACACAACAAACAAATTCAGGATGCATGAATCAGAAATTTGGGATTATAATGTATGATTTAAGATTTTCTGTATGTCTAACAAATCATAGACAGCATTTAGAAATTAATGAATCTAAAAATGCAGGATTGTCAAATCCAGGAACTGAATTTCAAATCAAAAATGAGGTGAATTTGAATTAAATATAATTTATGGGCATCTCAAACAGGAAGTCAGAGGATCTTGAGTGGAGTTGTGCTAATTCTTTTAGGAATCATAGGCATTCCCAAAAATCACCCTATTCTAGTTTAGGACAGCTAAAACTTAGATCCTACTATTCACTGACTTAACATACTTAACAATAAAGTTGATTAAAATACACACTTCTCTTTTTTGAGTTTAATTTTTTAATAAAATTTTATTATGCCTTTTTTAATAATAACCAAATAAATAAGCTGTGCCTTGGCCTTGCCAAAATCATACAGGGCTACGCTGGGTCTTCCAATGGCAAAGCCTCTGTCTATGGTCATTCCCAACCCTCAGACCCCTCCCCAAGCACTACCCAGGAGTGTCTTCTTTCTCCTGCATCCTCAAGCATGGCCCTGTTTGCCCATCATGTACGGGCAGCTGTTAACCCAAATCATGTATCAACACTAGCATCTGGAATTGGCCAATTGAGCCAAGGGGTCACCCAGGAAAGCCAGAATCCAGAAACAACCAATCAGATGGTAAAGTCTGGTTCCCAAGAAAGACAAATCCCACCTCCAGCCAATCAGCCTGAAAGACGCAGAAGAAAGCTAATTACCCTAGAAATTGTTCTTAAAATGGTCAAAAAGCAAGAGATGCTTTTATCCTTTGGGGAAATTGCAGCTGCAGTGGGATTTTCAAAGTCCACTGTGGCTGAAACCCTGTGAGCCCATGCCAACTGTGGCCCCCCCTCCCAACAAGACCCCAACTGGAGCTCTTACGTCAACTGATAGCAAAAAAGCCCATCCTCTTATGATGCCCATCATAGACTGTGACTTGTGGATGCCCCTGGTCCAGGTTTGTCTCCAACTGGGACTTCATAGCATTTTCACAAATAAAAGAACAGTCAATTTGTGGATGCACAGAGTTGTGGTTGCTGCTAGAATATTTTCCAATCAAGTTCTCACTGTCCCCAGTTTGGTGGATACTGACCCCTACAATTAAACCATTATTAATTTTATTAAAGGGAGGGAAATGAGGACACACAATGATGTCATCTTCTTGTTGTATGCCAAGATTTCTGCAAGCATTCAAGATTATGGAGAAAAGTGTTTCCAATCTGATGTCTACAAGCACGGCTCAATCTTGCATCAATTTTTTGGGGTTTTGTTGGCAGTTTCCCCATTGGGTGTCAATTATTACTTGGCAATATCAACACAGCAGATGAGTATGCTTACCAGACAGAGCTCAAGGACATGCTGAAGGAGTGGACTACCCAACAAGCTGTGTACACAGTTGTAATGAGTGCAGAGATGGAGCAGCAGTAATGGGCAACCCAAGAAATTAGGGCTGTGGGGCATACCTGTTGATCCTACCCCATCAATCATGCTGACATGCATCTTGCAGATGTATGTCTTTACAATTTTAGTTCAGCTCTCAGGTGCTTAAAGCCTGCCATATACAATGAACTGTGCACCTGAATTGAGAACAAGTATGAGCTTTTCCCTTCCATATTTGTCCAGGACTTATCAGATCTTGTCATCTTCTATGCAAGTGATAGTGATAAGTCCAGAAAGGACTTCTGCCTCCCCCACACCCATCTATTTGGTTTGTCAAGCCCATATACACGGCAGAAGAAGAATTCAAGCAATTAGTCAATCAGCTCTTGCCGCCTCTTCCCAGTCAACAAATCAAGCCTCCCCAACTCCCCCATCAAGACCAAACCACCTGCCTTCCAACCCTGACTCCCAAACCATCACCCACTCTCTCCCCATTACCTCTGATGCCGTCCTTTTCACAGGTGCAGATTATAACAACATACATTCCGCCCAGTCCCTCCTCTACACGTTCTTTGATGAGTAAAATAAAACCTTTCTTTGTGACAACTTATTAAAATTGATATTATTTCTTTTAATTTATAATTACTAACATATTCTTTTTACATTATTGACATTACCATAATCAATAAAATGTTGTACATTTGATGTAGTAACATATGATTATTTTTTGAATATTTTCAAGATCAATAATAAATTAAGGACCACAAATATAAATGTTATATTAGAAGATTGTAGGAATGCATAGATCCAGATATTTGTGATATTATGTGTATAACTCTTTGCATTATGTATAATAAAATTCATTGTAAATGTGGCTTTTTCATTGTAATTTATATAAATGGACTATGTTTATATTAGGGAGCCATTAACACTTAGTACAAATATTGATACATAATGCATTTTACAGCCAGCATATTTACCTATTGATAATAATTCTGTAAACTTTTTAGTCAGATTTTGTGAGTTAATAATAATATAAAGGATCAATAAATTACTGTTTATGACCATTATTTAGCTGATTTTCTTTGCTAAGCAATTGTGCATTTTCTGATATTTATGCACTAGTATCCAATTGGTTAGTTTCACATCCCATCACTCAGGTAATAGGAAACATGGTTGCCACCCCAAGCACATCTGGTCTCAGGGTTGCAATCATGTTTCCTATTGCCTGTGCAAATGGATGTGAAGCCAACTAATTGGATAATTAGCCATAAATATCAGAAAATGCACAATTGCTTAGCAAAGAAAATCAGCTAATTAATGGTCATAAACAGTAATTTATTGATATTTTTATAATTATTATTAACTCACAAAATCTGACTAAAAAGTTTACAGAATTATTATCAATAGGTAAATATACTGGCTGTAAAATGCATTATGTATCAATATTTGTACTAAGTGTTAATGGCTCCCTAATATAAACATAGTCCATTTATATAAATTACAATGAAAAAGCCACATTTACAATGAATTTTATTATACATAATGCAAAGAGTTATACACATAATATCACAAATATCTGGATCTATGCATGCCTACAATATTCTAATATAACATTTATAATTGTGGTCCTTAATATATTATTGTTAATGAAAAATATTCATGTGTTGAAGGTAGTACTATAAAAACCAGTTTTTTGATGTAATTCAAGCAACATGTCAAATATCTACAACTTTTTTATGAATTAGAAGCACTTCTGAAAAAGGTTGTTGAAATAGAAAATAATATTAGGGAACTAGTAGTAGGAAAGCTGGGCAACAGGGGCCAGCCACTGATCCAGCCAAATGAAGATGCTCTGGATAAACTGGGAAATATTATAGATGAAAAGAACAAAGAAGCAATACTTAATCTACAGGGAGCAATCTTATCAAGTCTGAAGTTCAATGATGCAGTCTACAATTTGTGGGAGTTCTGGCAAGGGGCCAAATAAAACAATAAGAAAATCAAACTTATTGAAGGAACTGAAATCTCAAAGGAAATTAACACAAATGAAGAGGAAACTGATCAAATGGAAACAGATGAAAACAAAGCACAATCAAGAAGCAGAAGTGCCTCAAGAAATAATGAAAATTTATCAAATTAAAATCAAGAGGAAGCACAAGTAGCACAAAAAATAAGGAAAATCAAGCCCAGAAAATCAAATGAAGAGCAGCCAACACTCATGAAGTTTGATTAAGGGACACCTGTGGCTGAGGGGGCCTCAGGGGAAACAATTAGTAAGTTTATTTATGTTTTACTTAAATTTACTTTATTTATGACAAGAAATGAGGACAAGGTTGCTGAAGTAGCAGCCTTTACACCCAGGTGATTTTCCGGGGGTTACCAATCACTGGTAGCCCCTATAAAGCAAATAAATCAAAATTAAATAAAGAAAATAACTCAAATGAACATGAATAATTTTGCAAATATTGAAGCAAAAAACAAGGAATATTTACCACCCGTGGGGTGCTTACTGTGGATTAGGGAAGCCTACAAGCTAGGCAGAACAATCAACTTTAAGGAAATGAATGAAATTCAAGGGAATATCAAGATGAATTTTGATGAATATATTTACAAATGCTGTGAATAATTCCCATTTACAAAAATAAATGAATATAAAATTTTTTAAAAAAACAGACTTTCAAATAGGACCAGAATATCTCAAAACTGAACTTTTTAACAAAGTGTTTACAGCATTATCAAATAAAGTTGGGGAGGTAGTCCTTGTGAATAAATTCAAGCTTTTATTTATTTTGTTTGCTTAGACATAGGGGGCAGATACAAGCTGGGCACCCCCTGGAACCATCTTCAAGTTCAGCAACATGTCCTATATCAACAGATTAGTTCAAATATATAAAATATTGTGCATGTTTTCAGAAAAATATACCTCTCAAAGGATTCACGTCACAACATACCTAGGAATCCTATTACATTGCATATTAAAAAAATGTTAAAAAGTTGGAGGACATACCAATTCAAATAGACATATACCAATTAGCACTAGAGCAGCAGAAGACATTGTGGGGGTATAGGGCATTTAAGTATGTCCTGTATAACTCCTTTGCATTGGCATTGTTGTATGGGCACTATGTGCCTCCTGAAAAGAGCCTATTAATCAATTTGCTTACCTGATTGCCTTTCTTTAAGTGTTCAGCAACCACTGGGGTGCTGAGCGCCACTTCTCTTGCAATTGCATCCAGAGTTTTTCACCACAAACAAAAGAGTATGTGGTTCCAATTAGACACATTAGCAGAAAATTTGATTTTGGGGTATAACACCCCAGAATAATCACATTCCCCTTTGCAATTAGCATTCTCTTAATAAATAATTTCATCTTGCAATTTGTTTTTTATTTTTATTTTCAATTTTAATCTTAAATATAATTTAAATTTTTAAATTATAATAGTAATATTTATGTAGGTAGTATACAATAATTCATTAGGTATAATAAATCAAACACAGTTAATATTAAATCAAATTTATAATTTGTTTATTTAGTTGATTACCAAGTACAGGTTTGTATATTATGTAGTTAAATAACAAGAGCTCTATTTATCCAAATCAAACTATCAACTCCACTTATGTTTAAACAAGTGATTGTTTAGAACTTGAATTACTTTTCCCTTGTAATATGATTTGATAAATATATTTTCTATGCTTAACCCGCGTCATAAGTTTTAATTATTAAGAGATACATGAAAATCATTGGTTTTTGTGTTGTGTACTATAGTGGCACTAAATCAATAAGATCAGGTGATGACTTGCAAGGTCCAATTTGTGGCTCAAAAAAAGCTGATGTACTAAAAAGGGTTCACAATTATTTAAATAAAATTAATCTTTTTCTATACTTTTTAATTTATTTATTTGTTAGCTCTACATTCAATACAATATTTGGTGCATTATAATAAAAATATGTGTCTCTATATCTAGTATCATTAATTTTACTTAACTTTTGTACAAATTCTTATATGTCTATAATACAATTCAACATCACAACATTATATATAAATAATAATTTTTAATTCCTTATAAAAACAAAATAAATAAAAACAAATAAATAAAACTGGAGAGCCCATTTTTCTGATTGGCTCAGAGGCAAGGGCTTTGAGTAGGAAGGATTTGAAGTGCTTGTAAAAAGCTGCCACCACATCAGGTGACATCACAAATTGACTGACCTCAAGAATGTTGAAGAGATTTTTGGTGTCCTGTGGGAGCCCCTTCTTAACCTTATTCTTGATCCAACCAAACACCTCCTCAATTGGATTCAGAAATGAAAAATATGGTGGGAGGAAGAGGAGTCTCTTTGGACAATCCACAAGCCAGTGGCTAGAGGTGTGGGTATTTTTATCAATTGGTCAGAACTCAGACACAACCAGATCCACTTTGTGTAGCCTGACAATATCAAGCACAACAATGTTGGTTGTACTGCGGTAATTGATCCAAAGATACTCCCTGAAAGTTTAAAGAAAATCAAGAAATGTCCTGCTATTATGAGAACCCTTGATTATTTGATATTGATCCAACCCGCGAGGACCAAGAAGCGCTACCATGGAATATGTCTGGGAAAAGACAGCTGCACAATTTGCTACACCATTCTTGGACCCCTTCTTGACCCACCCATGCCTAGACCTGAGTGAGGAGGAAAATGATGATTTATCTATATAGAAGAACTGTATGTTTCCAGTTTTCTTTAGAGCCAATAGGCCTTGGCATAAATGTGTCAATCCTCAATGGTCTTCTTGCTGTTTCTATTGTACAGAGAAATCCCCAGTACTTTCCAAGAGAAGCCCAAATCAACCATTGTTTGTAGACAAAGGTTTTAGAAACATAAAGCCAAACTTTGTGGCCAGCATTGATTGGACAGCAAGTGTGTCCAGGTGGCAATACTTGGCTACCCACTGTTTTATTGCATCAATATGCACAGGCTGTAAGAGTTTTGGCTGCCGCTTAGCCTTAACAGATTTGGCAATTTGTCCAGTGTTGCTATATTTGTTGTTGAGGTTCCCAATATATCTGGTTGTGACACCAAATTGGGACGCAATATTCCAAACTGCCATTCCCCTGTTCAAGCAGTTGAGAAGAGCTTCACACTCACTATCTGTCAAGTGACGCCGGCCCTTGGCGGGTACTGCAGCATCCTGACTATCAGGCTCAAAACAGGGGGCATGGACCTTTTTATAGAAAGTTGGATCACTCTTGCTTGCAGTGGCGCCGGCAATAGTGGAATATATTGTTGCAACTGAGTTTCAGACTCACCTGCTAATTTATCTTACAATACACAGGGGTCACTCAATGAGTTGCCCCTTGACGTATCTAACAACATGGATTAATCTGATGGCAATATAAAAATGGCAGGCACTTCCTCCTAATTAGGAGCGTTATCAATTTGACTTGCTGATCCCTGCACAAGTTATTCCTCAGCTTCAATATTTACATGGAACTTCCCACTAGGCCACCCCCTTGTGGCCTTATGGCTTTCCCCATATGGTATATTAATCACAATATTCTACAATAAATAATACCTTATTCTTATTACTATGTCCTTTCTATTGGACTTTTGTCTTCCCCAATTCCAAATACTGAATCCTCATTGGTTCAGTTGCAACAATATCACAGGTGCAGATGGCCCAACAGTGGTGGCCAATGGCTCATATGAGGTGTTGAAAACACAGGGGCAGGAAGTGGCAACTCTTGGATCCAGAGTGCAGGGCCAGGTGATGACTGAGTACATGGTGGAGGTGTAAGTAACCTCAGTGTTCCCGGTGATCCTGATATAGAAGACTTTGGTGGCAGGCCTTGAGAGCGTCCTCTGTCCGGGATTCAGGCTGTGTGCTCTGGCTTGGGATGCAGGAGGTGGTTGATTAGCGCCGACGCCTTGGGAGACCTTTGTCTTGGCATTACTCCCCTTGCGTTGTGTTCTGGGTCTATTCTTGGACCCTCTAGGACGCTCTCATGGACAGGCTGCCCTGCAGGCTGGTGCAGGAGCTTGTTGGGAATGGGATTTTCTATCCATAAAAATAAAATAAAAATATATTTTAGATTAAATATGTATTTATTTATATTTTTGGTTTAGTTCTGAGTAGTTATTTTCTCCTGATTTAGCCTTGAATAGTAACAGAATTTCTATATACATGATTTGAAGTGTATAACATTGCATCTTTTCTGGGTTTGGGTAATTTTAAAGTGTAATCACTTTTCATGTCTAAACATGGCTATTGAGATTGAAGTTTTCATTTGATTTTATGCAGAGTGGAGCTTCTTTATTTGGGTTTGTGTTTTCTAGTATGCTTACTGTACATTAAATTTGGATTTCCATTCCCACAATTAATATTTGAGTTTACTAGTGGCATTCATTTTTAATTTGAAATTTTTTTCTTGGATTTGACAGTCCCACAACTCCAAAAACATAGTAAACTTAATGAAAATGGTTGATGGATTTAAACGCTTCAAATCTGATTCCGGTTAATTCATTTTTCCATTAGAAATATGCAGTTTGAGTTGAAATTTGAAAAGTGTCTATGAGTTCCCACATTTTTAAAAATTTAAATAAAAATATAAAAAATTTAATTCAATTAAAAAAGCCATCCCGCAAAAGTGATTTAAATTTGGATCAAAGATTTGACAATCCCACATTTTTACGTTTAGATTCTTAATTTACAGTATGCTTCTGAATCTGGCCAAAAAGGTCCTAGTAGCAATTGATCTATGCTGAAATATTCTTTTTCTGCAACCTTGAACATCTTTACACCCAAATAAAATGCTGCAAAGATGCATACAATACTTACTTGGCATGGCAGGTTGCAATGTGGACAGCATGGCACCAACCAATTGATCTGTATAATTTGTTGTTGGGTTGGGTGCTGCATATTTGACTTATAGTTACTGAATTTCTGTACAGGAGGATTGTGCTTGATGGGCAAATCATGTACAACCTTTTTAATCCATGGTAGATATGTAGGAGTTTGGATAATATTTCCTTTAGTTTGATTTACTCATTGATATCAATATTGTCAGTAATTATTATAGAGCTATACACATGATTTATATTTATCTAGTGTGTAACTTGGGTTTTCACTTGGCAGAAGTTGGTTTTTTATCTCAGCAGCTATGAAAGGTACATTGCTTTGTTACAGGTTTCAAATATTTTTTAGATAAGAACTTTTTAGTTTTCCAAGTTATTTACAGATGGATAAAACTATTTAGTTGAACATGCCTTATCTATCAAGGTAACAAGCTGTCACCAATTGAACAGATTGAAAATGCTGCTCCAGTTTATTTTAAAAGGGCTGAAACAATAATAACCTACATATATAGGTTTGAAATAAATTAGACTAAGAACAGCATTTAATATAAGCAGCTCATAACCTGTGCATATAGAAGACAATCAGTTTAGCTTAATTGATAAATAAGCAATGTTTACTAATTGCAGTTAAAATATTGATAGAGATCCACTCATTGTAAAGTCTCTCTCTAATAGAGTGAAGAAGAGCTCCCAGGTTAAACTTGACTATAGTGGACCCTACTGGGATCCCTATCATTAACATATGTAAAAGGTGACCAAATAAACGGAATCTTCCCAGGAAGGAAGTGAAGTGGTTTAAAAGATAATAGACGCTGGTATATCCCAAGACTAACCAGTGGGCCTTGGGATGAATAATGGGGGAAATTGAGCAGTTTTAATGTATAGGGCATGGCAGTGATGTGGTCCAAAACAATACCAAATGGAGTCTTCTGATTTGTTGGTTAGAGTTGGTTTAGGGGATTCAAAGTTCATGTTAGCCTGGTCAAGCCCAATTAACAAACACAAGGCTCAAACCATAAGTATGAGCTTCATGTGGTGGCAGGGAATCCTGGGTATCTAAAAATCAAAATTTGAGGGTTTTGAGAATATAGATTTGTTGAAGTGAAGATAAGAATATAAAATTGTTGGAGCAATTGGATCAGAGGGAATTGTTCAGCTTAAATACTGAAGTCAAGTCAAGGAGGAGACATAGTGGTTACCAGGTGATCCTGCAAGAGTAGTTTGGAATTATTGCCTTGCAAGACTGCAGCAGGCTGCAATGCAAGAAGAGGTGATGTTGCAACTGAACCAATGAGGATTCAATATTTGAGTTGGAGAAGATAACAGTCTAATAGAAAGGACAAGAATGAATAGAATAAGGTGTCGTTTATTGTAGAATATTGTGATTACTATACTATATGGGGAAAGCCACAAGGCCACAAGGGGGTGAAATAGTAGTGTGTTCAATGTAAGTTTCAAAGCCAAGGAATAACTTGTGCGGGGATCAGCAGGTCAAATTGGTAGTGCTCCTAATTAGGAGGAAGTGCCCTCCATTCAACATTGCCATCATATTAGCTCATGTTGTTAGAAACGTCAAGGGGTGACTCATTGAGCGCACCCTGTGTATTGTAAGACACGTTAGCAGGCAAGTCTGGAAACTTGGTTGCAACATACCCCCTTGCCCCCTATTTTTTGTCAGACACCAGGATCGGAGTCTGCAGAAGATCTGGGAAGGTCTTCACAAACAACCTTTGTGTGGAAATGGCGCAGCAGGGGTGCAAGCAACTATGGTAGAGCTTCTTGGTATTCCCTTGGGCGTCTTTGAGTTGGTAGGTATGATTGTCATAGACAGCAGCTATCTTTAAGGGCCCTAGGTGGTTGGGTTCTAATTTGGCTGAATTGGGGTTGAGGGTGTAGACAGGGTCACCTACAGTGTATATTGCCTTAAGGTGCTTTTTCCCTCCTTCAATTTTTTGTGTTTAATCTCTCAGGCCTTGGCACGCCATTGGTTCAGGGATGAAGTTGTCAACAGGGGAGGTTTCCTGGGAACTGTAGACTGTAACTTCCTTTTTTCAACTCCCGTCAAACTATCAGGCATTCCAAAGGCCGGGGCGCTGGGGCTGAACCTGGTGCCTCTGTTAATCCTTGCTCTTAAAATAAGTAGAGCGGTAGGCAGATGTTCAGTCCATGCAGTATTGGGGTGTTCCTGTGAGAGCTTGGCAATCAATTGAACCAGTGTGTCAGGGATCCAGTCTTGGGTGGCTGGCCCATTGTTTTCAGGGGTAACTCAGGCCAGTTTTTTTTGCGGGTAATGCCCACCACAAAAGGGGAGCTAACTTAAAAAGGTAGGAGGCAGACTTCCCCACCCAATACCATGGGCCGGCAGCTGGGATTATAGTGTCAATCACCCCTGTGAGGGTGATGTACACAATCCCAAACAGCTTGCCAGTATGGTTGTTTGGGAGGTTGGGTGCAGAAGAAGGCATGGGTTTTGGGGTCACAAGCAGTTCCATGGACAGATCGTAAGCAGGGAGATAATTTAATTTTCCTCTGAACAACTTGGGTGTTGAAAATATCCATGGGCCTTGCCAGTTGTATCTAACTGCGGATTGTATGCGGGCCAGGGGATCAAGTTTGAGTATTTTTCTGGGGTGTATTCTTTGTATTCAGACTTCAGAGGGTAGTCAGTAAAGTGGACAGGTCCAAAGGGTACACCAGGAGGACAGAAAACAGTGGGCAGTGGGGCAGGCGGGCCAGGAGATCTCAAACTGAATTGGTAGACAGCAAATACAAAATAAGGCAATAGCTGTATGAGCTAAATTGACATAACCTTTATTCAAAAACGGTGATAAGTTTGGAGCGCGGGGTCCTTGGGTCTATATAGTACTCCCCTCCAAACTTAACATTTTCCATGGGGGGTTCATCAGGGCATTGGGAAGGCCAGGGACGGGGGAATTGGGTGCTTGTGTCCAAAGGCGGCAAAATGGCACTTGGCCTGGGAGTTCTTTCATTAGTCATGAATCTTGATTTGGCTGCCTGATTATCTTGCTTTAGTGTTGAGGTCATGGGACCAGGTTGCAGGCCCATGCCTCTTTCCTGGGTTAGCTCTTGATTGGTTGCTGGTGTAGACTTCAAGTTTATGAATCTAATAGTTGCCAAATCAGTACCTCCATTAGGCGCTGTGATTAATCCTCCATTTGGTGCAATGATTTCTTTGGTTTGTCTCTTTTTACCACATGGGTCAATATGCTTGGTATTGGCTTGTGGGGGCTCAATCCCAGAAAAATGCGGGCAGGTAGTCCTGCGGTCCACAGGCCCAGCAGCCCAAAGGAATCCAGGCTTGGGGTTTGATCCCTACTCCTGGGCCCAGGTTTCTAGGGAGGAATAATTGTCAATCCTGATACAGTGAGCATTTAACTGCTCTACACTTCCATTGGCTTGTGGATGGTATGGGGTTGTGACTATCTGTTGGAGTGCATTCTTGGCGTAGTACGCCTTAATGACATGCCTAACAAGTTCAGGGCCACCATCTGTGATGAGGCGTTTGGGCCGCCCAAAGCGGGCCACAATTTCCTTGCCAATGAAGCAGGTGATGGTGGTGGCAGTGTGGTTTATTGCCGCCCAGGCTACTGGCCAACAGGTGAAGTAGTCAATGGCAGTTATGATATATTTCTTTCCCAGTCTGTCTTTGGGGAGGGGCCCCACAATGTCAAGGGCCCACTGTTTGAAGGGTTCCATTGCTTTGGTGGGCAAGGCAGATGCGGAATTCCTGTCCACCAGTCCCCAAGTGTGTCCTGTATTGTAGCCAGGGACCAGCTGGAAAGGGTTGCCATTCTCTAGTAAGGTGAAATGTATCTCAGAAATATGTATAGGGGTCAAAATGGGCTTTTATTCACTCTCAGAAGGAAGATCCCCTTAGAAACCTTCTAGTATATGGCCTGGGGGGTCAAGGAAACAATATGGATTTGCCAATACTTGGAGTCCTCCAAAAATATCTTGGACTCCTTGTACTTAATCTTGGACTTCTGCACCTTAGTCTTGGACGTCTGCTCCTTAAACTTGGACTCTGGCACCTTAAACTTGGACTCCAGCGCCGCACTTAGGATCCAGATTCCTATTCTTGGGCTCCTGCTCCGTTATTGTGGGTTGTATCAGTCCAACCAAACTCCTGCTGGTGATAAAAAAGCTTCCAAAACCTCTTGGCAGAAACTCAGAAGACCTGGGAAAGACCTCCAAAAGCCTTCTAAAAGACCTTGAAAAGACCTGGTAACTTTCCAGCCAGCCACCTTCTTATAGTGTCCTTTTCCCAACGGTTCTGCCTTCAAAATGGCTTTCTTCATAAGCTTAAACCATTGTGGCTCACTTTTTCCTATAATAACTTAAGCTTACATACTTACTTTTTCAAAAGCTTAAAGTATTAACTCACTATTTCCTCACTTATACTTTAAGCTTTTGGCTTCAAACCAATCATTTTCATCAGGAAACCTGCCAGAACTCAACCAATAAATGCAGAGCGCAGAAATAGACCATTTCTGAAGTTCCACTGGGATCCAACTAGGAAAATAATTTACACAGCTCAAACCGCTCAAATTGATAACTCTTTGCGCCCCAAAGCGCTAATTGGTCTATTATTCTGACACCAATCTTCCCTGCCTTTAACCTGAACCAATTTAAATAGTAGAATACTATTTAACCTGTTCTTTCTGGACCTCTTCAAAGTTTTCCCCATATACTTACAAATATTGTAAAATCCAAGGAAAATATCCCATCAAAACAACTTTTTATCCCGCTCTTATAGCAACATACCTTTGTCTATCCTAGGAACTTAATAAATAAATATCTTACCCACACTTCTATCCACATTTCTTCTTGATTTTAATACTAAACCAAGTCAAAATATTCCACATCTTCCCACTTTGGCAATAATTATTGGCTCATTCTCTGGACCATCAGTTCTTCCCCATCATCTTTGGATCTTTCAGCCAGCTCATATTCCAGCTCTTCAGATTAACCAGCAATCAGTCCTTTAACTTCATCAGTCCTCTGGCTACTCCTGCAACACAATCTTCTGGTCCTTTGGTCAACCTGCATCATGATCAGCTAGTCCTGTATCATAATCTCTGAGCCCTCAGCTTATCCTCAACCAGTCCCTCAACAAATCCTCACTAGGAACCTCCTTTGTTCCTTCTACACACTGAACCATATTGGTTCCCACAATTCATTATGAATTAACAGTCTGTCAACTAGCCTTCACTGTAATCAAACAGTCTCTCTTGCTAGTCTTCTCTTTTAATTCTGTGAACCACCTTGGTTCTTTATCTCAGTCCCCATTACCAGAACTTGTAGACCCAGGCATAAGTCTACATTGAACTGGCGTTTGACTGGGCCCTTGCAAGTGACAATCCACTTAGGCCATTCAACCATAGATCAATGTCTATGTGTTGTCTTTACTCACCCAGGTGATTAAGTCTGGGCTTTCAGTTGCAGAGTAATCAGCTCTACTTACCAGAGGCCTGATCACACCAAGTTCTGCAGCTTGCTTCCCTGAGCAAACCGCCTTGGTGACACCTCTGAGCAAATCTATGCCCTCCAATGCTTGCTTTGGGTTCTCCCCCAAAGCTCTCATAAGGGCATAAACAAGGACACCCTACCAGTCTGTTAGGTAGGATGCTTGCTCACAGACCTCCTGTAAGTGTATTAGGGTATGTAGAGCCCTATGAGCTCTTCTCCTCCCTGGCAGCCTGCGTTACCTGCCAGGGGTCTAAAACCTACTCCCCCCAGACAGACAAAGTTCCCTGCTTGCTATCTCAGTCTTCACCCTTCTGCAGCCACAGTTCCCTGCAAGGTGAAGCACTATAGCCCAAATCAGCCAATATCTTCTGCTGGGTGGAGGCAACATCTGCCTCTGGTAGTCCTTTGTTACCTACCAGCCAGGCCTTACTTACCCTAGTAGTCCTATGTTACCTACTGGGCTCACCTTACTCACCCTAGTAGTCCTATGTTACCTACTAGGCTTACCTTACTTAACCCTAGTAGTCCTATGTTACCAACCAGGCCTCTACCTGCAACAAACAACCAAACTTTTTCTTGGCCAACATTGGCCCCGCCTGCAAACCACCAAACATGTGGACTGTCACAGCAGACTTTGGGGGTGCAGGTTTAGACATATTTTTTTGCATAGAACACATGTTTTGAGGAGATCCAAGATGTCTTGATGCATACACGGCCACCAAACCTTTTGTTTCATGATCTTGAAGAGGTTACGTCTTCTGATGTGACCCAGGGTTTGATGGTAATGCAGTATGATGTCACCTTGTTGTGTGATGGGGATGTAAGGCATCTTTTCACCTGTCTCTGACTGGCGGCAGATGTTGCCAGCATCTGTGATGAACTGAATTTTGTTGTCCTTCAGCTTGGAGATGGTTACTGAGTTAAGGCCTTTGTAACAAGTTGCTTCAGGGTGGAGGTACAGCATTGGCCAATCTGGGTCTAAGCCGTCATCCCCAATGATGAATGCTACGTAGAGGTGTGAGAGAGCGTCAGCTGTGACAAGTTCCTTCCCATGCTTGTACTTGATGTGCAGCTGGTAGGGGGATAGGTGCTCAACCCAGCCTGATTGGCGGCGTGTCAAGTGATACTGTGTGTTGAAGTACTAGAGTGACTTGTGGTCTGTCAGAACCCAGGGTGGGGAGGTGGCTCCTTCCAGGTAACAGTGCCACTTCTCAATGCAGTGCACAATTACCGCTAATTCTTTATCATTAATGGGGTAACATTGTTCTTAGTCAGTAATCTTCCTGGACTCATATGCCACAGGGAGGAAGACGCCATTGTCAGTTTCTACCTGTAGCATGCCCCCTATGGTCCTTTCAGAGGCGTCAGTCTCAAGTTTGTACTGGCGGTTTTGGTTGGGGAACTGCAGTACAGGTGCTGTTGTAAGTCTCTGTTTCAACATCTTGAAGGCTTAAACACCAAGCAGCGCTTCCACTGGACCCCTGCCAGAGATCAAGTTCGGTGAGGGGTGCAATTATTTCCCTGCAATTGGGAATGAACTTGCGCACGTAGGCAACCATGCCTAAGAAGGTACACACCTGGCCCACATCCATGGGGGGTGGCATGCTGATGATTGCCTTGACTTTGGCAGGGTTGGGCTTTATCCCTTGGGCAGAGATGATGTGCCCAAGGAACAACAACTCAAACTTAAGGAACTTGTATTTGGAGGTTTTAGCTTTTAGCTGATTTTTCCAAAGGGTGTCAAGGACAGCACAGAGGTGTTGGAGATGCGTGGTCTGATCTTGACTGAAGACAATAATGTTGTTAAGGTACACAACCACACATTTTCCAATCAGTTCCTCAAATGCTTTATTTATCAACATGGCAAAGGTGAAAGGAGCGTTGGTCATTCCAAAGTTCATGACTTGAAACTCAAACAATCTGTAGCGTGTGCAGAAGGCAGTTTTTGCCTCATCCCCTGGTGCAATGCGGACCTGGTTGTACCCCACACTGAGACCAATCTTGCTAAAGACCTTTGCACCTTCAAGTGTGTCAAACAGGTTGTCAATCAATGGCAGGGGGTACTTATTCTTAATAGTCACCTCATTTAAGGCGCAATAGCCTGTGACCAGGCAAAGGGACCCGTCCTTCTTGACTACAAAGAAGACAGCTGCCTTGTATGGAGAGAGTAAGGGGAAAATGAAGCCCTTGTCAAGCGCGTCCACAAGGTTCTGGCAGAGGGTCTCATATTATTTGGGCGCAAGACAATACAAGGGGTGTGCCTTAGATAGCAACTCTTGGAGTTGTACAGCGTGCTGGATCTCTTGAGGGGGAGGTAGTTAGTCCAGTGTTTTTCTGAAGACGTCCTTGTACTCCTTGAGGAGTGCAGCAAGCGCTGGTGGGGGTGAAGTGGTCAAGGGAAGGGCCACAGGTGGTTCTGCGTGGATAACTTTGACTGAATATTGGTTGAAGTCTAGTTTCCCCCTTGAAGTTGTAAAAGTCTGTTTCCGTTATTCTGAAAAACACAGTACTGTGGAGTAGCTTGCTCATTTGACAGGATAGATCTGGAAGCCCACCCCATTTCTATTGAGGGTGATGACAGAGATATCCCATTCAATTTAGGAACAGTTGTGCCAAAGCCAGTCAAGGCCAGCAATTACGTTGTGGCTAAGCCCTGCCATTATTGGCCCAGAGAGCTTAACCTGGATGTTCCCCATCTTCAGGGAGAAGGGTACTGTCTCATGGGTAATTGCAATTATACAGGAGTCAGCTACTTGTACTGCCTTGAACCTGCTAGGAACTTGGTCCAATTGTTGGGAGTCAGTGAACGCCTGATTCACCATAGTGTGGTTGGCCCCAGTATCTACCAATAGTTTGTGGGTATTTCCACAAAATCAGAAGGGATATGCTAAGTTGGTGACTTTATTTGAAGAGTGACTTGATTGAAGTACGGGGTTGTCACTATGGACCTGGAAGACATCAAGGGTTTTGACCTTTTGCACACTGTAGTTGCAGGGGCTCTTTGCAAGCAGGGATTGAGAGGAAGGGTCAGGTGGGGTTGTAGAACCACTTGTAGCTACAGCCCCCAGGTTTTTCCCTGATCTTCAATTCTGTGCTATCTGGAGTTCCTCCTTGCAGGGGCATTTGATTCTGTTTTCCTGCTGGCGTGGCTGGCAATGGCCCACTTGGTTGTGGCCACTGCCAGGTGTTGCACAAGGTTGAGGCAGAGCATCACTAGTACGGCGGAAGCCCATCAAAGTCTGATTGTTGGCCTCCACAATGGCCTTGTAAAAGTCATTTATGGAGGTACAATGACCCACAGGGACCCACTTACAGATATGGGGCTTGAGCCCATTGACAATTAGGGTCAGAAGCATTGCATTCCTGTTGGTTACAGCTTTGGGGGTGGCAGCAAGAGCTTGTTGCCAGGCGGCAAGGTACTTGGGAACAGACCCAGTCTGTTCAATTGCTAACAGTGGAGTTCCCACCACAATAGGTGAGAAGGTTTTGCTGTAGCGGGATCTTGCGGCGTCCCAGAATGCCGCTCAGGTGACTTTGCTTTCCTGACTGGCCCAGTTGATAAACCATATAGCAGCGGGCCCTGTGAGGCGCCCCAACGCAGTGGCAACCCACATGGGCTCAGGAACCTGGCAGATACAAAGACGGGTCTTGGTGGATTGAAGCCAACCGACAATGTTGGCTCTTTGACTCCACCTGCAAAGGATTCCAGCTGGAGATTGAGCATATGTTGTGAAAGGTCTGACTGGGGAGGGGTGACGCTGGCGTCACGCTGCCCAAGGTGGAGCCAATTATACACACTTGTAAGGACTAGCTGGTATTGGTAAATGACATACCCGTCAGGGATGTCCCCCTTGGGGATTGCCAGGAAAGTTTCTTGATGGGGAGTAGCCATACGGCCCGTACTCCATCCTTTCATAGGGGAGATTTTGTTTTAGGTAGGTTGTGAACCTACTTCTGCTACCAATGTTGCAACTGAACCAATGAGGATTCAGTATTTGAGTTGGGGAAGACAACAGTCTAATAGAAAGGACAAGAATGAATAGAATAAGCTATTGTTTATTGTAGAATACTGTGATTATATACTATATGGGGAAAGCCACAAGGCCACAAGGGGGTAGCATAGTGGCGTGTTTCATGTAAGGGACAAAGCCAAGGAGCAACTTGTGCAGGGATCAGCAGGTCAAATTGGTAGTGCTCCTAATTAGGAGGAAGTGCCCGCCATTCAATATTGCCATCAGATTGGCTCATGTTGTTAGACACGTCAAGGGGTGACTTATCAAGCACCCCCTGTGTATTGTAAGATATGTTAGCAGGCAAGTCTGGAGACTTGGTTGCAATAGTGAGTTAGGTTATTGAATTGCAGTATTCTACTGTACTATGATTGGGGTTGTATTCTGGGCTTGGATGTGTAGTACTTCTCTGGATTGGTTGATCTGCATCAATTGATTGGCTTTGTGTTCCCCCTAATAATTGTCGACACTGTTTTAAGCATTTAATTTTAGTCTGATTGGCAGTATTGGGGGTATCAGAGCCAATTTTAAATGTTACTTTGCTGTTGTTGTTGAGTTCATCATCTGGTATCTTTATTTTTTATTTTAAACTAGAATTTATGCAGTCACTTTGGTTTTTTCTTTTGCTTTTGTTTTTGTTTTTGTTTTCAAAAGCGCATTTGTTAATCAGTTTCAAATGTGTTTTCAAATTGATTAATTTGATTAATTGATTAAATCTGTTATTTCCTACTTTTTGCATTTATAAATGCTATTTCTAAATCCTTATGTGTGCTAAGAGACCCAGTGTTTGATTTCCTTCTTATGAAAGGGATGGAATCCCTTAAAAATATAAAGTAGATGATATAATTTAATTTAAAAGTTTAAAAAGGTTGTGTATTAGAATTAATATGGGCAGCTGCAGCTTGTAATTAAAAATCATTTGCACAGCTTAAATGATCAAAGATAATGATATAGCACTTGGCAAGAGCAGTAATATAATAAAATTACTTGCCTTCAGAAACCAAGATAAAGGAGAAAACATAATGATTCTATGACATTGAGCAGATTATACTGGGTTGAGCTCTCAGATTTAATCACAACAATCCAAAAAAATTATTTTATTTAGAATTTATTTGAGTCAGCAAAAATGGGAGGCCCCACCGTCAGTAGGCTGCCCATGAATCAAATCAAAAATGTAGATAAAATTTCTTGTGATTAACGCCTTAGCCAAAAATTATAGCCCCCATAATCCAAAGTTGAACATGTTTCAAACATATAATTATGTTATTTGGATTTTAAATTTTAAACTAACCTTACAAGAGCCTCTATAGCCACATTACTCTGCTGTTATTTTATATTCATAAACAGCTGATCAACGGGTGCCCAATATTATATTTAAGCCTACACCATCTTTAATTGGCCCTACACACTTGATAATACCAGCAAAATAAGATGTTATAAATTTTCATGTGTCAAGACCAAGCTTTATGACAGTTTGATATAGACTATTGCTTAGTAGTTTCAGCTGTATCTTGGGCTTGGCTAGCCAAACTTTGATTTATTTCAATTTTTAAATCAGAACCCTTAGCAATTTTCCAATCTGAATTCAGCAGCTGTAAAAGGTTTGCATCCAAATCAATGGGATTTTTGATTCAGGTTGTGGCATAAAATCTAAGCTAGCTTCTAGATGATGATGCCCTATTATAAAAACTGATTTTAAATGTTTAAATTTATTAAGCGCAATTTTTGCAAGCTGGTTGAGATCTGGTGAACATCCAGGGTAATTTACTGCTTGTGTTTGGATAGGAATCAGATTATGATCACAATCCCAATCAGGTTTGAATTTTCAGTCAACAATTTTCTACCAATCTTATTCCATGTTGTGCCCAGTTCTATCTTCTTCAAAGATCCTGACTTTCTTTTATTGCTTAATAACATTGACAAGTAATTTTGTTTCTTCTTATCATTTTAAATCACAATATCTTGATATCCTTACTTGTTTTTAATGACATCATTCAATATGAATCTGGCTCCAGAAAGCTCTTCTGGCTCCCTGCCATCAAGTACCCTGCTTTTAAATCTGATCCACTTGCCTAGACCAACAGTTGGTCTATCAATAGATATTTTTGTTTCCAATGAAGCACCACCAAGTCTTTGCCCTGCTATCAATAAACTTCCTCCCCTGTTTGAGGCTGGTTTAAGCCACTCCATGTCTTCTAGCCAAGGCAACCTAGTTGCTTCCTCTGGCTCAGAAGAACGCAAGACTCCTACTGAAATGATGATTGCCAAGGAGGTCAAGCCCGTAAAAAATCCTATATACTGCAGGCCAAATATTCAAAAATCAAAGCACCTCTTGTCAACAAAGTGCCTTTGGCTGTTGACTTTAAATTTGATCCTCAAGTTTAAAGCAAAGAATCTCTATTGCAAACTTATCCTAAAACATTCTTCCCTCCAGCTTCCATCAATATCCTGGCTACTTTAGTTGAGATGGTGATCCATGCTACAGAAGAGACTGTCTATGTTTCTTGGAAATCACTGGTCATCTATAGCTTAAATCTTCCCAAACTGTTTGAAAATGATATTTTTAGCCTCAAATGGCTCATGGACAACAAAGGTACAGTTGAAGTTGCTATCTAAGACCACAAGAAAAGAAGAGATGGGTGAATACCCCTATACAAGCTTCTAGCCAACAATGAGGGCAAACTGTTTGAAGAAATCAAGTACTACAGAAAATATATTGACTGACCACCCAAGTGGTAGGACCTTGCCAAGAAGTTCCTCCCTGCCTGTATTATCCTGGCGTAAATGAGATCACACATAAGTTCTTTTAGATATGCTTAATTAACCTTTCAGGGCTTCTACCCAAAGAACTCCAAGTTGATAATCTGATGATCTATGCTGATATGAGGGGATACATACCTCTATCACTTTGTTATCTGTGACTCCATAGGTCATAACCTCATAGTGCATGCTGATGAGTGATGCTCTGCACTCTGGTTTATGGTTGACCAGGACAATGCTGACAAATCCTGTAAGTTCTGATACAATAATGGGGGCAAAATACCTCAGTTGACCCAGATAACTTTGCAGTCATCACAGAGGTGTTGTGACAGGCTGGCTTCCTGGTGCATGTCTTTGAGCAGCATCTTGGAGATTTTTTGTGGTATTTGCTATAAATCACACTATTAATGCTATTTTATTATGGCCTTTGAATTATGATACTTACAAAGACCTGTTTGGATCTTCTTTTGAGTACCAAAGCTGTCCCTTTTCTGTAAACAGGTTGATAGCAATGTCCACTCATTCCAGATTAGGCTACTTTGGTCATTCTGATACTGGTACAATTTCACACCCAATGTCATGGCCCGCCATGACATAGTAGCTTTAGAAAGTCATGTTTTAAAAGCTTGGATTGATAAGCTACTTCAGGCTGTCAGAAAGCTACCTTGATTATCTCCCTAGGTACTCTAGATCAAAAGTTATGGCAATTTAAAGAGCCAAGTTCAAAAACCCTGTCAGCATGTCCTGAAATGGTCACAAGATTGGATTGCAAATCAAGACAAGCAACAATTAGTAAGCAGGCAAATCCAACCATATCTCAGCTTCCAGTGATCAGTTTTGGATGTTGTGATGTAATTCAAGAGGTTTGCAGTGCCAATGCCAATCTATCATGATTTATGCTGTTAAATTATGTGGGTTGAGAAGTGAACCTCTTGTGCACCTCTGTGGTGCATTATGCCTTTTTAATGAATTATGTCATTAAGATTTGGCATGATTTACAACAGTATAAATAGAGGCCTTTCCCTCTATTTTCTGTATCATTATTTTAACTGAATAAAGCTTCATAAGTGGAACCGCGCCTTGTGTACTTTGATTTATTTAGTAAGATATTCTCAATGGATATTTTAATGTTTGTATACTCAAATGAAAGCCCCAGATGAGGAGAATCCATCTAAAGTAATTTTTAGATGACCAACTGAGGCAAATTGCAAAGTTCAAATCTGGCCAAAAGAATATGACTAGAATTAGTCAGCTGATGTTTCAAACTTTTAGCATGACCCTCCAGATAGAGAGACAAGGAACTTCAGGAAGAATCTGGAAGAATCTCAAAGACCAATGTAAATGGTATAAAAAGAACCTAGTTCCCCTTTTCCCCATTGTAATCATCCTTGGTCTGAATAATAAATAAATGACTTCTCATAGACTATAGTTTAAATGGATCAGAGTTGGGAGCCCTTGGGCCCTGACACCCAGCCAAATCCCTTGTCTACCTATTGAACAATCACTGCTCTCAATCTATTATAAAAGTAGAATGCTCTCTTTAAATAAAGACAAGTTTATCCACATTTTTGTTTGCTTTTGTGTTCTTCAGGCTTATTCCTTTCCTTTTTTCAAAAGGAAATCTCTCTTTATTTGTTCCAGGAAATAAAGGTATTGTCAAAACAGCAGGGCTAACCCCCAGAAGGTTCCAACCAAGCAGGTTTGTGTACCCGCAATCCTACTTCCCAGTGACTCATAGCCAAATGCAGAAATCAACTTAAATTCCCAGAAACAGTAACACAAGCAAACAATGATCCCATATGGTGGATGTCTTGATTTAGCGCTTGACTTGTTATCAGTATCAAGCCACCCCCTAACCATCCAATCAAGTGATCAACACAATCATGTTCCTGATATCCACAACTCAAACAACTATATATTAGTTATCTCTCAATTAAGAATATGATCTAGTTTACAATTATTTTTCCCCTTGTAACTCTGCTAAAAAAGCACAGTTACAACATTGGTAGTACAGGTAGGTTCTCCACTCTACCTTTCTTTTCAAGAGTACTCCTGCTATCTGTACCTGATGCAGTCAACAAATATACAAAATAATTGTATCCAGACTCCCTGTGGACTGGACGCCCTACACACCAGGGACCAAGATACCAGAAGGGAACATACTGTAGCAGAACATGTTGATGCTGGTCCCAACCTATAATTCCTTATCAGCTCACAGGTTTTTCTAAAACCCTACTGCCACAGCCCAAGCCATTGACAGAAGTATCATGCTTGCTCACGTAGCCCAACTTCTACACAGTGCTGCCTTGGAATCATTCACAGGAGCAAATGACAACTCACCACTGCATGGATCCAATCTTCTCAAAGCCAACTGATATAAATGGAATGCCCCACACTCTTTTGTATTGTGGAGATATCCATTTTTCTGATCTACAACGCAGGCACCTGGTGCAACAAGTGGCACAAAGACCACACCAAGAAGGACTGGGACACTTTCAAGAAAGACTTTCTGGTAAGATTTGTGATGAAAAACACAGCTCACATGATCATACAACAATTAAAGATCTTAACCTAAACTGGCACAGTAAAGGAGCTTACTTGAGCCTAAAAGCAGCTCTGCCTACAAGCTTCCTCAGATATGATGTTTGACAACCCAGCCACACCCCTTATGTACTATGATGCCCTTAAGCCGCATGTAATGAGACACGTGAACCTGGACCAAGTAACCCATCTTCAAAGCTTGTACTGTGAAGCAGAGAAAGCAAAGCAAACATCTAATGTGCTTTATAAGGCGTAAAATGGAAAAGGAGAGTGACCTAAATACTCTCACCCCTCAGGGTGCTACAACCACCCTCTGCCTAACAATGATAACCATGCAACCAGCAAGCATTTGGGATCCAATAGCCATAGCAACAGTAACAATGGCCAGTTCATTTGCACTCACTTCAGAGTCACCAGTACTTAGGATAACCAGGACAAGGGAAAAGCCTTGGAAGAGCACTAAGCAAGCCAAGCTCTCCCTTCCTGTCAGGGCCCAGAATGCTCTGGAAAATCAACTAGCCTTCCTAGAGACAAAGTAACTCAAAGCATGGGAAACCTTACCAACTACCTTTCAGAGAGAAAATCCCCCTTTCAAATAAAAAATTACCTGGGATTTGAGAGGCACACAAGCTTTGAATCACTGGCATCAAATCTAATAACAAATTTGGGGCCATTTAATACCAGGAAATGGTACATCAGGAGAGTGATTGTTTAATCTTGTAATCAGGTGCTCAACTGCTTGCAGGATATAATAATAGCTTTGACACCTCAGCTTGCTGCAGCCCAACCAAGGTTTCTGTTATGCCAGCCAATGCACATTCATCCCCAGGTTTAAGTGCGTAAATTCCAGGCAAAATTGCAAGTATTACTGAAAATGATGCAATCAGATCTCTGGTGGCACAAAAGGCTACACATTCACCAGTAAGTATAAGTAGTGATGAGGAAAGCCCTCCTCACTTTTGACATCATAAAATAAACAACTTTATGCCCAGGACCCATTTTTCTTGCAGAAATTATCTATTTTTTAACCAATATAAAAATTCTGTTTGCATCTATTTGTGAATCTACTACACACTATAATAACACCTATCCACTCTCTCCTGGTTCAGCCCTCATCCCTTTGATCAAACCACCTAGAGCTCTTGACTTGGAGTTTTTCCATCCCCACCACCTGGATCTCCCTCCTGACCACCCAAGAGTGACTGTCCCATCTAGCATAAAGGAGATTCCTATTACTCCCCCCCTGCCCAATGTGTCTCCTGCCCAGGACTTCAGCAAGTTGTGGTTTTTTTATATCACAGTGTTGGGGCTGGCCAATCAGGTTGTGCCTCATACTGGAAGTTGGTGTCCTCTAGCTACAGCAGGGAATTACCTTTTCAGAATAGTACCATTTGTGTACATGGCTTTTGAGGCCTGGCCTGCCTCCCCTGTGGGAGTTCAGCCAGACTCTGGTTGAGCCTTGACACTGCCAACCCTCTGTCTTTCCAAATGATTAATATTTACCATAGGATGTGGATCAGTGCCCTATGATCCAGGTTCTCTCAAGAGATCCATTACTCTACACCATTTCCAGACATCCCAATAAACTGTTGCCCTACTCTTTCTGCTTTCAAAGTTACACAGGTTCAGCTCTCTTGGACTCAGGTGCAGATTGTACCCTTATCAATAGCAACTTGGTGAATAAGTTCAGGTTAGCCACCAATCCTTTTCAGATTAAGAACATGGTTTTAGCTGATGAACATCATATTGATGTGACCTGGGAAACTTCCCCCTTTTCCATCACACTGGAGAACCTCCACTCAACCATCCAAGGACCTGTCATTGATTTTCCAAGATTTGTTGTGGTACTTGGCCTGGAAGGGTCAAGGAAGAACAACTCTCACATGGTCTGGGCCACCTCAGTGTTAACCATCAAACAAGAAGGAGTCAACCATCAAATTTACCCTGACATAGTTGACCAACTTCTTTGGGACCATGTGGGTCATTATTTTTCTTGTTATGCTTAGGCGCCAGATTTATTCTTTTATAACTTAATTGCATTATTCATATTCAAATTATTCAGAAAGCTTAAAATACAATCAACAAATTCTAAAACTTTAATTGATCTTGGGCCTAGATGATTTTTTTTAAAAATAAATCATCAATTTTAGGATTGAAAATTGCAACCTATAGTATTACTGAAAATATCTTAAGTGCTACTACAAACTACAAACCAAAAATATTTATGATGAGTTGCATGGGAGAGTAATAGCAGCCCCAAAGCTATAAATGCTATTACCCTATCTTTGGCTCATCATAAATATTCTTAGTTTGTTTCAGAAAAAAATGTTGTTGTTTTTGAAAGACTGATAACTATATTTAAAATACACCCTCTAGTAAGCTGCCCTACTTCATGAACTTGCCCTAGTGCACCACTAGCATCTTCTGATATTTTTGTTTCTCTGGTATCATCACGTGATTTCAAATGATAAGTTATCTCAGAATATTCTGAGAAACTTTCAAATGTTAAAGGTGAAGTATACATTTTCCCATTCTTCATCAAATATGAAAGATTAATGTGCAGATTTTTAACTTCAAGCTCTTTCCTTATAGGCCTAACTTTTCTCTCATAAATATAAAAGAATGACTTTTGAGAAATATTTGAGCCTGATAGCGCTGATTTATATAACTCTTTTCTTTTTTCTTCTTGCTCAAAATTATTTTTAATATCATTTATATTCTTAATATAAAAATGATTTTCTTTCTCTTTTAATGTTTTTGATATTACACCAAAGTGACCATCAACAATGCTTTTTCCATGACATTCCACAAAACAATTATATTTTATAGAACCCTTAATATATTTAGGTGCCTCTTTAAATAAGTAATATAAAAATTCAAATGATCTAAAATGATTTCCATTATCAGTTCATACTTTTATATTTTTATTTTTTTAAATCTATCTAATTTAAGAATTTTTATAAAACACTCACCTGAAAATAAAGAATCATGTGATAATATTTGAGACAAAAAATCATGATATTCATATTTAATTTTATTGTTTTTCTTAAAAACTAATGCAAACCCTAATAATGAGATTGGTTTTTTTGAATAAAAACAATTATTGGTCTCAATTGGACCACCTCCAACCTTTAAGTTTTCTTTATAATCTATAACTACAACACAAGACTCATCATCTAATTCATGAATATCTTTTTTATATTCACAATTTTGATAAACATAAAAGTCTTGGTGCTGATCAATAGTCTTTAAGTCATTGTCTATAGATTCTGGTAATGGCAAGTTTTTACTTTCACATTCTTCCTTCTTTTTTTCTAGTGAATTTTTTAAATAACAAATATTGCACATATCAGTTTGTTTTTTACTTTTTATTATATTTTTAGGGATTAATTTATAGTAAGTAGAAATTGAAACCAAAATTTCATTTTTTATTTTCATATTTTCATATATTTCTTTTTTTGTTTTAAGTAGAGAGTATTTAATTTCAGTTGAGTAATTACTCATCTCTTTTTCTATATCTTTATAAATTTTTTCAGGCACTTTTTTTGTAAACTGGCTTGTTTCAAAAGAATTTTCCAGCAATTTTTTAATTATTTTTTTAGTTATTTCTTTTTTTAATGAATAGTTACTATTTTTGGCTTTTTTTGTTTAAACTTACATTTTTATTTTTATTTATTTTTCTTGAGTATTCAAACTCACTTTTGGTTATATTAAAACCCATATCATTAAGCTCTTTTAAAGAGTAACTGGAAGTAACCAGAGATTGCAAGGCTGGGAGATGTTTTTGGGGAGAAGATTTCATGAGATCCTTTAAGTTTTCAATGAACTCATTGTCTTTTTGAATTCAAATAGTTGGCAGGAACTGAGCTTTCCCAAATTCAGTTTGAGTAAGGAAGTGCTTGATGAAATTATCAAGATCATTACCAGCAATAAAGAGGAATGCCTTTTTTAACATTGCAATTCTCTCTTTTTGTTGAAGCTCCCAAGGAAAAAAAGGGTAGCATGGCAGAAGTAAATTTAACTGAGGACATGGTAGTATTTTGAATCTGTAATTAGGTCAGATCTCTGAAATGTGCCTTAATGTTGGAGTAGTTATGATCAGAATGTGGCCTTTGAATGGGGGCTTTTGGATTAGAAGCTTTGTGGTGCTTTAGCTCTTATATACCAAGCTAAATGACACCATTCTGAAAGAAATGGTGTGATAGCTTTTATTATAGTTTGAACTTGAATTTATGCTTGCAGAATTGATTAAATACCCAGTTTTCATGCACAAGTGATACATGTGAAGCAGCTAAACATTATTATTACATCATATCCTCTTTGTAATCAATGCAAATCAATTAAAATGATGTATTCAGTTAATTGTAACTCTTCCGCATATTTTTAAAATGATAAAATATTAAAGAATTCTATTTAAAGAATGCTTAATTTGAGGTTCAAAGCTCACTTGAACCTTAAAATCAATCTAAACAGTGATAAAAACACCCTAACTTCAAACTATCATAAAATCCTAAATAATTGAGCTTTTTAAATAAAATAAAATGCAAAAATAAAGCTCTCAATCTTATCTTTAATTTTGTTAAATAAAAAAGATACTTTGTATATTAAAAAAGAGTTTTTATTAGCTTTGAAGTGATCTACTTTATATCATTAGATAGAATCATATAATAAAATCTGGATCATACTCTTTTAAATTACTTTTGCTTTAATATTGAGCATATTATACACATTAAAATCTTTTCACCAATAGAAAGATAAGATTCTTAGCATCATTTTGATAGTTTACAGTGTGAAAAATATTAATTTTTCATTGAGTTATTAATGTTTTAAATATAAAATATGTAATTAGTTACTTTTTCAAAATCGAACTGTGTTATGCTGCGACTTGAGCAGCATGTGCATTAGAAAATGGCCTAATCCCTAAAATAATGACCCATGTGTTTGTATGCATTACAGAGACCCAAGAGGAAAGGGATAACCTCAAAGCAATTAGTTGGGACTCCTGTCAGTACAAGTTCATAAAATTCAAGGACCAACAAGACACTGCTACCTCCCAGGATCAGGAAGTTGTAGCGCAACTACATGAGATTTTCAAAGAGGCACTGCCAGGGCTGCTCCTGAGAAATACATACAACACTTAATACAACTCAAGAGAGCAGTGCCCAAGGTGCAACCCATATGCCAACTCACCCCCAACAAGGATGACACACTCTGTGCTTACCTTAAGGAGGCTTTGGAGAAGGGGCTCATCTGACATTCCCAATCACCCTTTGAGGCTGATGTGTTCTTTGTGGCAAAGACAGACAGATCCCTCAGGCTAGTTACCAACTACTAAGTGTTGAACAAAGTCACCATTAAGAATCAATACCCTGTCCTGTCTATCAATTATCTTTTTGACACCTTGGGTGGAGCAAATGTCTTCTCAAAGATTGATCTAGCAGTGGATACAACCAAATTTGTATCAAAAAGGAGGCATTCCCAAGACCACCTTCCAAAACAAGTACAACTCATACAAGTTGTTATACTTAACTTTGGAATGTCAAACTCATCTTCAACCTTTGTTATCTTTATGAATGAGGTTGAACCTCATATTGGAAAGCACATACTAGTGTAGCTGGATGATATCATTGTGTATAGTCCCTTGGTAGAACAACACCACAAGGACTTAGAGGCAGTATTTATGACCCTGGCGCAACACAAATTACTCACAAAGCCCTCCAAGTGTCAATTCTACCAAGAACAGCTCCTCTTCCTTGGGCATGTGGTGTTGAAAGAGGGCATCAAGCCTGATGCCCAGAAAATCCAAACCATATGTAATATGCTACCTCCCAAGGACAAGAGTGAGCTTTTTACCTTCCTTGGGATGATAGCCTATGTCTGATGTTTCATTCCAAACTATGGCGTCCTAACTGCGCCACTATCTGCCATCACAGGTGCCAAATCAAAATTTGTATGGGCCCCCCAACAAGACCTTTGTTTCTGTCACTTGAAAGACAAACTGATGTCTTCCCCCATCATGCAATACCCAAGAAGGAATGGTGATTACCAAATGGAGACAGACACCTCAGACACATATATTAGGGATGTACTACACATAAAAATGGACACAGGCGGCTACCTGCCAGTGGCTTATGAATTGTGTAAGCTTAATGATGGCAAGTGTTGATACTCAACCCACAACAAGGAGCTGCTGGCAATTGTTCATTCTCTAGTCAAGTTAGTTGTTACCTGGAGTGGCAAGAAGCATTTACTGCCCTAACCAACCATAATTCCCTCATATATTTCAAGACCCAAGCCAACTTGTCCAGACATCAAGCTTGATGAATGGTGTTTCTAGAGAAATTTAAAATGACCATCCAATATAAATCTGGACCAGAGCTGGTCATGACAGACACCTTTTTGCGCCTATATGTGAGGGCTTTCAGAGGCAAAAATGGCCTTAACCCAGACTGGCCCCTCCTGGTACTTTGATCAAAAGATAAAGGTTTCCCTCCAGGAACCACAGAAATCACCAGAGATACAGTTGTCAAGAACAAACACTTATTCACAGACATCTATGGAATGTTGCACCGCAAAAATGACGAATGGGGTAACTATTCCTTACGTCCCCACACACCAGAGATTTGACACCATATTGCACTACCACCAAGACCTAGGGCATACAAAAAATAAAAACCTCTACAAGTTCTTGAAACACAAAGCCTAGTGGCTGCCTCTGTATAGGGAAGTGCAGGAAGTCCTGAATCAATGCAAAGTATGCAAGAAGTTTACAAAAAGTGATACTCCCCCAAAGTCAGTATTACCAATCTGAACTCAATTACCCTTTAAAGTTTGGGCCCTTGACATTGTAGGCCCCATGTCAGGAAAACATAACAGCAAGAAATACTTCATTGCCATCATCAATTTTGCCACCTGCTGGCCAGTAGCCCAAGCTGTTAAGGCACACACTGGCAACAACGTACACCAAATTATTGGCAGAAAAATCATCAGTAAATTTGGAAAGCCAGAAATTCTGATCACCAACAGATGCAAGGAGTTGACCTTGGAAAATACCAATGTTTACCTCACCAAGAACAAGGTTAAACACACAGTGACTACACCATATCACTCTCAGGCCAATGGCAGGGTAGAACGGCTTAACAGGAGCCTTGTACAGGTCCTTGCAAAGCTCACCTCTGGGAGACATGAGGAATGGAAAAAATATTTGACAGCTGTACTTCTTGTGTGTTGCACGCAGGTGAACAGATCCACCGGCAAGAGTCTCTTTGAACTTGTCTACAGAACACAACCAAAGATTGTTCAAGCACTGACTGGGCCCAAGTTGGAAATACCCAACAAGATACCATCCTGTTCTGATCCCCTAATACTTCATGCCAACAGTGACCAAAAGGAAAGGGAAGAGAAACACCAGCAATATATGTTTATCCCCATCCAAGCAAGGCACAAATTCAGCAACAAAATTTAGGTGATGAACACATACAAAAGCAAGCTGTAGACTTAGAAGATGGGCCTCATCATTGAGTTGAAGGTAAACAACAACAACAACACTTACTTAGTACAAGAACTGGGCAAGCGTAAGCAGGATAAGATTCTACATCATGACCGGCTACAACCTTGCAAGTCTCGCCAGAAACAGCAACATAAGCAAATGATGATACCATATGGTGGATGTCTTGATTTAGCGCTTGACTCATTATCAGGATCAAGCCGCCCCCTAACCATCCAATCAAGTTATCAACACAACTATGTTCCTGATAGCCACGATTAACAACAACTATATAATAGTTATCTCTTAATTAAGAATATTATCTAGTTTCCTATTATTTTCCCCTTGTAACTCTGCTAAAACAGCACAGTTATAATAGTATATCCTCTTAATTTTGCCCTGAAGGCTAACCCAAGGCTAGTTTCAAACCTCAAACTTTTGTGATAAGGGGTTCCTGCTGTGCCCTCTTGGATGTCTTTCCCAAGAGCTGAACATGGCACAAGTTCTCGATTTCACAGAGCTCATAGATAAAATGTTGTGATGATATACTAGAGTAAGGTACATAAGCTGCACCATGTAATCAGTAACCTCATGCAAAGAATGGAAGTGCCCAGCAGAAAAGTGAGTAGCAGAAATCAGGGTGGCTATCTCAGGGAAGATCTGAAGAGAGATCTGGAGACCCTCTGTAGGAAGAGAGATAGTATTGGTTTTGGCAAGACACTGGGAGGTAGCAGTAAGCTCAATTTAGATGATCTGATAGGTGACTTGCTCTGCTAATTGAGGGGTGAAAGGCAGGCTAATTACTGCAGGAATAGCTGAGGATGTTGCAAATAGGCAACAGCTATGGTTGCTAGAGAAAAGCAACAAGGGGAAAGTACCTTTGTTTTTTTTGAGAAAATATAGATTGAAGATAAATTTTTAAACTTTTTCTAAAGCAGAAAGAGAAAATTATAGCGTAAAGGGAGCTAACATTTATTAATGAGTAAGGAATCCTTATATAGTACACAAAGTGGCAGTTGAGTCACCACCAAGAATGTAGTTAGATCAAATATGCAACAACAAGGTGAACCCTGGTAAACAATAAGTGGAAATAGAAAATGACCCAAATTGGGAAAGTGATTAATTTGGGGGTTCATAAACTCATCTCACATAGAATGATGGCAAAACAACAAATTCAAGAACCTGATCGTCCAAATACAAAGAGTTGTAACTACCCAAAGTCATGATTGAAGCTTATTGAGAGTGTGAAATTACAACATTTGTGAACATGCTTTATTTGATATAAACTTAGCCATTTTAAAAGTTTATATCAATCTTATGATATACATTCCAAGCTTATTCATGTTATTTAGAACAGTACAATAATTGTAACCTTTGTAAAGCTTCTGTTGTCTTACTGCAGTATTTGAATGAATCACTTTGTTTTAATGTTTTATTTAAGACATTAAAAATAAAATCCAACTATGGCTAGGGCTGCTTCGGCCAGATTCTGGTTATGGGCCAACCATTTCATGGAGTTGTTTTGGTTTGTTTAAATATGATGAGATTACCACTTTGGCTAGGACGGCCCAGAGGAGGATTCTGACGTGGCCAGGCCGAAGTATGTCTAACTGTGGTGCACCAACTCAAGGTGCCTTCACATCCATATGAACAAGGCCCATATGAATTCATAATCCTATGAACCACATAATTGTGAAGCCACAAGCTGGTTTGGGCCAAGTACTTCATATTCACATGCTTTGGATCAAATGTGAGTCCATAAGTGGGTGCAAGTAATGATTTAACTTCCTGATTGCGATTAAATCTACATGTGAGAGTTTCGGATTTGCCATCACCAAATGTGCATTCACGTGCTTACTTTTCTCAATCAAATACCAAGATAAGATCAATATGTGGGTCATCAAAACTTGTTTATCGTGGAATCAAATATATTCAGATTTTTTTAGCATCTGTTGATGTGTGACGTTTTTAAAATGCTTAAGCCATCACTTGAAAAATATGTATGTTTGGATTGTTTTTTTCTATATGCTTTATTTCCAACTACCTTAATTTTTATATTGACTGTATGTGTCTAGATTCAGTGTATTTTTGTCTTATTTAGCTGGCTTTGAGGGGCATTTCCCTTGATCGGAATAAAATCTTGGTTCAGATATGGGTAGAGTTTGATTGGGTGTCGCGTAAATTATTGTATTTGATGGATAAATGACTGGCTGTGCCTTGGACCGCTTCGGCCACTCTCATCAAAAAGATTTTAAAACAATTGTATATTAAATCAATCCTTCTGGCTGTTGTGGGCCGAAGCATACCTAATTGTGTCTAGCACTTCATAATTTTAATTGTATTAATTCAAAGAAGTGAGATTTAGTTTAGTATTTATATTTGATTTGGTGAAAATTGTGGATCCTTGTCGGTGCCACACAGGATTTCGTGAATGAAATAATGTAATCTTTGTTGGGATGGCTTCAAATGCTAGTTTATAACGCCCAACATCTGAAGGCAATCAGGAGTCACATAATGGCTGAGATGATAGAGCTGTGATAATGGAATTAAATTTATAGGGGCTGGTCATGATTTTTCAAGAGAAATAATATTTTAAATTAAAATTTATATCGAAAAATTGTTACTTTCCTCTTCCACTAAAGAGGTATTGAATTATAGCATAGATAAAAAGTTCAACTATTTATTGGTTGCTTTTCGCACTTTTATTAAGGAACCTACTCTGCACAAGTAAGATTAGACGAAATTCCATTTTTCAACTAGTTTTTTGGACTTACTTTAAATTCTACTTCAATTACTTAAGCTTATTACTACATTGCTTAATATAACTTATAACGAAACGAAAAAAACTTAGCTCATTGATTATTAACGTTTTCTATATTCTGACTGTTCGCTTCTAGAGAAAAATGGGCTTTATTGATCCCAAATTCAAGTGTAATCTTAAAAAGTATCAGTATAGTGGCGTTGACAAGTCGTTGTTATCACGCTACGTCCTTAATCACTACTGGAACTGGCTTGTTACTCTTTTTCCTTTATGGGTTGCGTAAGCTACTAAACACCCATTTATCTGAAATTACTAGCCCGAATCTCATCACGCTTCTTGGTCTCTTCTGCGTCATTTTTAATTTTGGTCTTCAGTTATATTATGACCCTGAATTTGATGGCAATATGCCCCAACTGGGTTTATTTTAGGTACAGTGTAATTTTTATTGCTTCTAAGTGTTAGCTTTGGTTTCGGTCTTTGGATCTACGCTTCGTTTGATGCTATCGATGGAAAGCAAGCAAGAAGAACGGGAACTTCTGGACCCCTAGGAGAGCTTTTCGATCATAGTATTATTCTATTTATTTTCTAGTGCTAATCTTTAGGCTGCGATGCTTTAAATACTACGGTATGTTTAGTGATATAACAAATTTTTTATTGTTGATAGTTTGTTGGGCTTCTTGCGATTTCTGCCATCAAGATACAAAAGGATTGGTGGGCTATATCCCACATATTCATATGTAAGTTCACATTTATACTTTAATTTAAGCCTCTAGCCTATGCCAATTTCTACTTAACTACTTGGGAGACATACTACACTGGCACACTATACCTCAGCTATTTCTCAGGACCAGTTGAAGGGCTTACCGGAGTATGTCTCTGCTTAATGTTAACTGGGTACGTCGGTAATGCCACTTGGGCTCAAAGCATCCGCTCTCTTTTTGGACTTTCTATTGGAACTCTGCCTTTCATTCCTGATGTCCCTGTGAATAAGCTTATCATTCTCTTTACTTGGCTTGTGCTCTCCTTGAATAGTGTTGTCAGGTAATTTATTTCACTTTTCTTCTGATGAACCATTTTAGCATTTACAATGCTGTTTTTTCAAGCGGGAAGAAAACAGGTCCCTCCTCTCTGTTAGGCCTTGCTCCCTTTTTGTTGGCTAGCGGATTAGGCTATCTCTGGCTTTTAGCATCTCCTCATATTTTTGTAACATGTCTGGTGCCTTTCATCATCTTTTTGGGGTTCACTGTTGCGTATAACGTTGGGCTCATTATCCTGGCTCATTTGACAAAGACACCTTTCCCCTTTTTCAACCATCTATATCTCTTTCTGATCTTTGGTGCATTGAATTCCAATATGCCGCTTCTTTTCAACAGGTATATTACAATGTTTATTTTTATTTATCCTTTATTAGACCTGCACTTTTACAAGGCCCCTATGAAATTGCATATGTTTATTACTGCATGGCTCACTCAGTAGCATTCTACTTCTACTACTCATCCAGTGTAATCAATGAGATCTGTGAATATTTTGACATCTATTGTCTCTCCATCAAACACTTGGATCGTGTTCCTGGGTACAAAACCGATTAAAATCACCGAGCATATGTCTTGAGCTCATGATCGTGGAACATTTTAACGGCATAGCCTTCTCTACAATTTTTTGCATCTTCAAATACCTTTGGGGTTCTGTTGTGGAGGCTTGGGCCACCTTGACTGGCTTACAGAAAAAAACTGATCACTGTTTACAAGTTGAATGCTCAGTTATTAGAATCCTTAAAAATGATGAATTGTCCCAAACTACAGATGGTAAATGTTTACTATCATCCAAACAAAAACCCTTCCCTTCTATGGGTTTACAATTATCATTATTCTACTTCATCTACATTCCCATAGCTGGCCATCCACCTATCCTGTCTGAATAGGATCAGTCACATGTTATCACAGATCAATCTTAAGAAACCCCTTTCCACATGCCACCCCCTGGTGGCCTATTACAGGGTGTAAATCCATCTCTCTTCTTCATCAAGGATTAACTTAAACAATTTCTTTTTCCTTCCTTCTTGGAACCGCAGCTTACAGCACAGTCAAACATTAAACTAATATGATATAATCATGGACCCATATATATATAGCCATTATCATGCTATGAAAGTTGCATCTTGAACCTTGCATATACAGGGGCTGTTTTGCCATGCCCTTAGCCAATTCCAAGGAATTTATCAACAAAAAGGAAGTTTTTTAGAGATGTGGAAATTTTTGAAAGTTTACCTTGGTAAGATGATTTAAACCATACAATTGTGGCAAAATGGGTCAAATCAACAAAAACAGTAGCCAAAGAAGCAGAAAGTGCACACATCAGTTCTACCAGACAGTCTTCAACTTTCTGAGCCTCAACTAAGCAGCTATCCAGTTCAAATATAACAAATTATGGGCCATGTAGCCTCCAGAGCAATAAAATTCATGGTACATGGAGGCTACCTCATCAATCAAGCTCTTATTTAATATTTAACTGAGATCTCCCCCTAAACTATCCTGATACTTGTATATCTCCTAATAATTAACTTATCCTAATGGAAGAAAATCCACAATATTTTTTAACCTGATTTGTAATCTCACATATCTCAGATTCAGCTTTAGATTCTATTGATCAATGGTTTTTCTCCTGTCAAGCAATCACTTCCAGTTCAAGATTTTTAATGTGAACAGATTTAAACTGGATACTGTTACTACTAGCCAGTTGGTTGTATTATTGTGCTACTTATATAGCCTTATAACCTGCTGAGATAAACAAAAGTTTAGTAGCCTTGAATGAAATCACTCCAGCACAGAGCAGAATCCAACTTCTTTGGTAAATATAAAAGCGTATTTCACAGCAAAGAGGGTGGCACTAGGTAAAGCTGCCCAGAAACACACCTGAAAAGATGTGTACTACAAACAGGTTAATTTAGAATCAACAGCACTCCAACTGATCTCACAAAAAAATATGTTCAGCAACATCACAAAGCTACTATGCCCATTAAGGTTTTTGAGAGCAAGATAGACTTGCTCACAGAAATGAAACCAACAATCCACCAATGAACTCATATACCAACCAAAACAAGTAGCAAGGATATCAGGTGCCAAAAAAAACCAGTGAAGCTATCACTGATACCAGTATAACCTTATCAAGACACAATTCAATGCAGAAATTAGGTTGATGATATTTTAAGTGTCTGTTTTTGGGACAATGTTATCAAAAAAAAACAAATATAGGATTATATTGCAGATGAACCAGCTATAGTTTAGTATTTAGATTGGGAAAGACAACAGTTCAATAGAAAGGGCTTGAATAGAGTAAATATGTATGTTTATTTAGTATTCCACAATTAGCATACTAGACTGGGAAGCCACTAGTCCACCAGGGGTGGTACTGTAGCAGGATCCAAATAGAGTGTATGTTGTGAATATCTTAGTTGAGGAATCATCACATAGAATCAGCAGCACTTCTATTTAGAAGATATTGCCTGTAATTCAACATTGCCAAAAGGGTGTCATGATACTGCATCCCAGTTAGGGTTCTGTTTGCCTTGGCTGCCAACTTGCTCTGTTGGGAGAAGGGATGTCATGCCCTGCCTCAAAGAGCAGGCTCTTTAAAATTTATCATATTTGATGTTTACGTTTGATTTTAATCTTTCATTATTTTTAATATTAGAATTTTGAATTGGAAGTTAATATTCAAGTATTTTAAAGTTTATTACCTTGTTTTTATTGCTATTTGCGTTTGAATCATTGTTGTTGTTGTTTGCTCTGTCTTTCACTATTCCTATTATATATTTCTACTTTAAAGTTAGAATATTTTCACTTATTTCTTACCTTTCAAACTCCCACTTACGTCTTGGCTGCTCTTCCCCAGCTTACGTGCAGATCTACGGTTCTTACTGGGTTTCTGTTGTCCTTTTCCCTCCAGGTTCTACCCAAATTTCTCCAGTTGCTCCTATTCTTGGCTGCTTTTCCCATGACTATCACTCACACAACTGGCAAAGACCTTTCTATAAATAAAGAGCTTGTGAAGAATAGGCTTTAAGCCAAAATTCTAAGTGATTTCTTCCCTTCAATCTTTTATTCAATTTAAACTTTAGATCTTAATTTTTAGAAATTTATACATTTTTATTAAAATTCATTTTAAAGTTTAGCCTTTTCTTTCTTTAAAACAAATGTAACTTGTAAAACAACAAGCCTTAGGCTTGTTGTATCTATTATTTTCCCTTAAGGAATCTTTCAATAGTTATATGTACCAATTTGCTGATGGAGAATATCCTAATATTGACATCCCCTTAGTTACAAATTGTTCACTATTAAACACTTTATTTTATCTTCTTTTCTTAGGGTTCTTAAACTAAATTACTCCTTTTGTGACACAATATAGGTTTTTAGCAGGATTCTGTAAGATTATTTTACATACAGTTCCTAAGTTTTCATACCTTTTAAATTTGAATCCTAATGCCTTGCACGCTTTAGTTTATAACCTTGCACCATTATGGGCAGGATCTTACAAGGGAAGAGCCCAGCATAGGTGGGTGCCAACTTGATGAAATAAGATGGTGATCAGCCTACCAAGGCTCAAGGTCCGGTAGAGGGCACCATGGTGCCAACTAACCCAGCCAAGGTAATGTAGGCTATGCCTGCATATTGACTGGCTTTGGGAGGAGATGAATCTGGGCTGGGGTTCAGGTGGTCAGGTTTGGATGTTAGAGGTGCTCCCATATCTGTCTGATAGGCAGGCAAATAGTTGTACTTCTCATGGAATATGGCAGAAGGGTGCTTGTACCAGGCACCTTTTTGAAAGACTGTTTGTAGAGTTTCCTGTTGGGCCAGGTGGTCAAAGCAGAGGATATTATCCAAGGTAAACTCCTTTTATTCTGGCTTAAGTGGGTAGTTAGAGAAATACAGTAGGCTAAAGAGTGCTCTGGGTGGACAATGAAACACAGGCCAGGGTTTGGGGACTTCCTCAGGAACACAGGCTGCCAGGCCAGGATTTTCTGTTGGAACAGTAGTGAAGTGTAAAACAACAAAGATTAAATAAGGAATAAATTGGTAGAACCAAGGTCCCATAATCTTATTTTTATTTCAAAATGGCAATACCAATTGTCAAGACTTCATGGAGTTTAAATATCATTTCAAATGCTAAGTTTGGAATCTAGCTCATCACCTGATTGCTAAGCTGCTCAGTTTTTTATGGACCAAGAGCTACAGCCCCATCCTGGATCTTTTGGCCTGTCATTTCTTCTGCTGGAATGACTTCCATCTGACGATCCAATGATAATGTCCTCATAGCCTCATCATTGACACTGATGTTCCCGTCATTCTGGACCAAGTGACCCTCAGAAACCCCAAGCTGGATTAACCCTGGTCCCATGGTCCAAACATCTCCGGGAGTCACTTCAAGGTCATCAGAGGCTCAGAGATCATGTGGCCCGGTGGCCTGGACTTCTAAACTATCATCTGAGTTTCCTTGACACTTCAGCTAATCAAGCTGAGCAGTAAATTCCTCCCCATATGACCCATCAGTCAATATAGTAGTGACAGCATGTTGATTAAGTGCTTCTAGCAATCTAGACTGGCCCAGATTAATCACTGTCCTATAGTAGTTTTAAAAGCCATAGCAACAACCAAAAATACCCCAGATTTAAATGAAATAGTTTCATATTTAAACAAAATACAACTATCAGGTTAAAATATATACTCTGTTAACAGGGATTTTTGGGTTAATGGGCAAAATGGGTCAACACAGCAAAGAAGTGCTCACGCACAAAGCAAAATCATTCAAAACACAATCCAAAATACATTGATTCACAAAAAAATGGTGTGAGTTGACTTTCAGTGTACATATGTTTACTATGTGAATTGGTGACAAAATACACTCAAGCATAGTGTGGCAAAACTCAAACCAAAAACAAAACACAATAGCAACTCATATGTAAACAAAATCACTCAAATGTTGTGTGTAATGAATTGTAATCAAGAATGATACCAAGGTATCTAAAATAGAGCACATAATCTGAAATAAAATTTTAAAATATTGTGTTGGGTGTTTGAATTTGGCAGTAAAATCTGGGGAAATGGGTGGATTTTTTAATTATTCTAAAATGAGCATTGTAAAAACAAAAACAACTAATTAAGAAACAAAAAATCTATAATTAGGATATTGGGAGGAATATTAATTAAATATCCATATTCAGATAAATGCAAAAAGTAAAATTATGGAGTAACTAATTTGAATTTTATTTAATATTTTATTAAATTCTCAAATTGGAAGAAACACAACAACAGAGTACCAATGTACCCGTTGTGTGCCGCAGTTGCTGTTGTCCCCGCAGGTCAAAGAACAGAGTTAGTGCAACACAAATGCCTACTCAGGAAGGAGACAGGAGAGGAGAGCTCAATAGTGACGCTGCACTGACACAACCAGTTTGAGGAGCACAAGCTGCTAGGGTGTGGAGCATCAACCCTCAGGTTCTTAAGCTGACCCGGAAGCCCACCAAAGTTACCTTCACCAAGAAAGTTAGAAACAAGGAGGTAGAACTTACTTCATATGTGTTTGACGTTGTGTACCGGCAAGAGTCGGCCCTGTCAGCCATTATGGAGAAGGTGAAGCCTGTACTTGATACTAGCTAAAAGCCCTACGTCAGTGATGGCAATCAGGAAGAGGACAAGGAGCCTGAGTTCTTCAGAACTGATGAGGGACAGTTAGTGCTAAAGAAAGTTGCTGCGTTCTACACCAAGATACCCATGCCTGTGTTGTGCCCAATGCCAACAAGTTAATCTTCACTGCCAAAAAGCCTGCCCAGAAGTGCATCTCTAATATCAAACACATCATCCTGCTTAAGCTAATGCAGGAATCTGGTGATTACAAGGCGGCAGCCATTGTTGGGGTGGATCCCAAGTATGCTTTCAAGACATTCAACAAGTTTATCAATACTGGCCAAGTCCTTGCCGTGAAGAAATCCTTGCGTGTGTCAACCATGCTCACCAAGGAGCACAAATGGGCAATCTGCCAGTGAATAACCTGAAACTGTCATCTTGAACTGGCAAATATACAGGCCATGGTCAAATCTACTTTTAGGGTTGAGGCCTCAATTTCCTTTTACTACCATCTGGTCAAGGGAATGCGCTTTTACTGGAAAAAACTTGGGATATCCCCCTAAAATTGTAATAGTCCAGCCAACATTGACGTCTGGAAAAAATATGCAGAGGTGTACACTGCCCTCAAAGCCAAGGGGACGGTCAAATTTTATTACATTGAAAAAAAGCATTTGCCTTGTCAATGTGCAATGAGTATGAGTATGTCCCCAAAGGCTCAAATGTTGGGGTGGCTTGGCGTGCTGCAGTCTGCGCCACAGCCTATTCAATGGTGGCTCTCCTTGGTCCAAAGGGGGTTGAGCTGTATCAAATGATATTGGGTTCTCACAATAGCCATACCTTTCTATCATTCCTCTGATTGGTCCAGGAGCACCTGAGGCGCACAAGCCCGGGCTTCACCAACGTCATTGTGCTATAATGTTGGTATCCATAAGGTGGCTGATATTCTTGAGAAATTTTCAATGATTGACACTAGAATTGCAGTGGGCTCCTAGCAATTGGCCACAGCAAATATGCGCCTTCTCTTCCTCCCTGCTTATTTGCTCTTCCCAAATCCCATTCAGAAAGTCTTTGGGTGGCTCAAGTGAGTTGTCAAGCAAGGGACCCCAACTGGGACCAAGGACCTCTTTTATTTACTGCAGGCCGGGATCCACACCCTCCCAGCAGAGACTGTGGCCAAATTCTATGGCCACACTGATTTGTTTATCCCTGCATGCCTTTCCAAACAGCCAGTCAATTAAAGGCTTAGCTTGTCCAACTTTTTTATATTCTCCAATTTACTATTTAGATTTATTAATTATCATTTTATATTTAGAAGCTTCTAAGCCCACAATCACATTCAGCAGGACCATCAATGAAGGATAGTAATTTATTTATTTTATATTAATATTTTTATTATACCATCTGAGGTTATCACAAATACTTGATACTGGATTACACAAATATATCTATATCAATTTTGTCAAATAAATATAAAAATCAAGTTAAAAAAGTGAAATGTATAAGGTACAAAGTAGAATTGTATTTTATTAATGTATATTATTATGCTTTTATAAAACCTTCTCTGGGATTTATTTTGCAAAACTTGTTTACTAAAATAAGAATTATAAAAACTATTTATAATAAAAATAATCTAAAGTGTAAATTTATTTATTGGAAAAGAGAGTTTTAAGGGCGCTTGTAATGGGTTCAGCGGTATGTACCCACCCCGTGATAGAGGTGGCGCACAACCTCCACCACCATACTGTGAACAGTGGATACACCCTTATTAAAATACTCCTGCCTGCTGGTGAAAGGCAGTAGGGTCAGGTGGGAGTGAAGCAGCAGCTTTTCAGGTGGGGCTGCAAACCCGTATATCCCAGCCAGGACAAGGGCATCCTGGATCACATGGTCAAACAAGTCATATCCGGGAAGAGACCTTCTTCCCATCCAGGGAGAGCCTGGCCTCATTAATCCCAATAAGGACGCTGTCTAGGTCCTCCACGCTGGCGCTCATCCTGAAGTAAAAGAGATACCCCAGGTAAATCACCAGATGAAGCCTTTTCCCAGCAAAGGCTTCAGTAAACTTGCACAATTTATTAAACACTGCACTTATTTTTTTCTCATGTTTTGTTTTAGCAAAGGTGAGATCCATTGCCAGAGGGACTCCTGTCTTGTTGGCACTCCAGGCCAGCCTGAAGTCCTCCAAGAGGATCTTGGTCTTCTTTACGGTTGTTGCGTCTACAACAGCCAATTTACCCACTGCATGCTAAAGTTCTCCAACAGGTAAGGTATGATGTGCTCCACTGGAAAGAAGAAGCAAGCAGCCACAAGTGCCTGGCCCATCTCCAGTATATTCTTGAATGAGAGCGTTACCAGGATGTCCCAAACAAGGTTAATGGAGTTTACACAGTAAACTCCAATGAGAACCACCAGGTCTAGGCGGACTAGTTGGGCATCCTTGTAGGCAGTACCTGCCCACTCAGATTCCCCCTCAGAATGTGTCAGCCCAGCTAGCACGTGTCTTGTCATTATGAAGGGCCCGTGAATTCTGTCTTCAAGCTCCTGCACAACAGGAGGGGACAGAAACAGCTGTCTAGCCACATAAGTGGCATAATTTGCATAAAAAGTGGGAAGAAAGACAAAAGGGACCAGGACCCAGTGGAGTTCACTGTCAACGTTTTCTAACAAAGAAAGGTAAGTATTTGGAAATTTTTATTAATTTTATGTTTTTATGTACCTTTGCAGGTTTCTTCCTTGCCTGCAACTTTGCTATTATTGGTGCAAGCAATTGCACCGGCAATTTAGTGTCATTGGTTCTTGCGCGCTTTGCAGGTTTGAGATGTTCATACATCTCAGGGTCGTTGACCCAGATGGACAGTGCAGAGAGGGAAAAGGACTTAAACTGGAGGCCCTTAACCACCATCTTCTGAATGTTTAGTGAGCGCTTGATTGTCTTCTCAGGGGTGTCTGGTATTTTGGTCATAAGGGCCTTTGGGGACACCTTGTCTATTTTTTTTCCTTCAAGGACATCAGAATTAACTCTTGCTTTGACCTTGCAGTCAATGTCTTTGATTTTGGCAATTGCCAAGTTGAGGTCCTTTAGCAGCTTTTTCAATTCTCTCATATGATTTTTACTAACCTTTTCATATGATTTATAGCTTTACCTGCAATAAAATCTGTATTATTCAGATAATATTGCCTCTTTTTCTATCCCTGTTTGTTTTCAAATTACTCCAATATTCCATTTTTTACCCATTGTGTATATGTTTTATGCTCAACTCAATATGTGTTGTTTGCTTTGTGTTAGCATTGTTTCCTTAATTGCCATATCATTTTTGGCACTTTGCACTGCCTCTTGTGATAATATTAACAACAATTTGGTGATCATTGAAATTTGAATTAGAAAATTATAGGTTAACTGTGTTTAGGTAGAATTGTTACTGATCCAAATTCAAAACCTTAATGATAAACTTTAAGCCAATCAGAAGCCAAGTGATAAAGTGATTGTTGTGACATAAAGGGTCATTCAATAATTCTTTGGTGTATGTGCACTAATTAATATGATTAGCTGGATGTTTTGCTATTGTACGCCATTGCTGCTGTGACAAGTTGTTGATGGACTAGTACTAACCCAGCAGCTGATTGGGCACTGTCCATCAAGAACTTGCCACAGCAGCAATGGCTTACAATGACAAAACATCCACCCAATCATATTAATTAGCGCACATACACCAAAGAATTATTGAATGACCCTTTATGTCACAACAATCACTTTATCACTTGGCTCCTGATTGGCTTAAAGTTTATCATTAAGGTTTTGAGTTCAGATCAGTAACAACTTTATCTAAAAACAGTTAACACTATAATTTTCTAATTCAAATTTAGCTGATCACCAAATTGTTGTTAATATTTTCACAAGAGGCTATGTCAAGCGCAGAAATAAAATGAAAATCAAGGAAACAATGCCAACACAAAGCAAACAACACATATTGAGTTGAGCGTAAAACATACAAAATGGGTAAAAAGATGGGATAATGTAGTAAATGGGAAAACAAAAAGGAATAAACAAAGAGGCAACAATATCAAAATAATACAGAATTTATTTGGTCAAAAGCTATAAAAACATCTGAAAAGGTTAGTAAAAAATCAATGAGAGAATTGGAGAAGCTTTTGAAGGATCTCAACTTGGCAATTGCCAAAATCAAAGACATTGACCACAAGGTCAAAGCCAAAGTTAAGTCCACCGTCCTTGACAGAGACAAAATAGACAAGGTGTCTGCAAAGGCTCTAATGACAAAAATGCCAGCCACCCCTGAGAAGACCATTGAGTGTCTTCTCAACATTCAGAAGACAGTGGTTGAGGGCCTGCAATTTAAGGCATACAATCTTTTTGCGCTGTTTGTCTGGGTTGACAACCCGGAGATGTATGAACATCTCAAACCCGCCAAGCGTGCCAGAACAGAGGATAAAGAACTGCCTGCACAACTGCTTGCGTCAAGAATGGCTAAGCCTGCTGAAGCAGACGGCAAGGAAGAAACACATGAAGGTAACATAAAAAAAATAAAATTAATAAAAATTTGCAAATAATTACCTGTTTTTTAGAGAACATAGACAGTGAACTCCACCAAGTCCTGATTCCCTTTGTTTCTTTCACATTCTACGTCAACTACGCCACTCATGTTGTGAGAATTGGGGAGCAGGTTAAGAGGAAATAAAACCAAGCTCTCAACCACAATAAAATTGCAGTTTCAGCAAGAACCAAAAGATTGCTGCCAACAATTCCTGGGAGGCCAAAGGGGAGAAGGAATCAACTGAACACCAAAAGCAACAGGCAAAACCAGAAGGCCAACTTAAACTAACAAATTTTGAACTTTATTAGAGTAGAGAATGATGAAGCAAGGTCTTTTACAACACTTGCATTCATTAAAGTGATGTGATAGAATTAGGGTGGTAGATTGAATATCACAAACCAATTGACCAATGATATGAGCAGATACAAATGCATTTCTTGAGGCAGGAAGATCTTGACAAATTTTGAATGGACATAGTTGAAAGGAAAACTGAACCAACTAACATCAGGAATATGCTTTGGATGCAATTATCACTGCTCCTGGCCGCTCTTGCACATGACATTTAACCAGAGGTGTCTCTTGGGTGGGTTAGGCGGGGGCATCTTCAGAATAATTATAAAATATTAAATTGATGGCCTTTTTTGGGCTTTTTCAGTAACCTTTCAGATAAATATTCAATCATAATTTGGTAGAAATTCCCAAGCATTTGGCAGGAATTGAAGTGGAGGCCTAAGGGAGAGGCGTAACTTTACATTATCCTTTTCTATTAAAGGAGTAGGGGACCAGCCAGGGACTAGAGCATGAAAGAGTCACCAGCCAACTTAGGTGACCTTCAAAAGGCCAATCTGGAAGTTAGTTGTAAGGAAGGCTTTCATGAGGCACATATTTTTGGAGGGATCAGATTAGACATTCTTTCCAAGCAACAATAGGGAATTGTTATTGGTGTTCACACTTAATTGTGAGCATCCTGAACAACTACTATGTAGCCATGATAAGAAAGGGCACAGGAAGAATGAGACAAAATAAATTTACCTCTGCTAGGACCAAAAGGGCGGGACAGGGTGCAAGGGCAGGAAAAAAACACCAAAGCCAGGGGTGAGCTAACCAGACTGATGACCGACATGAGACTAAATCTCATGCAATCTTATATTTCAAGATGACAGCCAAATAAGGATAGGGGCACCACCAACCAGGAGAAGGGACAAGAACAGAAGGGGAGACCAAAACCAAGATCAGGGTGAGCTATTCAGACAGATGGCTGACATAAGACTAAATCTCATACAATCTTATATTTTAAGATGACAGCCAAATAAGGGTAGGGACACCACCAACTGGGAGAAGGGACAAAAACAGAAGGGAAGGACAGGAGAAGGGACATGAACAGGGGGAACCAAAGCCAAAAGGTGAGCAATCCAAACTGATGGCCAGCATGAGACTAAATCTCATACAATCTATTATTTCAAGATGACTGCCAAATAAGGACAGGGGCAACACTGGCCAGGAAAAAGGAAAAGCAGGGACAGGGGGAGCAGGAAAAGACAAGCAGAGACCACAGTGTTTTGGTTTTATTACAATATGCCAAACCATAGAGTCTTAAAACACCAAGAGGCTCAGGGGCCAAACAGAAGCAACTGACAAGTTGGCAGCAGCAAAATAAATTGCCTAGGTGATTTGAAGACAATATTTCCTTTTCCAGAAGTCAGAGAATCATACACTCCCAGTCCAAGCACTTTCAGAGGTACTATCCAATCAGCTTTTATCAAAAAAGTGAGAAGCTCTTGGATTATAGGATTATACTTCAAATTGGATGATTTGGATAGAACTTCAAGGGAGATGGTTTGGATGAAATTCCAAATGTGATGGTTTGGATCAACTTCAAATGGGGTGGTTTGGGTGTGAACTTCAAGTGGAATGGTTTAGATTGAACTCTAAATGAGATGGCTTGATTTGAATTCCAAATTGGAAAGTTTGGATCGAATTCCAAATTGGATGATTTGGATTGACTTCAAATAGGATGATTTGGATTAAAATTCAAGTGTGCTGGTTTGAAATGAACTTCAACTGCCGCCCAGTTCCACTGGTTGACTAAGAAACCCAGGGAGCAAGCCAGCAGAACCACAATTATAGGTCAAATAAAAACCATGAAGTAACCTGTATGCCAAGATAGCTGATGATGCAAGGAAAACCATGCAAGCTAAGGTAAAACAAAAACAACAGGAGAGTAAGCTAGGCCAGGGGAGGAAGGGACAAGCCTCAAAGAGGCGCAGATGAGTTGTGGATGAAGTGAGATGCAGCAACTAAACTTTGGACTCAAACATTTCTAATGTGATAGTCAAAAAATTGAAACTGCAAGTCCAACCAGTGGCAAAAGACTCAAATGCCTGAAAAATGGCTTCATCATTATGTGAGAATTGGGGAGCAGGTTAAGAGGAAATAAAACCAAGCTCTCAACCACAATAAAATTGCAGTTTCAGCAAGAACCAAAAGATTGCTGCCAACAATTCCTGGGAGGCCAAAGGGGAGAAGGAATCAACTGAACACCAAAAGCAACAGGCAAAACCAGAAGGCCAAATTAATCTAACAAATTTTGAACTTTATTAGAGTAGAGAATGATGAAGCAAGGTCTTTTACAACACTTGCATTCATTAAAGTGATGTGATAGAATTAGGGTGGTAGATTGAATATCACAAACCAATTGACCAATGATATGAGCAGATACAAATGCATTTCTTGAGGCAGGAAGATCTTGACAAATTTTGAATGGACATAGTTGAAAGGAAAACTGAACCAACTAACATCAGGAATATGCTTTGGATGCAATTATCACTGCTCCTGGCCGCTCTTGCACATGACATTTAACCAGAGGTGTCTCTTGGGTGGGTTAGGCGGGGGCATCTTCAGAATAATTCTAAAATATTAAATTGATGGCCTTTTTTGGGCTTTTTCAGTAACCTTTCAGATAAATATTCAACCATAATTTGGTAGAAATTCCCAAGCATTTGGCAGGAATTGAAGTGGAGGCCTAAGAGGGAGGCGTAACTTTACACACGTGGCCAAGCAGCTGTATCTGTCCCCCCTATCTTGTGGGAGCTGGAGGACCACATCCACAGGTCTTTTCCTATGTTGCAGGAGGCATTGGCTGGGCTGACACATGGCAGGGAGAATCCAAGTGGGCAGTTACTGCCTACAAGGATGCCCAACTGGTCTTTCTGGACCCGGTTAACCTCAGTTGAGTTTACTGTGTAAACTCTATTGAGCTTGTTTGGGACGTCCTGGCAACGCTCTCATTGGCAATGGATCTTACCTTTGCTGTAAGCAATTCCATACCTTACACAAATACAAAGACAAACATAAGGATTCTGGACAAACCTCAAAACCAGAAAACTGTTTTTTAAATGCAGATTTAAAAACTAAGTTGGATAACAGAACTATTAATTTAATTGAGCCAAAAACACATTTTAAATTGATAAACAAATGTGTTTTAAGCAAAAACAAGCACGAAAGCAAAAAAAATTGTAAAAACCCAGAACAATATATAAAATTCACTTTAAAACTGGAAATTAAGGCTTTGAACGACCATTAGGACAACTGTAACAAATCAGCATTGAATTTTGGCTCCAAAAACCATAGTACAGCCAATCAATCACAAATTAAATTTGTAAACTGCCCAATCCAGACCTTCAGGGACCTAGAAGGCCAATCAAACCTAGAGAACTACCCAAGCCACTGCAATACTGTACATCCAGCTCCAGATACCATCCCTAACCTAAGTGAGGTACAATACTGCAATACAATATTCCAACCTGCCTCTTCTTGCATTGCAGCCTGCAAGGCAATACTTCTACCCCACACTTGCAGGTTGGCTTGGTAAACTCTATGATTCATTCCCAAATTTATTTCAGTATTTAAACTGAACATTTTCCCTTGAGCTAAGTGCTCCAACAATTTCTTATTTCCTATCAACCCAATAAATCTATATTCTCAATTCTAAACACTTGATTGGTAGATTTTAAAGGTTCTCCCCAACAACATGAAGTTCATCTTTCTTGTATAGACTTTGTGTGTGTTAATTGATTATGAGCAAGCAAATGTTAACTTCAAAAACCCTGAACAAACTCCTACTAACAAATCTGAAGACTCAATTTGGTATTGTTTTGGTCTGCGTCAAAGACATGCCCCTTATGTTAAAACAGCTTGATTCCCACCAATCATCCACCCCAAGGCCCCCTGATTGGTCTTGAGGTACACCAGTGTCTATTATCTTCTCAATCACTTCACTTCCTTCTTGGAAAGATTCTGTCTATTTGATCACCTTCTAAACATGCTAATGATAGGAATTCCAGTAGGTTCCTCTCTGATCAAATTCAACTTGGGAGCTCTTCTCCATTCAATTGGGGAAAGGCTTCTCAATGAGTGGATCTCTGACATTTGCAAAGACCAGGTACAATAAGAAGATCAGTGTGGTTTTTAATAAATTATGTGAGTTTACAGAAGCCTTTTCTGGGCAAAGGCTTCACTTGGTGGTTTACCTTAGGTATCTTTTCTTCTTTGGGATGAGTGCCAGCGTGGAGAATCTTGACGGGGTCCTTCTGGGAATCAACAAGGCCTGGCTCTCACTTGATAGGAAGAAGCTCCCCCGGGTATGACTTGATGGATCACATCATCCATAACGCCCTGGTCCTGGCTGGTATCTACGGGTTTGCAGCCCTGCCAGAAAAGCTGCTACTTCATTCACACCTAACACTACTTCCCTTTACCAGCAGGTGGGAGTTTTTTTAATAAGGGTGTATCCACCGTCTACAGTGTGGCAGTGGAGGTTGTGCACCACCTCTACTGCAGGATGGGTACATACAGAAGAACTCACTACAGGTGTTCTTAATAAATTCTCTCTTCCAATAAATTTCATTACAATTCATATTAATTTTATTATAATAAAATTTTCTAATTCTTATTTTAGCAAACAGAATTTGCAGAATATATCCCAGAGAAGGTCTTAATAAAAGCATTATAATATATTTCAATAAAATCTACTTCTGATTTGTACACATTACAATTAACTTTTTTGATTATTATATTTATTTGACAAAAGTGATTTAAATATTTTTGCGTAATCCAGTATTGAGCGTTTGGGATACCCTTAGATGATACAATAAAAAATAATTATAAAAAATAAATTACTAACATTCATTGATTGTCCTACTGAATGTGATTGCAGGCTTGGAAAAAGCTAAATAGAAAATGATAATTAATAAATCTTGAATAGTAAATTAGAGAATATAAAAAAATTGGACAAACTAAGCCTTTAGTTGATTGGCTGTTTGGCTAGGCACACAGGGATGAAAAAATCAGCGTGGCCATAGAATTTGGCCATGGTCTTAGCTGGGAGGGTGTGGATCCTGCCCTGCAGCAAATTAAAGAGGTCCTTAGTCCCAGTTGGGGTCCCTTGCTTGTCAACTCACTTGAGCCACCCAAAGACTTCCTTGATGGGATTTAGGAAGAGCAAATAAGCAGGGAGGAAGAGAAGGCGCATATTTGCTGTGGCCAATTGCTGGTAGCCCACTGCAATGCTAGTGTCAATCATTGGAAATTCCTCAAGAATATCAGCCATCTTATGGAGACCAACATTATAGCACAATGACGTTGGTGAAGCCCGGGCTTGTGTGCCTCAGGTGCTCCTGGACCAATCAGAGGAATGATAGAAAGGTATGGCTATTGTGAGAACCTAATATCATTTGATACAGCTCAACCCCCTTTGGACCAAGGAGAGCCACCATTGAATAGACTGTGGCGCAGACTGCAGCACGCTGAGCCACCCCGTCATTTGAGCCTTTGGGGACATACTCATACCCATTGTGCATTGACAAGGCAAATGCTGATTCTTCAATATAGTAAAATTTAACTGTCCCCTTGGCTTTGAGGGCAGTGTACGCCTCTGCATATTTTTTCCAGGTCTCAATGTTGTTTGGGCTGTTTCTACTATAGGGAGATACCCCAAGCTTTTTCCAGGAAAAGCACATTCCCTTGAGTAGATGGTAGTAAAAAGAAATTGAGGCCTCAACCCCAGAAGTAGATTTGACCATGGCCTGTATATTTGTCAGTATAAGATGGCAATCCTGGGTTATCCACTGACAGATTGCCTATTTGTGCTCCTTGGTGAGCATGGTTGACACGCGCAAGGATTTCTCCACGGCAAGGACTTGGCCAGTATTGATAAACTTGTTGAATGTCTTGAAAGCGTACATGAGATCCATCCCAACAATGGCAGCCGCCTTGTAATTGCCTGATTCACGCATTAGCTTAAGCAGGATAATGTGTTTAATGTCAGGGATGTGCTTCTGGGCGGGCTTTTTAGCGGTGGGAATTGACTCATTGACATTGGGAACAACACAGAGCATGGGCACCTTGGCGTAAAACGCTGCAAATTTCTTCAACACTAACTGCCCCTCATTGGTTTGATAGAACTTGGGCTCCTTGTCATCCTCCTGATTGCCATCACTGACGTAGGGCTTGCAGCTAGTATCAAGTACAGGCTTCACCTTCTCCAGCATGGCTGACAGGACTGACTCTTGCCAGTACACAACGTCAAACGCACACAAAGTAAGTTCTACCTCCTTGTTTCTAACTTTCTTTGTAGTGGTGACCTTGGTGGGCTTCTGAGACAGCTTAAGAACCTGAGGGTTGATGCTCCACACCCTAGCAGCTTGTGCTCCTTGAACTGGCTTTTTCAGTGCAGTGTCACTATGGAACTCTCCTCTCCTGTCTTCTCCTTGATTAGACACTTGGGTTGCACTAACTCTATTCTTTGACCCGCAGGGGCAACCGCAACCGCGGCGCACAACGGGTGTATTGGTACTCTGTTGTTGTGTTCCTTCCATTTTAAAATTTATTAAAATATTAAATAATTTTCAGTTATGTTACTCCCTACTTTTATTTTTTGCTTTTATCTGAATATGGATATTTAATTAATATTCCCCCCAATATCCCAATTATAGATTTTTTATTTCTTAATTAGTTGTTTTTGTTTTTACAATGCCCATTTTAGAATAATTAAAAAAAATCACCCATTTTCCTAGATTTTACTGCCAAATTCAAACACCCAACACAATATTTTAAAATTATGTTTCAGATCTTGTGTCTTATTTTAGATACCTTGGTATCATTCATGATTACAATCCATTGCACACACTGAGTGAGTGATTTTGTTTACATAGTGAGTTGCTATTGTGTTTTTTTGGATTGAGTTTTGACTCACCTTGCTTGGGTGTATTTTGTCACCAATTCACATAGTAAACATATGTACACTGAAAGTCAACTCACACCATTTTGTTTGTGAATCAATGTATTTTGGATTGTATTTTGAATGGTTTTGCTTTGTGCGTGAGCTCTTTTATGCTGTGATGACTCATTTTGCCCATTAACACCAATAAACCCTGTTAACAGAGTGTATATTTTAACCTGAGAGTTAGATTTTATTTAAATCTGAAGTATTTTTGGTTGTCACCATAGCTTTTAAAACTACTGTATTTTAGCTTTGAGGCAGATGTGTTGTAGATTTGGTGCTTGTTCTACTGTGGGGGGTTTCCCCAGGGATCTTTGTGTATGGCTGTTTGTTGCAGATGATTATTCCGGGTTTACCCGTGGGTTAGCTTAAACAGTGAATAGTCTATCACTTGGTTGGTGCGGACTTGGGATACTAGTAATGCATGTTTCATATATAGTGGCCATGTGTCTTTGGCTTTGCCATCCATTATTTTCTCTAGGGTCCTGATAAGGCAGCCGTTGAGGCGTTCCACTCTGCTGTTGGCCTGTGGCTTGTATGGAGAGGTTGTGGAGTGTTTAATGTTTTGGATTTAGAGTTGTCATTTACTACATGACCTGATAACTTGGTTGCTCCATCAGTTATGATGTAGTCTGGAGTGCTGTAGTTGGCTATGATTGCTTTGTTAATGAAACGGTTGATGGTTTCTGCTTTATGGTCCTTTGTTGCCCAGCAGATGGGCCAGCGTGTGGCAAAGTCAATAGCTACAATTAGGAAACATTGGTTTTTTTTGTTTCTGGGAAGGGGCCCACTACGTCCAGTCCCCAAACCTTGAATGGTTCAGGGTCTAGTACTGGGTTGACCGTTGGCTGAGGAGCCTTTGTACTGGTGTATTTCTTGCAAACTGTGCACTTTTTCAGAACATCAACTATATTCTGTTTGAGGTTGGGCCACCATACTATCTCTTTTAATGTGAGGTATAAGTTGTTAGCTTTTGTATGGCCTAGTAGGCGGTGATGTCTTAATATGGTGTCAACTCTTTGTGTGTGTGGGATGTACAGGACATGTTTGTCATTAATAATTTGGTATAAAGTGCCATTTGATACATGGAAATACTTTTTGTTTCTTACTAATGTATTATGGGTCAGTTGATGTGTTGAGGGGTCTTTCTCTTTGGTTTTATACTCAGTGTTGTACAGGTTTGGCCAGTCAGGGTCCAGGTGGTCAGGGTGATCCTCTCTAGGCTGGCATAGTCTAGAGAGAGCATCAGCTGTGATCAGCTCTGACCACTTTTTGTATTGGATGTCCAAGTTGAGTTGCTCTAGCAGGGACATCTATTTGGCTTGTTGCTGTGCAAGTGTGTTCTGAGTTTTCAAATAGATTAAGGATTTATGGTCAGTTAGTACTTGTACATTTAAATGTACTTCTAGGTAACATCTCCATTTCTTGCATGTGTGGTATATTTCTAGCAATTCCTTATTGTGTATTGGGTATCTCTGCTCAGTATTAGTTAGTTTTCTGCTTTTGTAACATATTGGCTGGAAGATGCGCAGGACTGCGCCAATGGCGGTGTTGCTGGCATCTGACTCAAGCTTGTAGCACCCATTGTTATTAGGGTATTGCAAGATTGGTGCTTTGATCAAAGCTGGTTTTAATAATTAGAAATTCTTGTCACATTCTGGTGTCTAGATGAATTTCTTTTTGGCATTACCTTTGGTTAGGTCATTGATTGGTGCGGTGAGCTTTCTGCAGTCTTTGATGTATTTTCTTAGGTAAGCTACTATACCAAGAAAGCATCTAACTTGTTTAATAGAGGTGGGACGTTGCATGTTATTTATGGTTTTAATTTTGTCTGGATCTGCTTTGATGCCACCATCAGAGACAATGTGGCCCAAGAACAGGAGTTCCTTTTCCATAAATTGGCACTTAATTGATTTTGCATAAAGTTTGTGCTTTGCAAGTCAATCAAGTGTCTTGTGGACATGCGTGTGGTGTTCCTCTTTTGTTTTTGAGAATATGATGATATTGTCAAGGTAGCATAATGAATTTGAGAGACTGTTTAGTGCTTGGTTCATCATGGTGACAAACATTGCAGCAGCATTGGTCATCCCAAAGTTCATTACTCTACATTTGAAGGATCCAAATTGCGTACAGAACACAGTATTTGGTATGTCCTTTTCCTTTACTTCAACTTGATTGTAACCTGAGGTGAGGTCAATTTTGGAGAAAAATTTGGCTCCTGAGAGTCTTACAAACAGATCCTCTATAAGCAGGAGAGGTTATTTATTCTTTACTGTGCTTGCATTTAGTGCTCTGTAGTCAGTTACTAGGCGCAGAGTGCCTTTCTTTTTCTTTACAAAGAACACTGCTTCCCCCAATGGGGATTCAGACAGGCAGATGAATCCTTTTACTAGATTGTCCTCAATATGGGTTTTGAGGGTTTGGGTCTCCATGGAGGAGAGTCTGTAGAGGGGTGCAGGTTTAGGCATGGCTTTACATAAGTCAATCCCATGTTTGACCTCCCGTTTGGGGGGTAGCTTGGTGAGTTCTTCTTTGAATCCATGGGCATATTCATTTAGGAGTGCCGCAAGTTCTGGGCATTGGATCTTGGTTGTTTGCATGTTATTGAACTCAGTGTAACTCATTATGTGGAGGATACTATCTTTGGTTAGACATTCTGAGTCATCTTGTTTATGACCTGGACAAATACTGTGTCTCTTAGAATGAGGTCATTGGGTTCTTTGAGGATGTTAAAATTGACTCCGTTGTGTTTGATGGTCATGGTCTTTGATTTCCAACATATGCTGGGGTTCACTTGGGTGAACCAGTCCATGCTTGCTACAATGTTGTAGTTTATGTTGTTCATGAAAAGTCCTTTGATGGACGTTTGTATGACTTGGAGGTCAATTCTGAAGGGAGTTGTTTTGCCTTCAAGTAGAACCTTTGATTTATCTGCCATTCTGGCGTATTTGAAGTTAGATTTGACAACTGGTATTTTTTACTTGGTTACAAATGATTTGCTAACCATGGTTTGTTGTGCACCAGAGCCAAATAAAATTTTATGTATATGTGATTTTTAAGTGCATGGATAGACAAGAAGTTGTGAGCAATCTTTAATTTTTACGTTCATAAAACTGAGGATTGTGGGACACGGGGGATGCAAGCAGCAAAGTTTGTGCCTTGGTACAGTTTCTTGTCAAGTTGGGGGGAGACAGGGGCACTTAAGCCTTTTCCTCCTCCTCTTTTCCTTGTTCCTCTGTTTCAAGACCTTTGAGGTCAGAGAATGTGGGGTCAGATTCATAGCAGGTTGCTACTTCAGCGTTGTTAACTTTGGCAGTGTCCTCTTTCTTGGAAAGGGAGCAGTTTGCGCTTTGGCTACAATTGCCATTGTTGCAATTGGAGTTGCCATTGTTATGGTTGGTATTTTGGCGTTTATTGCCATTGGATTTTTCTCTGCCATTGCTGTTTGAGGAGCAATTTCTGTTGCGCGCAGCATATTCCATGTTTGCGCGTTTTTCTGTGCGCTTGGCTTCTGCAATGAGTGCAAGCCTGGAAGTGTTGGCCTCTGGAAGGATGAAGGCAGCAACAGAGGGTTTCATTCTGTTGATGAATGATGCTCTGGTTTGTACGTTGTCAGCTTGTGCTGGGTTTTGGATTTTGCAATGTATTTCCTCAAATTTGTTGGTGTAAGCTGTGATAGTGGTCTTCTGCAGAAGATCACTGAGCTGTATTGCAATGTCTTGGAGGGATTTGGTGACGCAAAAATTGTGGGTGATGTCCACTTTGAACTCTTCCCAGTTGTCAAGCTGGTTGTCAGTTTGTGGGATGACCCAGGTAACAAACCAGTTAGCTGCAGCCTTGTACAGGCACTTGCTGGCTTCCTGGACCCATTTCTCATGGGGGATGCAGCTGGCGCAGAGTTTGGCGGCTGTGTGGTCTAGCCAGTTGATGACGTTTTCTTTGTTTTTACCAAAGAACTTGTCAATACCAATGTATTTGGTGTTGGTCACTTCACCTGTGATAGGTGGTTAAGTGTTTGTTTGTGGTTAGTGAGAGTGACTGTATTGAATTATCTTGGAGCATGCTTTGAGCATGACCAATCCTTCAAATACGGTGCATCCACTAGGTATATCTTTGTTGATGTTGTGGGCGTGGAAGACTGCTTTCCAGGTCTCCTGGGATGTGACCTGGTTGAGCACGTGAGCAAAGGTGGGCGGGTTTTGGTCAGTCATTTTTTCTCTCATGGGTGTGGTCAAAAAACCGTAGCTGCTACCAGTGATAAGGAGCACCTTTTGGGGAAGCTTCAAATATGAAATTACAAAAAAAGAGAAGTATATTTTATTGGATAATACTTTAGACTTATATAGACTTGACTGTGGTGGGGATTTAGTTGGATTGAACCTAGGGGTTGGTCATGTGCAAGATGGGTTCAAGCCACTGGATACTTGGACAGTCAGATGATATTGCTTGGTTACCATTCTTGGTATGTCAAACGGTATATTAGAAGGGGACCAAATCAAGCAATGGCTGGATGTTAAGTAGGTTGGCAGTAGCCAGAATGCTTGTACATCCAGACCCTTGACACCTGTAAGGACGGCAGACTTGAATTTTCTTTGACCTTTCAGCCAATTTCCTTAATCTCTGCAATTGCATAGTTTAAGTCTTTGAGTAGTTTTTCATGTTCTCTCATATATTTTTTTACTAGCCTTTGTATATGTTTTTATACCTTTCACCCCAATAAACTTTATGTTATTCTGTTATTTTTTCCATTTACTACACTATTCCATCTTTTGCCCATTGTGTATATGTTTTTTTGTTTATCTTGATATGTGTTGTTTTCTTTTTTACATTGATTTCATAATTTCTGTATTGTATTAGTTTTTTACATAGCCCCTTGTAAAAATATTAACAAAAATTTGGAAATCAGCTGAATTTAAATTATAAAATTATATGTTTATTGTGTTTAGAGAAATTTGTTGCTGATTCAAATTAAAAACATTAATAATAAACTTTAAGCCAATCAGGAGCCAAGTGAGAAAGTGATTATTGTGACATAAAGTTTATCATTAAGGTTTTGAATTTGGATCAGCAACTAATTTCTCTAAACACAATAAACATGTAATTTTATAATTTAAATTTAGCTGATCATCAAATTTTTGTTAATATTTTCACAAGATGCGGTGTAAGGAGCTAAAATTAACTGTTTTCTAGATCTAGATACAGGCATAGTAAACATAATTTATAGAAATAAACTGAACATAAAGAATACAATCAACAAAAAAGAGAGAAAATAATTGAATTTCTGTATAAATATAATATAATTACAAAATTTTTTGTGGCAAGGAGTTTATATGTGGGAGGGGAAGAGCAATGCCAATTAGGAAGAATAGCGCAGGAGAGAAGGTGTCAAGGTGGTGCTGGCCTGGGAGGTCTGGGATTGGGTGAGAGGGGCTGACAGGTGGGGGTGGGGGTGGCAGGGGTAGAACCAATTGGATTAATTGTGCTGGCTGCCATATAATACTCATTATGTCTCTTGTCTGTCATTGGCTGGATTGGTTTGTAGACAGTTGTGGCGCAGGGTGGGAGGCGCTTGTCCTTACGTATTTGATTGCTCATATTCACATGGAAAATCATTTTTGCAAACAATTTGGCCATCATTTGGCAACCAAAGAGAGAATCATGGTACAGGACTCTGAGATAAAGGTTGTTGAACACCTGTGGGCAGCGCTCCTGGACTATGTCTCTACTATTGAAGAAGACATCAGCCAGATGGATGTCTGTGTGGCCAGCTGGGTACACTGAGGCCTGGTACTCATGTCCTTGGATTGACTCAAGGGCGGTGGAGCTACTCTCCATCTGATGACTCAAGAAACCACAATAGATGTAATCTTTTCTATCCCAGGAGTCCAGTAATTTACCAAGGATATGGCTAACTCAATATCATTTGTGTTATCAGGGTTTTTCCAATAGTAGACAAACCCCTTTGCCAAAACAGCCAGAAACACACTAATGAAAGTCCCCTTCTTGACCTTATTTCTTCCTTTTTTCTTGGTGGCTTTCCCTTGCATCCCAAAATTGTCAAAAAAAATTGATAACTCGTAATAGGAGATGAACATGACTTCATCTGACAAAATTGTCAAGCATTGGGCCAGAGTAGATTCAATGGTATAATCATATGGGGAATCCTCACTGCCATCCCATTAATTGCGCCAACATTGGTCAATACCCTGATTGAAGCCACTTTTCTGTGAATCCAGAGATGGACCATGCACTCAGAAATCCAAATTTCATGGTGCACAAGTTGCTTCCAGACCTGGGTCAGGGGAAGCTTGGAGTCCCACTACAGGAGATCAAGCATTATTGGGTATGCCTCATTGATTTGGGACTCTGGACATTCTTTGGCTTATTGGCTGTACCAATCAGGTTCCCCTTGTTCATTAGGTTGTTAAATTCCCACATGCTAGTGGCTTGGGTAAACTTTAATTGGTTGGCAATCTGATCCCAGGTCAGGCCCTGCTTATTGAGTGCCACATTTTTTTAGAGAATTTAGGTATTAATGATTTGGCGCTTGGTGCGCTGGGCCACAGGAGCTATATCCTGATTAGATGTAGGGGCAGGTTGGTTATTGGCAGGCAGCTGTTCTAAGCCAGGGTTGCCATTATGGTTGGCTTGTTGGTTGGCAGCTTGTGCAGGGGTGGGTAAGGGAGCAGGGGCAGAGCTAGACACAAAGTGACTATTAAAAAAGTCAAGGCCATATGGGTCAGGGGTCAGGTACAGGTCAGCTTCCTTGTTACCCGCCTCAAAGGCTTGGGTGAAAAAATGGTGCCTCAACGTTATGAGCCTTACCTTCATTGAAGCTGGCTTGGTTGCTAACACTGTTGAAAATTTTGTTGCTATTGAAACCATTGTAAAAAAACGTAGGATAAAATCACTAAAAGTAGAAATTTAAAATTTTTATTATTTATTTTTATTGTTATCTCAAGCCCATATTTGGAAGGTTCTCAAAACCATTCAATACAAATAAGGAGCCATAAAAATGAATAAAATGCCTCTGTTCCTAAATTGGATAGCTGTCAATTGGCTGTTAAACTGTTAATTTTCTATTTTAGGCTGCTCATACTACACATATTGTGTGCCTTCATTTTGTTTTGTGTTTATGAAATCTCACTTATAGGTTGCTCTATTTTTGTTTCATTGTATTCCTTCTGTTGGTGCCTCATCTGAATCCAGATAGGATTATAATATATTCTGAAACAGCATTGATTTATCTCATTTGCTGTGTCAGTTCATTTTGTTTTTAGTTTGAGCTATGCTGTTTGCTGTTTGAAATAATTTCAAATTTTGTGTTAGTGATATTTTGTTTATTGTTTGACATTTTACATGATCATCAAAAATACTTAGATTATTTGATTCTTGAATAATGCCCAACTTTGAGTTTGCTAAATCTGAAATAATTTTGTTTAAATCTTAAGTGTTTTTGGTTATCAACATAGCCTTTAAAACTACAGTACCTGACAGTATATCAAGCAGAATTACAGAAATTAAGATGAAACAAATTAAATTGAATAAAAAATATTAAAAAAATACTAGAAAAATATCCATAATTCCTAGGACCTTTAATTGATTGGCTGTTTGGCAAGCCACACAGGGAGAAACAAAATAGCATGGTCATAGAATTTAGCCACAGTCTCAGCTGGAAGTGTATAGACTCCCACCTGCAGCAAATTAAACAAGTCATTGGGCCCAGATGAAATCCCCCGTTTGACAACTTTCTTGAGCCACTCAAAAGACCCCCTTGTTTGGATTCAGGAATGGGAAATATTCAGGGAGAAATAATAGGCGTAAAGGCACTGTAGTCAACTGCTGCAAGCCAATTTCTTTGCCTGGCTCAATCATTGTGAACTCCTTGAGAATATTAGCTGCCTTGTGGAGCCCAGCATTGTCCAACACAATGATGTTGATGAACCCCAAGATAGTGATTCTGATGTGCTCCTGAGCTAATTGGAGAAATTGCAAAAATTTATTTCTGTTATGTGAACTCTTGATCATCTGGTACAGCTCAATACCAAAGGGACAAAGAAGAGCTACCATTTAGTAGGCAACAGAACAAACAGCCACACACTGGGCTATGCCATACTTTTCACCTTTAGGCACATAGAAGTAGCCATTGTGCATGAACAACACAAAGGACAATTTTTCAATATAGTAGAATTTGCCTTTCCCCTTCTCCTTTAGTGTGATATATGTCTTGGCGTATTTTTGAAGGTACACAATGTTTATTGGGCTGTTGCAATTTTATGGAGAAACCTCAAGTTTTTTTAAGAGAATCTCAAACTCTTGAGAGCAAAATAGCAAGTTGAAACCAAAGTCTCAATCCCAAAAATGAACTCAGCCATTGACTGAATATGTTCCAGTTTGAGATGATAGTTTCAATTGATCCACTGGTAGATGGCCCACTTGTGTTCCTTAACCAATAGGATTGGTTTGCACTCAAATTTCTCCAAAAGTAGAGCAGTACCCATTTTCAGGAACATACTATGCATCCTATGTGCAGATTTTTCTAAAATACCAATAATTGCTGTGGCCTTCTTATAGTCTCATGTCTCCCTGACAAGCCTGATAAAGGTCTCACAGGTGGAGTTGGTGATGATTTGGTACTTAAGCTTTTTGACATTTGGAAGTGGATTTACAGGATCAGCCAAAACACAGGACATAGGCACTTGGCTGCAGAATGCAACAATCTTTTTGAGTGTTTCTGTCTTTTTATAGTTTGAAAAATACTGTGGCTTGTTGCTGTCATCTTACCCTTTGCCATCACTCATGTAAGGCTCATATATGATATCAAGGACAGATTTCACCTTCTCCATGGTAGTAGCAAAAATACCATTATGGCAGTATACAGGGTTTTATACCAAGGACACCTTGTGGTGGTGACATAATTTACTGTTTTGGTGGTGGTGACCTTAGTGTATTTTCTGGTCAGCTTTGGGACCTTAGGTTATATGCTCTGTGCCCTTGCACCCTGTGCAACTTGAACTGGTTGTGTAAGTGCAACCTCACCAATATTCTATCCTCTCCTGTATCCTTCCTGAGTTGGAACTTGTGTTGCACTAACTCAATTTTTTTACCCATGAGGGCGTCCCCATCTGTCAGGGATACATTTCTAAGGAAGGAAAGAACCCAAGTAATGTAGGAAAGCAGACAGATAAAATCCCATGAGAGAGGAACCCACAGGAATCCCAACCATTAAGGTGTTGACTAGATATCCCCATAACTTATACAAACCCAAGAATGGAGAAAAATGGGTTAACCCATAATATATGGCAATGTATTCTAAAACATACCAAGGAGCTCCTAGTCAAATAACAGGAGGAGGCAAAGCAGGCATAGGCGTTGTTTTGTCACAGGAAGGAGGAAATTGATGCTTGGTATACAAGTAATCCCAAGTCAAGGTCTTTGTAGCATCTTTGACTTGGATGTTAGAATCAAACTCTTGACCTTCAGCAGAAGGAAACCAAGACACTAAAAAGGACAGAAGCAGAAAGAATTTCTGCTTCCAGATCATTGGGAAGCTAAATTTGAATCTACTAATTTACCAGGTAAAAAATATAGAAGCAAGATTTATTATCCAGAAATTGAAGTTGTTAGAGCACTGGGAAACCCCAAGTGCTACTTACTAAATACATGGAGTTTGACTATGGGGAGTGGAATAATGTGAGGTAAAATTTAGGGTGCATTTCTTTATCCTTTGAGTAGTGTTTGGTTGGTCACTTTGGTTTTGCTGCTGCTCTGCATACTTTATTATGCATCTAGCAGCAGGCAAACCTTCTATTTGGAGTAGGATGATTAAGTTTAGTGTATTGGCCTGGGCATAGCTTGGATGAACTGGATTTGTGATTTTGGCTTTGGCTGCATCATCATTTCCATGCTGGTCCTTTAATTGATTGTTGGGCACCCTGAGCTCTGTTGGTAGTTTATTATTGGTAGATATGATTCTTGTTTGGTTCTAATTGATTGGAAACTGTTTTTAAAACCCAAGAAGCAATATTATTGGTTCATTAGTTTCCAAGAGCGTAACAGAAACCACTTTTGTTTTTGCAAGGCTTGGTAAGCTTGTATTTAGTGTATATACTAATTGAGTATTATCTTTTAAGTGTTGAGTTTGGAAAGGTTGCAGGTTTGAATCTGAGGGGTAAGCAACTGTCTTTAAACTTTTCTGACTCTTCTCTTTACCTAGGGAACCATAATTTAAATCCAGGATCTCCAAAACCTGAAATTCATTATGTATCTTAAATCTCTTATAAATTTGAGGGAGCCGGGGTTTAGGAATTGTCTTGACTTCATGAAGATGGAATAAAAATCCAGAGTTATCATTTTCTGTCCCAATTATGCCAATTATATTTAGGTTGTAAGGATTGAAAATCCTTACAACATCCACAGAATACTCCTCTGGCTCCTTGGCTCTGCTGTTGTGATGTGTTCATTTTGGTATGAAAATTAAATTAAATTAAATTAAATCAGCATATCTATATAATTTATTTATTTTAATTTTTATCTTTCTGCATATAGTAGCATGAAAGCTTGTAGTCACTACCATTTATTTCAAATTAGGTTTTTATATTTCTATATCATTTTTTTGGTTGTAAATGTGCATTGTCACTTTTATGTTTGGATAAATTTGATTTTTTTAATAATTTTAATCCCAAAACAGACACTCAGAACATTTATTTCCTTTTCATATTCTATATTGTATTCTTAATTAGGACAAGCTGGCAACAGTATTATAAATTCACTGATTTGTTTTGATATTTGATATTTTGAGCGTCTGTTCAAGTTGCTATTAGGGTTTGTTGTTGGATCAAGTCTTTAACTTTTGTGACTGAGTTTGATGTGTTATTAAAAAATATAGTAAATATAGTGGGTTTTTCCTATGACTGAAACTCATGTATTCTAGTGCTTGTTATGCTTGTATTTGAATCATCATACATTTGTTTCTGGTTTGCATAGTTCAATGTGTGACTGGATGTTTTTGCCAAATAGAACACATTTTCTGTGGAATTAGCTTATATTTTTATACAAAAAGTTGGAATTCTTGTGTGACTGAACCTATGTGTTCTAAACTGAATAGTATTTTTATCTTGACAGTTTTGAAAACTACTGTATTGATTTAATAAATAATTATATTTTTAAGTGCTGTTGTGTTTGGCTCCTGGGGACAACATCCAGGAGGACAGGCGGGAAATCTTTATAACAAAAGATTTGAGGTTCAAAGCTAGCATTGAGTTAGCCTTCAGGGCAAAATTAAGGGCATGTACCTTAATTTCCTGGAAAACAAGATGAGGAAGTCCTTTTGGCAAAAAGGAAAGTAAAAAGTTTGAAGAATACTAAAGCCAATGCAGATGTGGATAAACTTGTCTTTATTAGGAGAAATATTTATACTTAAATAGTAGACAAGGGTCAAAGATCACTCATTAGGTAGACATAGTGGCAGAGGGAGTCACGTTAGGATGAGGTCATACCAAGATCAGTCACAGACAGGTATGATATTCCGGAATGGGTGGATATCAAGCCAGACCCATTTGCAGAAGGCAAGGAATTCCTGAAATTGAATGCAAAACCAACTAAATCTTTGCACATATCAATATTTGAAGGCCATATCAAAATGACATTAACAGCGCAATTTGTGACATCTTCCCCCTCAAGATTGGACACAGGGAGTTGATATTTGTGGAGGAATTTGGAGTGTACCCAGGCAAAAGGATGGCCAGAGGACAGTAGCTTCATAGTATACTTGACACCCTTCTTGTAGGTGACTTCACAAGGTCCCACCCAGAGGGAGTCTAGCTTATGAGCACGCCCTCCAGTATAATTTTGATAATAGAGGACTAGGTCACCCACTTGTTACTCAGGGAGGGGGGCTCTGGAAGCATTAGAGGGTGAGAGTTCCAGGGTTTTGACCTTGTAAGCAGTAGAATATGCGGTAGCTTGGATGTCAATGATACAGTTTGTCAAGTCTTTGAAATAAGCTTTGGGATTAGTAGAGGCGTCAACCTCAATCAATGAGGGTCCCAAGATTGAGGGAGTAGTGGCTTCTTGTCCATACAGCATAGCAAAGGGGGACTGATCAGTCATTTGATGCCTGCTGAGTCTATACACAAAGAGGGCAGCAGGGAGGAACATATCCCAGTTAGAGGCATCAGAGAGGATAGGCTTCCTCATGATGGACACAAGGGTGGATTTTGCTTATTCCACAGTCCCGTTGATTGATGGGTTATAGGGTGTAGAGAAGGATTGATGTGTATCCATAGCTTCTATAATGGACGTTATGAGGAGAGCATTAAAGTTGGTCCCATTGTCAGAAAGCAGGACTTGAGGGCAACCATGACAGTAGAAGATATCTTACAACAAGAAATTGGCTGTGGTATTAGAAGTTATATCTTTGTTTCCTCTAGCTTCAAACCATTTGCTAAAGTGGTTGATGGCTACCAAGATGAATCAACACCCAGACCTAGAGCAAGGGAGAGACCCAACAGCATCAATACTCACAGTGTGGAAGGAATTCTTAGGGGAGATGAGCTTGAACTGATGTAGGGAAGGTCAGGGCGTTGGAGCTGACAAGAATGACAGGAGGCAAGGAAGTCAGGAATTAGGAGGCACATATTTTCCCAGTAGAAGTTTTTGAACAACCAGTCATGATTCTGTCAAAACCACAGGCTTGATCTGCCAGCAAGGTTCCAACCAAGCGGGTTTGTGACCTGCAATCCAATTATCCAGTCACTCAAAGCCAGACTAGGAAGTAAACTCAAATGACCAAATCCAACAACATGAACAGATGATGATCCTTCATGGTGGATACCTTGTTTTGGCGCTTGACTCATTACCAGATTTAAGCCACCCCCCTTCACCATCCTACCATGTGATCTACACAATCATGTTCCTGTTATCCATGATTCACATGAACTATATAATCACTATCTCACAATAAAAATTATTATCCATCTTCTAAATATTTTTCCCCGTGTAACTCTTCTCAAACAGCACAGTTACAACAATTCTTTGCTATACCTCTGTGCCCTGTGTCAATGTGGGCTTGGAGAATGATGGCAATCCTCATGATAGGACAGATGTAAGGTAGATAAGTGTTGTTGACTTTCTTGAAGAGTTGTCTATCTCAAATCACAGTATTCTTTGATAGGACTTTCAGTGCCAGACAAATGTCTTCTGGTTCAGTGGTCCAAGAGTCAGGGTACCCTATCAACTTGTATAGGTGATTGATGTCAGCGGGATGGATGGCATGTATGAGCATCCTCAACAAACCATCAGCATTCTGATGTTGTGCTCCAGGGAAATGTACTACAGTAAACTCATATCCTTGATAGTGCAGAGCCCAATGGGCTAGTTGACCTTTGGGCTCTTTTAATTGCTACATCCACTTTAGGGAGAAGTGATTGGTAACTACTGTAAAGTGAGTCCCATAGATGTAGTGTCTGAACTGTTTCACTACATGCAAAACAGCTAGGAATTACTTTTCTGTGATGCTATAATTCTTCTTGTGTTTGTTGAGGACTTGCAAAGAGTAGGCCAAAGGTTGGTCTATGCCTTCATCATCAAGTTGGGCTAAAATAGCACCCACAGCTACTCCACTTGCATCAGTGTACAAGATAAACTCCTTATCATAGTCAGGGTAGACTAGAATGGGAGCCTCTTTGAGCTTGGCCTTCAGAGCTTCAAAAGACTGTTGTTGGATGTCAGTCCACTCAAAGGGTACATTGCAAAGGAGCTGGACAAGGGGTTTGCTTAATTCAGCAAAATCAGGGATGAATTGTTGATAGTACCCCATCATACCAAGAAACACTTGGACCTCTTGTAGGCTTGTGGGGGGCTGCATCTTGTCAATGGCTTCCACCTTATTATTCATAGGGTGTATTCCAGTTTAGGTGACCTTTTGGCCCAAGAATTCAAGTTGCTCCTTGAAAAAGGAGCATTTAGAGGGTTTGAGTTTCAGGCCTGCCTCCCAAATTTTGAGGAAGACAGCTTTGAGGTGGTCCAAATGGTTGGTGAAGGTGGAACTGAACACAGTAATATCATCAAGGTATACAAGGATGAAGGAGAGCTTCAAATCTTGCAGGATGGAGTCCATAGCCCGTTGAAATGTAGCAGGGGCATTGTAAAGTCCTTGGGGCATACAAGTGGGTTCAAAAAGACCTTCCAAAGTGATAAGTGCAGCCTTTTCTATATCTTCAGGATACAAGTCAACCTGCCAGTATCCTGAGGCTAGATCCATATCAGAGAAAAACTTTGATCCCCCTAATCTTCTAAGTGCATCATCAATTCTAGGCAGAGGATAAGAGTCCTTTTTGTTGAGCAAGTTCAGGTGGCAGGAATCCATCACAATGCGGTGGCCTCCATCCTTCTTTTTGAGGATCAACAATGGGGAGGCCTAAGGGCTCTGAGAGGGAGCTAGTAGTCCAGCATCCAAGAGCTTCTTAAGCTCCTTAGTGACCTGAGCATCTTCTACCCTGCTATGTGGTAAGGTTTGGCACAAAAGGGCGGGGCATCACCTGTATCTATCTGATGGATAATCCCCTTTTCTAGACCATAGTTGAAGGGTCCGGAGGAAAAAAATATCCTTGAACTGGTCCAGCAGTTCCAGAACATCTTTTTGTTGGATGGGTGACAGTTGTAGGAAGTCTGTGGCAGTGAACAGGGAGAGAACCTGAGGGTCTCCTTCAGAAAAGTTGAAATCACTAAACATTCCAAAGGGGTAGAGGGACGCCACTTGCTCTGAACCTAATATGCAACCATGCCTAACAACCTGGCCCTTGGTCACCTGCATAGGCAGGGCAATCAGGTTAGCCAACAACAGCTATACAGGCTCCTTATGAGTTTGGTCCAAAATCCCAGGGCATAACTAAGGCTCTTTGCAGCTTAATGAATCAGGTGAATATAGCTCCAGAAATGATTTTTCAGGAAGTTTGTATGATATCTGGGAGTCTATAATCACTTGAGAGCCTGGAGGAATGGTAATAGCTGCGGGGAAAAGAAGAGGCAGACCTTCCTCTGCAGGACAGGAAGGAGGAGGGGAACACATATTGGAAGAATGAGTCCTGTACTTGAGCAAGAAGATACCAGTGGGGTACTCAAGCATATAAGTCTCAAGCCATTTTCCCCGGAGGCACCGGGGTTCTTCAAAGATTAAAGGGATCTCATACCCTAGGAGCAATAGGTACTGTCATGGCCCACCATGACATAGTAGCTTTGAAAAGTTGCGCTTTATAAGCTTGGATCAATAAAGCTACTTCTTGCTGTCAGAAAGCTACCTTGATGATCTCCTTAGGTACCCTAGATCAAAAGTTATGGCGATTTAAAGAGCTGAGTTCAAAAACCCTGTCAGCATGTCCCGAAATGGTTGTGAGATTGGATTTCAAATCCAGACAAGCAACAATTAGTAAGCGGGCAAATCCAATCATATCTCAGCTTCCAGTGATCAGTTTTGGATGTTCTTATGCTCAAATGAAAGCCCCAGATCAGGAAAATTCATCCAAAGTATTTTTAGATGACCAACTGAGGCAAACTGCGAAGTTCTAATATGGCCAAAAGAATATGACTAGAATTAGTCAGCTGATGTTTCAAAATTTTAGCATGACCCTACAGATAGAGAGACAAGGACCTTCAGGAAGAATCTGGAAGAATCTCAAAGACCAATGTAAATGGTATAAAAAGAACCTAGTTCCCCTTTTCCCCATTGTGATCATTCTTGGTCTGAATAATAAATAAAGGACTTCTCTTAGACTATAGTTTAAATGGATCAGAGTTGGGAGCCCTTGGGCCCTGACAGGTACCCATCTCTAAGGTTCACAATCCTGTTGTACTCTTGAAGGAACTGTGTACCAACCAGGAGATTGTAACTTTTGTTTTCAAGGATAACTGCAGGGGATGCAATAAGAAGCTTCTAAAACCTCATTGGCAGGGCAGAGTAAGCACCAATGGCTTGAGTTTGGGCCATGCCAGCTGTACTATATGATTTAGTATAGTTGAGGTCAGGAGCCAGCTTAAGTTTTTTCATTAACTTGGACAATACCACATTGACTAGAGAGCCCGTGTCCAAGATAGCCTTGATCTTAACATTTTGGATCAATACTTCCACACAAGTAGTATCTTTTCCAAAGAGGGGTAAGAAAGCCAGCACATCCTGAGCTGCCTCCAATTCTTTCTCCCATTTGGCCAGCATGCATTGTAAGGCAGGAATTTCTTTATACACAGTCTGCAAGGGGAGAGATACGGTCATATTCTGAAAGAGAGCTTCTGCTAGTTCAGCAGCCTCTTCAGAGGAATCTACTAAAACAGGGGGACAATGAGCCTGAGCCAAGTAAGGACAAGCCACTACGGCCTTAGCTTCATTTGCAGATGGGCAAGTTGTAGTTGTGGGTTTCCCTGAACATAGCTTTTAAGGGACAGACACTGTTTCTGGGACTGCCAGCACGGAGTAGCCATGATCATCAGACTCATCATAGTCAGGGTCCTCAGTTTCAGAATCACTGGAGAGGTTATGGAACTAGTGAAGGATATTTGGGCCAGCTGAGGGGGAAGATTCCTTGTCAGAAGGAGGATCAGGAGGAGACAGGGAAGATTTATCAGCAGAGAGCCTCTCCACCTCTAAGCTGACCTCTCTTTTCCTGCCTGCTCTCTTGGGTTGCAACCCTCTACCCAAGGGTTGGTGCAGGTACGTGAGTGATGTCCTATTTGACCACACTTATGACATCCTTGTCTCTTAGACTGCCCACTTGAGCCTAGGGTCATAATGCGCAGATTGCGGGAGGTAGTTCCTGCATTGTTGGCCTTATTTTTGTGCACCATGATACCCCCATGGGCCAAGTGCATGTCCCGCAAGATGGTCTTGATACTCTTCATTGAAGTAAGGGAAGCTTTGTGGGCCTTGAAGTGCAGACATAGGAGTTGGTTCACCTTCAATACGTTTGAACATGATGTGTACGCTTCCCAGGGAGTTGATTGGCAACTGGTAATCAACTGTTGTCCTTCAATGTAGAAACAATTGACAAACTCAGCCAAGGTTTCTTTGGTCTTGAATGCAATATGCATAAATGCATCTTTCTTGACTTCCAAGCTGAGATCTCCTCTAAATTCTTCAATTAGGAGTCGCTTCATGTCCTCCCAAGTGACAATAAAAGGGAGCTCAGGGACCACAACTTCTTGGCATGTGGAATGCAGGCAGGTAAGATTATGTTCCTTCTTAAGTTCATCAGTGGTCCTGCACATTGCCATCTTGTAAATTGTCAGAAAGGCAGCAATGGTAGAGGTTTTGGGGTCAAATATCTGTGAACAAAGGCTTATATTGGGGTCAATGGACAAGGAGGTGGATTGGCTGTTGTCACCTGGGTTGAGGACTTTAATGTGGGAATTGTCCTCAAACTCAGATTCAGCAGCAGGCTGTCTAGACCAGAGGAGTCAAAGGCTTTCTTATAGGGTATCCAAAGTAGAGCTGTTCTGTCCACTAATATCTCTAGCAGTGGCGGTAGTAGATCCAAATTCATCAATTTTAATCTGTTGCACCAATAGAGTGCCAGAAATTCCATTGAATCAAGTGGTCAGGGAATTGGTCTGAGCAACCAAGGGGATGACCTGTCCATTCATTGTCTTGGTGAAGCAAGAGAGGTTTTTTACATCTCTCTCCAATGTGTTCTGCCTATCAGCAACATCATTTGTTACTTCCGCTAGCTGATCCAGGGCAAGGGCACAGTTGACCCAGGGTTGGCTTTCTAGGCCAGGGCAATAACCATGATTGCCATGAGCGGGAGTACTAGTGACTTCAGCTTTCTCTTCACCTTCAGATTCAGAAGAAAAATCATCAGCATTAGAGAGGCGTTGTCTCAAGTACTAAATTTCTTCTTGCAAGGTAGCTACTTGGTTTGTAAACAAAATAATGCAAGGGTCAGGCATAGGCTCCATTGGAGGAGTATTTTGAATAGCAGATTGACGCCAAGTGGTAGCCTTGAGCTCTGCTATGGCTTCCCATACCTTGGCTTCAAAGTCAGACAGGACCTCAACAGGAGGAGCAGGAGGAGTCACCTTGATGGATGCTACTCTATCATCCACGTAATTTTGTGCTTAGTAAAGAGTGTTGCCTAGTACAGCCTTATCCAGACCATATTGATTCTGCAGATGGTGGCCCCAAGTATTGACATGAGTACTAACCAATTTGAGCTGAGAATTAATATGTTCTCAAAATCAGTTAAGTTTGCTAACCAGAGTCTCAAAATCTTGGGGATGATTTAGCATAAATGCCTCAATTTGTCCACGCCACGCTGCCTGATGCGCATCCAAATTGCATAGTCAATCCTTGATGTATCCAGGGAGCAAGGAACAAAGGGAATTTGGGGAGGAGGTTAATTACTTCTGAGAGGCCAGCAAGTCACGCTGGTTATTGGAAATACACGTAAAGAGACTGTGAGACTATTCTTGATATGCCATATTTTGAGCATGGTTGTTTGAGACAGCGGTGGCTACAGCATTTAGAAAGTTGGTTCTGGGATCCTAATGCAATTTGATGGTGAACCAGGGTGGGTTGGATGAACTGGTTGACCAACACGCCAATTGTATCCATGGATTCCATCAGCGCGGGGGAGACCAAAGTCCAAGAGGAAGGGGTACAGGTCTTTGGGAGCGTACCCAGGACAGAGACTAGGGATAGAGTACATTGCCACAGTGCCTGAGTGGAGGAGAGATCAGGCGGCAGCACAAGCTTGTTTGTAGTTGAGAGAGAAAGCTGAAAGGGGGGACCACACGGGCCCAGGGGACAGCACCAGTACCATGGGAGTTGAGGGGGCATTGGTGATGTCTTCTTCCAGAGGGGGACTAGAAGCTTTAAGTTGTTTGGGTACTTCAGAAACAAAGGGAGAAGGACCAGAGAATTTGCGTTGGAACAGGGTACTGAGGGGCTTGCAGCCCCTGTAGTGAGCACCATTTTGTTGTGTTTGGCTCCTGGGGACAACATCCAGGAGGACACGGCAGGAATTCTTTATAACAAAAGATTTGAGGTTTGAAGCTAGCCTTGGGTTAGCCTTCAGGGCAAAATCAAGGGCGTGTACCTTAATTTACTGGAATACAAGATGTGAAAGTCCTTTTGGCAAAAAGGAAAGTAAAAAGTTTGAAGAATACTAAAGCCAACACAAATGTGGATAAACTTGTCTTTATTAGGAGAAATGATTCTATTTAAATAGTAGACAAGGGTTGAAGATCACTCATTAGGTAGACAGAGTGGCAGAGGGGGTCACATTGGGATGAGGTCATACCAGGATCAGTCACAGACAGGTATGATATTCCGGAATGGGTGGATATTGAGCCAGACCCATTTGCAGAAGGCAATGAATTCCCAAAATTGAAAGCAAAACCAACTAAATATTTGCACATATAAATATTTGAAGGCCATATCAAAATGGCATTGACAGCGCAATTTACTACAAGTGCTTATATTATTTATCTTGTAGATGTTTCAGTTTTGTTAATAAAAATAAATTAGGCTTAAAAAGTGTCAATATTGACACTTTTATGTTATGAAAACAACTTGGCAAAAATTTGATTTTTATCAGTAAAATAAAAATAAAAATTGGGCTAAACCAATTTTCAATTAAGCTCAATATTAATTTGTGTCAAAATAGCAATAATTTTGTTGTGTTTTTTGGGTCTGAACCCCTGAAAGCTTTAAAAATGGGAATTTAGCTAGCACAACTAGAAAAATCATTAGTACTATTTACTTTTTGAGTTGACAGTGGCCAAGTTGACAAAGTGTTAACATGGCCACTGTTGCAAAATTAAGCTCCCTGGGTTCACTTTAGTATACTGTAGCATTATGGATATTTTATTTTGAAAGTTTTTAATACATCAAGTACAGCTATTTAAAAAAGTGTCAACTTCCAGTAGTTGATCAGAAGAAAAACTGAAGTCTCACTTTACTTCTAATCAACTACCAGAGATTTGACTAACAGGGAGTTGATTGCACCACAGTTGCCTCTTTACTTTATTATACCCTTGCACAGAGGTCAGTATTGCTAAATATCCTGAGACCAGTAATTGTATCAAAGAGGTCATTTATCAAGGGTGGGGGTACTTATTTTTTATTATAGCCTTTTTGAGAGGGTGGTAGCTTGTGACATGACATAAGGATCTATCTTTCTTGACTACAAAAAAATACATCCCCATCCAGAGATAGGAAGGAGAAGATGTGTCCCTTGCTATATCATTCACAAGTTGCTGGAAGAGGGTTCCTTTCTCTTTGGGTGTTATACATTGCAAGTTATGGTCTTCTGTTCCATATCCCTGTAATTGCACTGTCTTTTAAATTTCTTGTGGCAGAGGGTGCTATTCCAGTGTTTCACTGAAGACACCCTTTAATTCATTGAGTGGATCCCTTAGAGCCACTGCAAATGTTATTTTTGAGAGATCCTAGTGGTATTGAGGTGTTTGAACTCAGCTGAACACTAGTTAAATTCAATTTCCCCCTTTGAACTTTTAGGATTCCTCCTTTGTAATAAAAAAGATGATGTTGTGAAGAAGTTTGTTCATTCATATAGTACAGACCTGAAATTCTACACCATTTTTCCTGAAGGTGACAACTGTGGTGCTCCAGTCAATATAGGGGCATTTATGGCTCAACTGGTTTTGAACTGCAACTACATTGTGGCCAGGGCCACCCAGATGGGGCCATATTTTCTCACTTGGACAGCTCACATTATTACTGAAAAGTGTCTAGCTTCATAAGTGATTGTGGCTTATATATAATCTTCTATGTGCACAGCCTTAAAGAAGCTTGAAATGCCCTCTAATCTATTTGAGTCTTCAGGCTCCTGGTTGACCATTGTATGGTCTGCCCTGGTATACAAAAAGCTTATGGGTATTACCATGGAAGCAAAAAGGTAAGACAAGCCATTGATTTCATTTTTGGTATGATTATCCTGTAGGACATGATCCTTTTTATGTACTTGGAAGATGTCTAAGGTTTCAATGTTGTGCATATTGTAGTTGCAAGATTCTTGGCTAGAAGAGATTGAGGCTGGTGATCAGGTGGAATCCTAAAGCCTCCTGTGTCTACAGCTCTCAGGCTTTTTCTGATCCCTCTGTTGCAACTGAGTTTCCCTCCTTGCCTTCTAATGTATCTTACAATACACAGGGGGTATGGGGTTCCTGTCCGCCAGTCCCCAAAGTGTGTCCTGGGTCATAGCCAGGGACCAGCTAGAATGAGTTGTCATTCTCTAGTAAGGGAAAATGTATCTCAGAAATATGTATAGGGGTCAAAATGGGCTTTTATTCACTCTCAGAAGGAAGATCCCCTTAGAGACCTTCTGGTATATGGCCCAGGGGGGTCAGGGAAACAATATGTATTTGCCAATACTTGGAGTCCTCTAAAAATATCTTGGACTCCTTGTACTTGGTCTTGGACTCCTGCACCTTAGTCTTGGACTTCTGCTCCTTAGACTTGGACTCCTGCACTGCGCTTAAGACCCAGATCCTTATTCCAAGCTCTAGATCCTTAATCTTGGGCTCATGTTCCTTTATCTTGGGCTTCAGCTCTCTTTATAGCTCTAGTTGCCTTGGTATTTCACTTGTATCAGTCCAAAAAAGCTCCTGCTGGCAATCAAAAGGCTTCCAAAACCTCTCAGCAGAAACTTAAAAGACCCAGAAAGACTCTGTAAAAGACCTCATAACTTTCCAGCCAGCCACCTTCTTATAGTGTCTTTTTCCCAACGGTTCCGCCTTAATAATAGCTTTTTTCAAAAGCTTAAACCATTACTGCTCACTTTTTCCTATAATAATTTAAGCTTACATACTTACTTTCCTAAAAGCTTAAAGTATTAATTCACTGTTTTCTTGCTTATATTTTAAACTTTTGGCTTCCAACCAATCATATTCATCAGGAAACCTTCCAGAACTCAACCAATGAATGCAGAGTGCAAAAATAGACCATTTCTGAAGTTCCACTGGGATCCAACTAGTAAATCAATTTTCACTGCTCAAACCACTCAAATCAACAGCTCTTCATGCACCAAAGCGTTAACTGGTCCATTATTCTGGCACCATTCCACTCAATCAGCTTCCAATAAATCTACAGTTTAAACACTATAACTTTTTTCTTTTCTTCTCCTTTTATATTATGATTAATTCCATCTTTATATCATATCTTTTGGAATAATTAAATAATTTTTCTACTGCTTCTTTCTTATAAACATCTACACTTCCAAGAGTTCAAAACAATTATCCTGGCTCCTGTATCCTCAGCTCTGGTGCCTTTCTAAGTCATCTTCTAGCTCCATAGCTAGTCCTGCACTATTATGTTCTGGTTCTTCAACCAGTTCTTCAACCACATCTTCCAGTTCTTCAACTTAACCAGCAATCAGTCCATCTTGGTCAACAAACAGCCTATTACAGGCTCTAAACAGCACATTTCAGTCTCCAAGTAGCTCACCTCATCCATCAGACCTACAGTTAATCCTGCATCCTGGTCTTCTAATCCTCTGGCTGCTCTTGCACCATGATCAGCAAAATCCTGCATCATGATCTTTGAGTCCTTTAGATTATCCTGCATCATGATCAGCTAATCCTGCATCATGATCTTCAAGTCCTTCATCTTATCCTCACTTTGAACCACCTTGGTTCCAACTGCACAATGAACCATCTTGGTTCCAAACTTCAATATGAATCAACAGTCCCTCAACTAGTTTTCACTGTGATAATACAGTCCTTCTTACTAGTATTCTCTGCTGATCCCCTAAAATGAACCACCTTGGTTCTTTATCTCAGTCCCCTTTACCAGAACCTGTAGACCCAGGCATAAGTCTACATTGAACTGGCGTTTGACTGGGCCCTTGCAAGTGATAATGCACTTAGGCCATCCAACCATAGATAAATTAAGTCTATACTTTTGTTTTTACTCACCCAGGTAATTAAGTCTGGGCTTTCAGTTGCAAAGTAATCAGCTTTACTTCCCAGAGGCCTGATCACACCAAGTTCTGCAGCTGCTTCCCCAAGCAACCGCCTTGATGACCTTCCTGAGCATATCTATGCCCTCCAATGCTCACTTTGGGTTCTCCCCAAAGCTCCCATAGGGACATAAACAAGGCCACCCTTCAAGTCTGTTAGGTAGGATGCTTGCTCACAGACCTCCTGTAAGCGTATCAGGGTACATAGAGCTCTCAGAGCTCTTCCCCTCCCTGGCAGCCCGTGCTATCTGCCAAGGGTCCAAAACTTACAGCCCTGGTAGGCAAGTCCCCTACCATGCTGGCATACACTTATAGCCTGGCATCCTGTGTTACCTGCCAGGGTCTAAACATCCTCCATCCTGAGCAGCACACACTACTCATCAGGCTGGACCACTCCCCACCCCAAGCAGCTAAAGTTCCCTGCTGATCTATCTCATTCCTCACCCCTAGCAGCCACAGTTCCCTGATGGGTAAGAACCTCTAGCCCACAGCAGCCAATATCTCCTTCCAGGTTGGGACAACATTTACCTCTAGTAGCCTTTTTCACTTTCTAGCCAGGCTTTACCTTCCCTAGTAGCCATTATTCCCTACTAGGCCTCTACCTGCAACAAAAAACCAAACTTTTACTTGGCTAACATTAGCCCCGCCTGCAAACCACCAAACATATGAACCGTCACAGGAGGCGCTAGATGAGTTGCCCCAGGACGTATCTAACAGCCTGAATCAATCCAAATGGTGATGTTGAATTGCAGACATTATCTCCTAATTAGGAGTGTTGCCAATTTGACTTGCAGATCCCTGAGCAAGTTATTCCACGGTCCCAACCTTATGTCAAACCTGCCACTGTGCCACCCCCCGTGGACCTGTGACTTCCCTATATGGTATATTAATTGCAATATTACTCAATAAGCCACATCTTATTATATTCATTCTTGTCTTTTCTATTGGACTGTTGTCTTCCCCAATCAAATACTGAACTATCATTGGTTCAGTTGCAACAGTGGTAGCAGCGGTATGTTCACAACCTACCTAAGAGAAAAACTCCCCCAAGATAAGGACAGAGTACAGGCTGTATGGCTACTTCATACCAAGAACCCTTACTTCCAATCCCCAAGGGGGACATCCCCAAAAGATATTATATCTACCAGAACAGGCTGGTACTTACAAGCCTATACAATTGCCTCTTCCTGGGACAGCGCAACCCAAGTGTCACCCTGCCACAGTTGGACCTCTTACAATGTATGCTGAATCTCCAACTAGAGTCCTTTACAGGTGGCATGAAGGGGGCCGGCATTGTTAGCTGGCTCCATTCTATAGAAACTTTCCTGTACATCTTCCAAGTTCCTGAACCTATGTGGGTTGCCACCACATCTTGGCACCTTACAGGGCCTGCTGCAGTGTTCTTTATCAACTGGGCAAGTCAAGAGCAGGAAGTCACTTGGTCAAAATTTAGGGACACTGCCTGATTCCTCTACAGTAAAACTTTTGCATTAATTGCACTTTTAACTCCCCTCCTGACCATCAAACAAACAGAATCTGTCCCCAAATACCTTGCAGCTTGGCAACAAGCCTTTGCTGCCGCCCCAGAAGCTGTCACCAACGGAAACATCATGTTGCTCACCCTTATTGTCAATGGGCTTAAGCCCCACATTTGCAAGTGGGTTTTCATAGGATGTTGCACCTTTATTGAAAACTGCTATAAAGCCAGTGTGGAGGCCAACAATCAAGCTTTGATGGGGTTCCACAGGTTTAATGATGCACCCCCTCAGTCTTGTCCCGCACCTGACAGTGCCCAGAATTAAGTGGGCTACCACCAACCCTGTCAGCAGGAGAATGGAGCTAAGCGCCCTTATAGGGGGAGCTTCAGCTAGCTCAGATTAAAGACCTGGGAAAAGCCTGGAGATTGTAGATACAAGAGGTTCTACAACCCCTCTTGACTCCCACTCCCAATCTCTCCCCACCAAAAACCCCTGCAACTATAATGTGCACAATGTTGAAACCCTAGATGTATTCCAAGTCCACAATGACAACCCTGTCCTCCAAGTCAGTCATTCTTCCAATAAAATCACCTGCTTGGACTACCCTTTCAGTTTCCATGGGAACACCCACAAGCTTTTGGTAGACACAGGGGCCAATCACACCATGATCAACCAGGAATATGCAAATTCTCAACAACTAGATTGAGTGCTTAATTGATTCAAAGCAGTATGTGTAGCTGACTCCCACAGAGTAGTAATCACACATGAGACAGTACCCTTCTCTGTGAGAATGAGGAAAGTCCAGGTTAAGCTCTTGGGGCTAATCATGACTGAGCTCAGCCACAATGTTATTACGGCCTTGACTGGCTCCAACACAACTGCCCATACATTGATTAGGATACCTCTGATTACACGCAACAGAAATGGGGCAGGCTTTCATATCTACCCCATTGAGATGAGTAAACTGCTCCACAACACTGTGATTTTCAGGCTCACAGAGACTGGTACCTACAATTTTTTTTGGGGGGGGAGCTGGGCTTTAACCAATGCACAGTTGAAGTTATCTGCGCTGAACCATCTGCAGTCCCTCCCTTGACCTCCTCACCTCCACCAGCACTTGCTGCACTCCTCAAGGAGTACAATGATGTATTCAGTGAGACACTTGAACAACTACCTCCTCCCCGTGAGATCCAGCATGCTGTACAACTTCAAGGATTGTTACTTAAAGCACAACCATTATACTGTCTTACACCAAAGGAAGATGAGACCCTCCGCCAGCACCTTGTGGACGCGCTTGATAAGGGCTTCATTTGCCCAAAACTCTCTCCATACGGGATGGCTATCTTCTTTGTAGCTAATAAGGACATATCTCCTTGATTGGTAGCCAACTATTGTGATCTAAAAAAAGGTGACAGTTAAGAAAAAAATACCCCTTACTGCTAATCAACAACTTGTTTGATATGCTTGCAGGTGCAAAGGTCTTCAGTAAGATTGATCTCACTGTGGGTTACAACCAGGTCTGCATTGCACCAGGAGATGAGGCAAAAACTGCCTTCTACACGCACTACAGGTTGTTTGAGGGTTGTTTCATGAACTTTGGAATAACCAATGCTTCCCCCACCTTTACCATGTTGATGAACAAAGCATTTGAGGATCTGATTGGGAAATGTGTTGTTTTGTACCTTGAAAACAACTTTGTCTTCAGTCAATATCAAACCACACACCTCCAAACCCTTTTGATGTCCTTGACACCCTTTGTAAAAGCCAGTTGAAAGCAAAGCCTTACAAATGCAAATCCCTCTGGTCAGAGCTCTTGTTCCTTAGGCAAAACATCTCTGTCCAAGGGATAAAGCCCAGCTCTGCTAAGATTGAGGAAATCACAAGAATGCCACCCCCACTAATATGGGTCAGGTGTCTACATTCTTGGGCATGGTTTCCTATGTTCAAAAGTTCATCCCCAACTGTGGAGAACTAATTGCACCACTAATTGAGCTCTTAAACATCAAACAGCGCTTTCATTGGACACCTACCAGAGATCAAGCCTTTGAATAGTTTAAGCAGAAGCTTACAACTACACCTGGGTTTTAATTCCCCAATAAGAACCCAAAAACAGACTTAAGACTGATGCCCCTGAAAGGTCCATAGGGGGCGTGCTAAGGGTGGAAACTGAAAAGGGTGTCTTTCTTCCCATGGCCTACAAATCCAGGAAGCTTACCAACTCAGAGCAACACTATCTCATACATGATAAAGATTTAGCAGCAATTGTACACTGTTTCAAGAAATGGTACTGTTATCTGGAGGGCGCCACCTTTCCTTCCTATGTCCTAATAAACCATAAGTTGCTCCAGTACTTCAACACTCAGTCACACCTAACGCAACATCAAGCAGTCTGGGTTAAGCGCCTGTCCCCCTATCAGCTGCACATCAAATACAAGCCTGGAAAGGAACTTATCACAGCTGATGCCCTCTCCAGACTGTATATTAGTGTCCATCACAGGAGATGAAGGCTTGGATCCAGAATTTTCCATGTTTTATCTATGTCCTGAAGCCACTCATTACAAAGGTCTTAATTCTGTGACTATTTCCAAGCTAAAGGACAATAATATCCAGTTCACCACTGACACTGGTAATGTCTGCCTCCAGGAAGAGACAGGTAAGAAGACGCCTTATATTCCCACCACACAGTAAGGGGATACCATACAAACTACCACTGCACCTTGGGACATGTCAGAGAATGTAACCTCTTTGAAATCATGAAACAGAAGGTTTGGTGGCCGCGCATGTGTCAAGACATCTTGGACCTCCTTGAAACGTGTGTGGTTTGTGAAAAGAACACGTCCAAACCTGCACCCCCAAGTCTGTCCTGCCCATCAAAGCAATGTAATCCTTCAAATAGTGGGCCCTTGACATTTTGGGACCCCTCCCTGAAGACAGAATGGGAAAGAAATACATCATAACTGACATTGACTACTTCACCTGTTGGCCAGTGGCCTTGGCAACAATTAACCACACTGCCACCACCATTATCCACTTTATTGATAAAGAAATTGTGGCCTGTTTTTGGTGGCCCAAGCGTCTTATCATGGATGGTGAACCCAAGCTTGTAGGGAACGTCATAAAGGTGTATTGCACCAAGAACGCCCTTCAACAAGTAGTCACTGTGTCCTACCATCCCCAGGCTAATGAGCGTGTGGAGCACCTAAATGATTTTTTGGTCCAATTGATTACCAAACTCTCACAGGAGCACCTCAATACCACGTGAACTGAACACCTGCCCACTGCTCTACTCATTTTACAAGCAAGAATTAACAGTGGCACCGGGTTCAGCCCCAGCACATTGGCCTTTGGGACCCCTGACTTCTTGATGGGGGTAGAACAAGGGAAATTACAATCCTTGGCTCCCGGAAAACCTCCCCTGACAACTACCCCCTCCCTGATCCAGTGGTGTGCTAAAGCTCAAGACATTGAACCCAAATGGATTGAAGGGGGGACAAAGCACCTTGAGACAAGATACCCATAGGTGACCCTGTTTATGCCCTTAAACCCAACTCTGCCAAATTAGAGCCCAATCACTTGGGACCTTTTAAAATAGCTGTGGTCTATGATAACCACCCCTATCAACTTGAAAACGCCCAAGGAAACGCTAAGAAGCTCCATCATGATTGCTTGCGCCCCTGCTGCACTATTTCCATACAAAAACTCTTTGTGCAGACCTTTCCAGGCCTTCTACATATTTCAATACTGGTGCCTAACGGCAAACAGGGGGCAAGGGGGGTGTTGCAACCAAGATTCCATTCTTGTCTGCTAATGTATCTCACAATAAAAAAGGGGCACTCAATGAGTTGCCCCAGGACATATCTAACAGTATAAATCAATCTGACAGTGATGTCAAATTGCAGGCGCTATCTCCTAATTAGGAGTGCTGACAATTTGACTCACTGATTCCTGTGCAAGTTATTTCACAGTCCAAACCTAATATTGAACCCGCCACCCCCTGTGGACCTGTGGCTTCCCTATCTGGTGTATTAATTACAGTATTCCTCAATAAGCCACATCTTATTCTATTCATTCTTGTACTTTCTATTGGAGTGTTGTCTTCCCCAATCAAATTTTGAACTATCATTGGTTTAGTTGCAACACCTCTCTTTCTGGTCTAGAGGAAGTTCCCCTTTGCAAGACATTTATTGCTGTTGTCCTGCTGGTGGAGCCAGCGGTGCCCTACCTGGATGTGAGCACCTAAAGTTGTGGTTCAGGGCAGGTGTTGTGAATGCACATGTTTGCACACTTTTAATTTTGTCTTTGGTGGGTTATTTTGAGGACAAATTGCTTGCTTTTGCTTTTGTCACTCAAAATGGGTTAATTCCAAAGATGGAAATTCAGCTGTTTGTGTTCCTTGCTCTGAGCAGCTCACTTGCCCCACTCATGCCTGTGGCAAGTGATACCACTGTCCCTGTATTGATGTGTGGCAACACAAAATATTATTTAAGCAAATTCTTTATCACCAATAAAAATTAAGCTCTATTCATGTTTTTATCTGTGTGTCTTTCAGTACTTTGGCATCTCTCTCTGGCCACAACTAGCATATATTTTACTATTCAGGGCCACAAGGTAAACCTTTCCCCTTCCCTGAAACTAACCAGAGGCTTAGCACAAAATCAACCCTAAGGTTAGGATTCCCCATTGTTTGTCAGTGCTGTGTCTCAGAAAACAACAGCAGGGCTGTTGATCTGCTAGTCTTTTGAGCCTATTAGCAACCTGATATTTTACTTTCCTAATTTCTTTGTAGCAGCTTTTGATGGAGATGCAACACCCTGCAGGTAACCATTCACAGATGTGCGTTTCTAGCTCATTAATAATGAGGGTGAGAAGCATGGCGTTTTATCAGTTATGGCTTCTGGGACAGCAACAAGTACCTGTTGTCAGGCCTTGAGGTATTCCAGGACACTGCCAGTCTGCTTAATGCTTAGAAGGTGTTTTATCACCATAATGAGAGAGAAGTTCTCAATGTAGAGCAACTTGATTGCATCTTTAAAGGTGGTCCAAGTGACCTCAGTTTTGTGGCTAGCCCGCAGAGTAAACCAGGTAGCAATAGGGACAACTAGGCATCTGGAAGCTGTGTAGACAGGATTTTATAAAGCTTAAAGCTTACAAAAAACCCACAATCCCTGTGAAAGGTCCCAACTGCAGGTTCATATTTGTTGCAAGATATCCAACTGGGGCAGGGTGATACTACTATAATAATAAGCAAAGAAGAGCACATTGTAACACTAATTAACACTAGTTGGTCTTGTTGGATAATTTAGAATTCTGGGATGTCCTCATTGGGGATAGGCAGGAAGGATTCTTGACAAAAGTTGGCCATAGGGTCAGCACTCTGCCCTTTATTGGGAGAATTCTCTTAACAGTAGGCCATAGATTGAGCCTATTGTCCCTAAAACTATACTTTTATAGATCAGTACCTACAGTTAGAAAAAAACAGCCCAAATAATTCCATAGAGAGATTGAAATGATGTTGAAGGCCTAGCTGTTGGAATAGTTCAGCTACCGCTAACACATTTTAAAACTAATACTCTGCCTGATTCAGTACCAAAGCAATTTATCCAGCACTTGCCTGGTTTGGTACCAATCTGATTCCCACTTATCTTGGCCAATTATCTGCCCATCCTGACCCAAGTCATTTTGCCTGATGCCAACCGCTGATCCCAGTTAGGGATCTGCCATAATATCTCTGGCTATAAAAATCCTAAATCATTTTCCAATAAAAACATTCTTCTCCAAATTATTATTTCAAGCTTACCAAAGCCAACTCCTTATCAATAATATGGTGTGCTTATTAAAGAATAATAATCATTATACTATGGGGAGTAGCCACAGAGCCACCAAGGGGTGCCATGATGCCTTGCTTCAAGTAGGCTTTATATTTCAAAAAACTCTTTGAGGGATTCTGGCTGAAGTTAAGTTGCTCCTTATAATGGTATATGGACCTATAGCTCATCTTTCAAGGCATATAGAAAGGATGGCATCAGATATGGCATAGGCTGTCTTAGTGAGCCCCTTTAATTTTTTCAGAATACATTGGCAGGGGGTATAGATTCCAGCTGTATCAGGAGTTTGGTAAAAATCTCAAGGTTGTGATGGCAAAAGTATATAAATAAAGTGCTATGGGAAAGTTCAAATCCACAGAAGGGTTAGTTACAGCCTTCCCTGCTGGACTCCCAGCAATTATCCTGGTAGGCTTGAGTCAGTTTCCTTACTCTCCTGTTTTTAAATGAACTTTCTCCCTGGCTAGTAAAAAATATGTACCTGTAGGTTGAGCCAAGAAATCTGCCATGAAGCTATCAAATACTTGGCCAATGATCTTGTCCTGCTAGTCATACCAAATTTATGCATACCAAGCTGGGTAGGTGAAGACTTCAATGATAAAGCTTTTTCTGGGTGGCCAACCCTATAAGTTTACTTTGGGGATCCACATACAGGTTAGATGCTTTTTTGTCCGCCCTTGAAAAACATTTTGGGTATTCCTGGTAGATTTGAGTATATTTTCATGCCTTTGGTATGAAGCTCTCCTTGGTTCAGATATAATTTCATGGTCAGCAATTCAAATATGAATACTGTGTAGTTATCACCATTACCAACTTGCCTAACTTACATAATGAGTTCCAGAAACACTCCTGTGCATCTGAAAATACATGGATATTGTTTATGTTTTACAATCTCCTTATAAAGATACCAAGCAATATTTAATAAAAATATTTTTTTTCCTATTTATTGCTTTCTCTTAGTGTCACCTCATTTTGGATATAGTATAAAGTTAGTGTCGTAAATAGGACGGCATTTGTATAATGGTCAAGGCTATCAGTAGAATTAATCCTGATAGTCAAGACTAAACTGGTTTGCACTCAAATCCGTTGGATCTGACAGATTTGTAATTCTAATTGTATTGTGAATGTTACAATAGGATTACTGTACTATTACATCCAGGTTGGATTTGGTTTGGGAATTACCAGCAGCTTCCATAATGGGAAGCGCAAGCTGCAGCCACTCCGGGATAATGCGCACCCACTCTTCTCTGTTGGATCATTTGGATCATCCTAAGATGGAAAGAACATGGATTCAAGAACCTGGTGGATATCAGAAGATCCTGTAATTTTCCTGAAAATGCTGCAGGTGTTAATAACACTTCTGCATCCATTATGCAGCCAGGATGATATATGAACTTGCCTTCTTTCCAAATAAAAATATACTTTTTCACATATTAAATCTTATTTTTTCTCAACTTAGCTGTTACCTATTATTGAAAGGTAAAGACTACAGAGTCATTGAACCTGTATTAATTTGTGTTTAGGCCTATTGATATACTCTACCCACAAGCAACTATAGATGTTAACCCCAAAGACATCCACAAGGTCCAACTCACAACATTGGTGCTCACTCCTATAATGTATTCATCCAAACACACCAAACTTGCAGGAAACCCCTGCTGTGGTCCTGTTTCAGCCCAGGGAGGGAATGATCCACTCTCTGCTTCTGCTTTAGAACACCTGTAAATCATACTCCAGCAGACACCTGAACTGTCCTTCCTGGAGACCACCAACCAGGATGGTTCTCCCTAAAATCCCCAGGAGCTGCCTGTACTAAGCCAGTTCATGGGAGATGTGCAGAGAACTCCTTCCATTCAATGTTATCAAACCTTAAATTTGAATGTGGCAATCCCTAACCCTGTGAATGCCAATATTGTACCCTCCTCCCAAACTTTGGACTCTACTATCCAAGGAATGGATGAAGGAGCAGTACAAGATGGGGAGAATTTGGCTTGCCTGATAATCCTGCCAGCATATGAACCCTCCATCAGGGAGAGATTCCAAACCTTGAGCCACATAACTCCAAACCAGCTCAAGAAGGACATGAATACTATTGACCAAATGAAGGAGTACCTATACTACTTTGTACATCCTGCTATCTCTCATAATTGTGTCCACCTTACACGTCAAGAGAATGTTCTTCTGCATCAAGGGCAATTGATTGCGGCCCAAAAAAGCTTCTTAAAGACCTTGTACTCTGACCTTAGTTTAACTTTGTCTTGGTCAACCAACAGATTGCTGAGCTGGTCAGAAACCAGATGTCTTACATCCAGTTCATGGAGACTATGGAACATTCCTTCCACAACTACATCCCCCAGGTGGTTCAACAAATCCTTAGCAGTTATGGGTTGGATCCACATTGGATCTCTGTAGTAGCTGGACACGTCAAAAGCTCCAGAGACCTCTTCCAAGCCATTAAACAGGAACTTGAAAAGATAACCACTGGTACTACAACAGATGAGACCGCCAGGAATGACAACAACATGCTCCATAAAGAGGTGATGGAACTCTTTGGTCATTTTTGCTCCTTGGAGAAGGACGTGCAGGAACTCCAACAGGATAATACCTTCTTGTATGGGGACCTACGCACCTTCCAGGCTCAATTAGCCAAAGGGCTCAAGGATTTTAAGGCCATTCATGTTGGTCCCAAGCATGGCCAACAGAGACAGGCTGCTTTAGAGCAGGTCAACAGGACCTTTGCTGAGACCACATGTCAACAGATTCAAGGCTTAGAAGATGAAGTGGATGGGCTGGTAAAAGAGAACCAGGTCATCAGAGAAGAGCTCAAGGACACCAGAGCCACTCTCTTTACTCTCCAAGATCAAATTGATTGCCTTAATGCTTGTCTACCAGCCTCCCCTCCCAGAGGAAGGACTGTACACTTTGAGGAACCTAGGTCAATTAGTAGACTTTCCTTGGATAGCCAGGCACACTCCTCTGACAATGAATCCTACCATAGCTATGATGAAGATAATGCTGCCCAGAGAAAAGTCCCTAGGAACATCATGATGACTGAAGCAGTACTAAAGAGTAGTGAGAAGCCCCTGGCTACTCCTGAGCAAACCAGATTGCAGGAATGCCAGGCTGCCTCAGAAGCTAGGTATCAAGCTTCCAGAAGCAACCACTCTCCCACCAGACAATTGTTCAACACAAGCAATATGATCCCTAACTTCAAACCTGTCAATTTGCCAAAATTTGATAGGAAGAGTAATGTCACCATGTTTTTGAGATTGTATGAGAACACAATGTATGGGGCTGATAAGGCAATGAGGACTCTGCCATCTTTAACTGCCTAGATTCTGAGACCCAAACAACCATCATGCCTAGACTCCCAGAACGTGGATGGACTTTTGCCAACGTCTCAAAGGCATTTGTTGTGAATACTGCTATTCACCATGTTTTGATTTTGCCTTTGATGGGCCATTTTGAGGACAAATCTCTCACTTTTGCTTTTGCCTCTCAAAACAAGTTAATGACTGAATTGGAAAATTCAATTGTTTGGTTTCTTGATCCTGCACAACTCACTTGCCCCACTAATGCTGGTGGCAAGTGATCCTACTGTCCTGGTAGTGTTTTGTGGTATTCCTAACCACTATATATTCCATTTCATATTCACCAATAAAAATTATGTTATATTCACATTTTTGTCTTTGTGTCTTCTGTACTTCCGCGCCTCTCTCTAGCCACAACTAGTAAAGATTATTCTTCCAGGGCCGCAAGGTAAACACATTTGCCTTCCCTGTCATCTAATCAAGACTTAGTAAAAATCCAATCCTAAGGTTAGGATTTCCTGTTGTGTGTCTGTGCTGCGCCTCAGAACACAACAAAATTGGTGCTCACTACAGGGGCTATAAGTCCCTCAGTTATCCCTTTTGCATCCACGTTTTCAGGTCTTTTGCCTTTGCCTATACAAGAGTCAACTTCACCTGAAATAACCAGTCCTCCTATTGAGGAAGATATTGCCAACCAACCTATTATCCCTACTGTACTAAACCTTGGAAATGGTCCCCGCCTAGTTGCTTACCCCATGGGTACCCCTGACTTGGAGCAAGTCATGTTGGTAGCCCTTGGGATAGCCGTAAAGAAGCCATCCCTTGCCTTCAGTTGCAGTTCAGTCAGGCTGAATACTACAAATTAATTGTGGCTCCTCAATTTCCACAACATCTCCTCTCAGCGGCTGGCTTTGCTGAGCACTTACTATTGTCCTTTGTGCAGCCTGCTTTAGCCCACCATCAAATGGTGTTGGGACTCCATGTCCAAGAAATCTTGTCTCTGCAAGCAGCGGTTACTCATCCCTGGGACCAGTTTGCTGCCTACCAACAGTGGATCCATTCCCTATTTTCCTTGGTATCTGACAACCAACGCAACTCTGTCACTTCCTAGACCTGTTTGGTCAATTCTATTGAACAAATGCGCCAGTCCATCCCCAAATACGTGAGAGAACACCTACACAAGTTTCACCAGCTAGAACAGCCCTGGCAAACTCAAGTAGATTCCACCTTGAACGCTTATCTCTTTGACTTCAAACAACTTGTACAGCAGCTCAATGCATTCAGCACGTATTCATTTGTGCAACTACAACAGGTAGCAGACTTTGCTGCTAACAGCCTTAATGAACTCAGTACAGTGTTTAGTCAAGAGAGAGCTGCCATCACTGCTACTATAGCTAAACTCCAGAGTCAAGTGAATGAGCTATCTACGCCCAAGTCAGATGTTCTGCCCTCTCCCCCCTTCTGATGACTTGGCAGATAGAGATCAGAGAATATGGGATGCCATTTGCAAGCTATGTACGGCTACCCACAGTCAGGGATATCCTGCTGAAGCCCCTCAACCTGATCCCCAGGTGCTTGAATTAACTGCTCAAGTTTTGGAGCTACAGCAAGAGCTTGCCGCCTTACGTGAAATGATGGCAACTGCTGCTAGTCCAGTTGGGGTTGTTGATGAAGATGGTTGCTGCCCTGGCTTATTAGGAGCTCCTCAAATCCAATGCGCTAGGGAACTAATTGCTCTAGCTAACAAAGTGAATCAATTGAAGCGGGACCATACTGAACTGTATAGAGACGTACAAGAGATTAATGATGTGATTGACTCTGTGAGCAATAGGTTTGCCCCTTGCCTCTCAGTAGGGCCATCCCTTACTTTGAAACTGGCTGAACTCTCCACAATAGTGACCACCCAAGGTCAACGCTTAGATACTACTGCACAAAAAACCACTCAAGCTGTCAATACAGGAGCCTGCGCTGTTGAGACCCTTACTACCCTTGAAGAAAGTGTTCATCAGCTATAGGCTAGACAGCCCCCCTCTGAGTCTGAGGCAGAGTTTTCCCCGCATATAAACGTACTTGATAGCAACAATGGTGGCCCAACCCCTGAAGCACACTTCAAGCCTATCTTTAAGCAAGTCTTTGATCCTAAAATCTCAACCATTGCAGCTTTCCTAACTATCTACAAAACTGCCATGAGACAGGCTTCAGACAAAGTTAAGAAAGAACATATTCTGACCTGTCTACATCCAACTTACCAGGAGGTGATGGTGCCTGAATTGCCCTCCATTGAGATGTAGAGATATGAAGCAGCTTCTGATTGATGACTTTGGTGGTGACCTTAGCCTGGAAGTAAAGAAGGACGTCTTCATGCATATTGCTTTCAAGCCTAAAGAGACACTAGCTGAGTTTGCAGACCAATTCTACATGGAAGGACAGCAACTGATCACAAGCAGACAGTTGACAGCCCATGAAGCCTACGTGGCTTGCGCTCAAGCCCTCAAGGTTAACCAACTTCTATGCCTTCACTTCAAAGCCCACAAGGCTATGCTTTCCTCCATGAAGAGCATAAAGACGTTATTGCAGGATATGCACATTACCCACTCTGGCGCAGTTGTTAGAGAAGGTTGAGCTACTTCTAACTCTGGTTAATCTTTCTGTGGTCCTTGCATTCTTACCATGAACTCTCAAAATCCTCTTCAACGCTAAGGTTGCCACAACTGTGGTCAGATAGGTCATCATTCTTGAGTCTGCACCAACCTGCGGGTTGAAGGAGCTGATCCAAAAGAGCAGGCGGGAAAAGAACAGTCAACCTAGAGGCAGAGACGCTCTTGGTTGACAATTCTTCCCAGTCTCTTTCAATCCCTCCCTCTATAGCTGACTCTGAGCCTGCTGACAATGAGGCTCCTCCTATCCTCCTCTTATTTCACAATATCTCTGACAACTCTGACCTGGATGACTCTGATACTACAACGCTGATAAATATGGATACTCTGTTCTGGCTGTTCCCAAAACCATTACAGTCCCCTATAAACTACACTCAGGAAAGACTACAACTACTGCTAAGCCTTTGCCTGAAGCCAAAGAAGTTGTCTCTTGCCCTTACCTCACTCAGGCTAAGAGATCCCCCGTGCTAGTGGAGTCATCAGAAGAAGCTGCCGAGGTTGCTTATGCTGTCTTCAAGAATGTATCTGTTTTTCTCCCCCTTCAGACTGTTTATAAGGAGTTCCCAGGATTAAGATGCATGATTGAGAAGTGGGGTAAGGAACTAGCAGAGGCTCAAGATATCTTGGCTGTCCTTCCACCCTTTGGTTGCACTACCACTTGAGTAGAGATCTCCATTCAAAAAGTGAAGATCAAGGCCGTTCTAGATACTGGCTCACCAGTCAACGTTGTCTCCTCCAAGCTTGTGAAGAAACTCAGACTTTCCCCTGACCTTAACTATCACCAGACATATGGCACAGCTGGACTGTCTATGACCTGCGCCATATGGCTTACTCTACTCTACCCATGCAGTTTGGCAAACTTCTTCTAGCTGCGCCAGCAGTTGTCATGGAAAATGAGAGTTGCAATCTCTTAGTTGGCACCCAGTTCCTTAGGTAATATAATGGGATAGTCAACTTGAAAGATGGTTATCTCTCTATCCTGGGATACAAAGTCCCTCTGATCTTTGAAGAGCCAGTTAAAGTTCCCAGGAAACAGCTCAAGAAATGTGCCTTGGAGTATCCCACTGGGGTTTTCAACCTCAAATATTGCACTCACTCCTCTAACATGAAATGTCCACCCATGGCTTGTCCTGCATCTGAGGGGATTCTTCTCCTAGCCACGTCTGCTGTCACCATCTCACCTAGCTCCCAGGTCATCCTGGACTCCCAGATATCATATGAACTACCTGAACAAACCTTCTTGGAGTTGTACTCTCCCCCCTCATTAGGGAGCAACAAACCTTATATCTTTCCTGGAATCCTAGATGTCTCTCATAAGGACCCTGTTCAATTATTGGTACCCAACCTGACTGCAATCCCCATGATTGTGTCTAGGGGGCAGGTTGTTGGATATGGCAAGTTGTTGAGCGTTCCTGATGTCCTGTCTCTTCACCCCTTTGGCACGTTCCAGGATTTTAACCTACCTGAAGATGAGCCTCAAGTCTTATCCTTGTTCACTGCGCAAGACTTCCCACAGCTGTCCCTGGTTCAACAGAAAGAGGTGCTGGATTTACTAGACCAATTTTCTGACATCTTTGCTAAGGATAGTACCAACTATGGGTTAGCCAAAGGCGTTATCCATCAGATTGAAACTGGCAACGCTCCTCCCTTCCGTGCTAAACCATATTGCCACAGTTGTGTAGAGGACGCGCAGGTATCTAAAGAGCTCAAGTAACTGTTAGACACTGGGCTGCTGGCCCCTCCCCAAAGTCCTTGGGCATCCACACTACTCATCCTAAAGAAGAAATATAAAGGTCATTGTATTGTGATGGACTATTGCCAATTGAACTCTTTGACCAAGAAGGACTCATACCCCTTGCCGTGTATTAATGATGCCCTCCAACGCCTTGGAGGCTCTAAATTCTTTTCTGTAATGGATCTGACATCTGGATACTGGCAAGTTGACCTATTGCCCAAGGATTGTCAGAAAGCTGTGCTCATTACATCTGAAGGGCTTTTTGAGCCTACTTGCATGCCGCAGGGGCTCTGCAACACCCTGGCCTCCTTCCAAAGGGCCATGGACTCCATCCTCTGTGACTTGAAGTTGTCGTGTGTCCTATTATACTTGGATGATATAACAGTTTTCAGTGCTATCTTCACCAACCACCTGGCTCATCTCAAAGAGGTGTTCATAAAGATTTGAGGAGCAGGCCTCAAACTAAAGCCTTCCAAGTGCGCCTTCTTCAAAGAGCATCTTGAATTCTTAGGCCATGAAGTAACCCAGACCAGAATTTGCCCAATGATTAAGAAATTTGAAGCCATCAACAAAATGCTTCCGCCCACCAACCTACAAGAAGTACAAGTCTTTCTGGGGATGATGGGCTACTACAGACAGTTTATTCCTGACTTTGCCAATACTAGTGAGCCTCTAGTCCAGCTATTACGTAATGTCCCTTTTGAATGGACCACCATTCAACAGCAAGCCTTTGAGACCCTTAAGCAAAAACTCAAAGAGGCGCCAATCCTCGTGTATCCTGACTATGATAAGGAGTTCATCCTATACACTGACGCTAGCAATCTTGCTATTGGAGCTATCCTGGCCTAACTGGATGACAAGGGTGTAGACCATCCTGTGGCTTATGCTTCCTGCGTGCTAAACAAGAATGAGAAGAACTATAGTGTCACAGGGAAGGAGTGCCTTGCCGTATTACATGCAGTCAAGCAGTTTTGTTACTACATATATAGCACCCACTTCACTGTTGTCACTGACCACGCTTCTCTTAAGTGGTTACAACAGCTTAAGGAGCCTGAAGGGCGCCTAGCTAGATGGGCTCTACGTTTTCAGGGATACAACTTCATGGTGCTCCACTGCCCTGGGATTCAACATCAGAACGCTGATGGGCTCTCCAGAATGCCCATTCTTGCTTTGCACCCTGCAGAGGCTGACCGGTTGTACAAACTAATTGGGTACCCGTCTTTGTGGGAAAGTGAGACAGAAGAAGTACAACTGGCCTTGTCCAAGCTATCCAAAGATACCCTCATACACAACAATCAGCTCTTCAAGAAGGTACGAGATCAGTATCTGCCTTATGTACAGCCCAGTCTTTGCCTCTTGGTGGTGTTGCAAGCTCATAAAGAGACTGGGCATGGAGGCATTGCCAAGACCTTTGACTGGCTTCAAAAGAATTACTTCTGGGAGAACCTTTGTCTGCTGATCCCAGACATCATAGCTAGCTGCTACAAATGCCAGCTGCAAAGGCCTTGAGCTGTTGCCCACAAGTTCATATTAGCCCCCCCCGCAACATGCCTTCCACACTGTCAGCATTGACGCGGTAGGTCCTCTTTCCTGCTCACGTTCTGGGTGTCACTTTATTCTGATTGCAGTTGATCATTTCAGCAAGTGGGTAGAGGCTTGCCCAACAAAAGACATCACGGCTAAGACAACTGCTGCCTTCCTGCTACAAGATGTTTTCTACCACCATGGCTGTCCTCAAGTGTTGCTCTCCAATAATGGGACTAACTTCAACGCCAAGCTGGTAACCTCTGTTGTTGAAGATTTGGGGTCTCATCAGTCTTTCTCTGCCCCCTACAATTCTTCTACCAATGGGGCAGTTGAGCGTGCTAATTTGACACTGGTCTCTATCATGAGGAAGCTCACCTACTCTGATGCTGCCAACTGGGACCTATACTTACCTGCTGCTCTCTTTGCATACTGCCTTAGCAAACATTGTGTCACTGGATACTCCCCTTTTGCTATGTTATATGGGCAAGAGGCTACTACCCCTTTTCTCTTGGGGGGCCCCTTGCTTACCTCTGATAAAGCCATGAATCCTGACGGCCACATCAAGGACCTAGTCAACCACATAATTGATACACAGGCCACTTCTTACACTTCTGGGTACAAGACTAAGATGCTTGAGCTCTCTCCTGATAATGCTGGACGCTCCCCCCTTCCTGAGTTTGATGTTGGTGACCATGTACTTTAATACCAGCACAGAGTAGGTGGTTGCGCACATAATTTGGACTCTCTATGGATTGGACCTTTAGAAGTGACTTTTAAGAAAGGGTCTGAGTATACTATAAAGCTCCTCTCCAGTAGCCGTCCTTTTGCTCTAGTGCACACAAAGTTCCTTTGTAAATATTACCCCCTAAGGTCAATCTAGGAGAGGGCAATGTCGTAAATACTGCTATTCACCATGTTTCAATTTTGCCTTTGGTGGGCCATTTTGAGGAAAAATCTCTTGCTTTTGCTTTTGCCTCTCAAAACAAGTTAATGACTGAATCAGGAAGTTCAATTGTTTGTTTTCTTGATCCTGCGCAACTCACTTGCCCCACTAATGCTGGTGGCAAGTGATCCTACCGTCCTGGTAGTGTTTTGTGGTATTCCTAACCACTATATATTTCATTTCATATTCACCAATAAAAATTAAGTTCTATTCACATTTTTGTCTTTGTGTCTTCTGTACTTCTGCGCCTCTCTCTAGCCACAACTAGTAGAGATTATTCTTCCAGGGCCGCAAGGTAAACACATTTGCCTTCCCCGTCATCTAAACAAGAATTAGTATAAATCCAATCTTAAGGTTAGGATTTCCTGTTGTGTGTCTGTGCCGCGCCTCAGAACACAACAGCATTAATGGATGAGTTTGGCAGCAAAGAAGCCCTCAACAACTGGGAAATTGACTTTGTGGAGGGAGGCATCAGAAAAGGAGAAACCATGCAGGAGTTTGCTGATAGGTTTTATCTAGAGGACCAGACTTTGATCTCCCTGAAGGCTGCTTACTTTTTTGATGTTAAGTCTGCTCTGCTCAATGCAGTACAGCCTAACAAGAACCTCTCTCTTGCCCTGAAGTCTGGAATCTATGGAGCCCACAACGTCTCTGACCTGATTTGCCACCTGCTCACATCAAGGATGACTTTGAAGTTCCCATGCCCTCTGGACCAAGAGCATTCCAGGAGAATAGAAACAAACCATCTTTCTCTGACAAGCCTAAAACTGGTGAAAGCTCTACCACTCAAGGAACAGCTGGTACCAATAGCAACCGCACTTGCTATAAGTGTGGAAAGCTAGGACACATGTCTAGAGAATACAAGCAACCAGCACCCAAGGTACACCATGTAAGAGCAGAGGAGTATGACTCAGAAGTAGAACAAGAGGATGAGGAGGCCTCTCAAGACAAGGAGCCAAAAAACTGCTAAGCAACCAGGATGAGGAGAAATCCCTGGTTGCCCATGTACATGTACCTCCCCTCTCTCCACCCTCTCCCCTCCCACCTGAAGACCCAGGTGCTCCTGGCTGTGTCCCTTCACCTGACACAGCTCTGATTTTGGAACCCGCAGACCCCAAAGTCCTCAAAAAAGCAAGCCCTAGCCTAGGATCTACTGACCCTGATGCTAGCCCCTTGATCTGCTATACTGACTCCAAGGAGATAGAAGAAAACCAGCTGCATAGAATTCTTGCTATCAACGCCCTCACCAGAATCAGGAGAATAAGGAAGGAACCCTTGATCACTCCTGAAGCCCAGGAAACAGTTGCACTTCCTTACGCTGAGCAGTTGACCCTTCCTACTACTGAAGTCACGCATGAGAGTGATAGTGCTAAGAAAATGGCACAAATCCTCAAATCTGTTAATGTCTCTGATTCTCTGGATGCTCTGAAAGGATTCAGTCCTACCTTGTGTACAGCTTTGGAGGAATTCCTTAGTAAATACAAGGATATGGATGTCTATTGAGTAACATCCCTAAGCAATGGAACTGATAGAACAGACTGCACCTACATTGATATGATGGTCCACAAGGTTAAGGTCCAAGCCATCATTGACTCTGGTGCACCAGGAAATATCATCTCCTTGCAACTAGTCAAGAAATTGAAGTTGACCCCATACTTGGATTACTAAGAGGTATTTGGGACAGCAGGCCCACTTACCACTAAAGCCATGGGCGCTTACTTGTCATTACCACTGCAGTTTGGGAAGTTGATTTTAACTGCCCCTGCTATAGTTCTGGACAACCACAGTTATGATATCCTTATTGTCACAGGGTTCATGACAAGGTATGGAACTATTAACAACCATAGTGATAATACCTTCAAAATCCTAGGTCAGACTATCCCCATGTACTACAATGGTGCTAAGGTGGTTGACCTCCCCAAGAAGAAGCTTCACTTCATCAACATGGAGTATGCTGACAGCAATATTCCTGTGGCCTATACCTTTTGGCACAGGAAGCTTAGGATGCTTCTCCTGTCAACCAAGGAGTACAAAGAGATTACCTTGTACACTTCCTCCATGTTCACCATTCCTTCTGGGTCTCAAGTAATTCACCATACTGGTCTGTCCTTGGAGATTCCTTCTGGGTTACATGGTGAAGACTTTGGCCATCATGGGGCCTCTTGCCTGGAACCATGGATCTGTCCTGGACTAGTCATGCCTGGACCAGAAGAGCTCCAGGTCCTGCTAGCCAACCTTGGTCCTGTTCCATTGGCTGTGCAGAAAAATCAGTTATTGGGATACATCAGACTAGAAGAACATGCCAACTTGCTCCAAGTGTTGCCCTTTGCTGGACTTGATAAGCTAGGACTTCCTGTGGACCAGCCCTTGGTCTTGTCCATGATTCCTTGTGACTCTCTGATTGGTCTCAATGAACCAGAAAAGGACCAGGCACTGGCTCTCTTTGAAAAATGCAAGAGAGTCTTTGCCAAAGATGACTTGGACCTTGGGAAAGCCATTGGAGTAGAGCATACCATTGACACCCAAGGACAACCTCCAATTTGGTCTTGCCCTATTTGTTGTAGCCAAGCAAACCAAGCTATAGCTAACAAAGAGCTTCAGAAGTTACTAATCTCTGGGCTTTTGGTACCCAGTAAAAGCACTTGGTCCTCTCCCCTCCTTATTTTCAAAAAGAAGGATGGTTCTAATAGAGTGGTCATTGACTATAGAAGACTGAACTCCATCACTAAGAAGGACTCCTACCCCCTTCCACATATTGATGATAATTTGGACCAGTTGGGAGGATCTAAGTTCTTTAGTACCATGGACCTAATCAGTGGCTACTGGCAGATTGATCTTCCACCTGAGGATCAGGAAAAATGTGATATCATCACTGAGAAAGGACTTTTCCAGCCCACACAGATGCCCCAGGGACTAACAAATGCCCCTGCCACTTTCCAGAGAGCTATGGATGTAGTTATGGGTGACTTAAAGCTCACATCAGTGCTTGTATACGTGGATGACATTAATGTCTTTTCCAAAACCTTCACTGAGCATTTACAACACTTATAAGAGGCCTTCAAACAATTACTCAAAGCCAATCTGAAGCTGAAGCCACAGAAATTTAGTTTCTTCAAGGAACACTTAGAATTCCTAGGATTTTTGATAAGCAAGGATGGCCTACGCCCTGTACCTGCTAAGGTGGAAGCAATTGCTAAGATGCAGGTACCAGCCAACAAGTGTGATATCCAAGTCTTTCTGGAAATGATTGGTTACTACCGCAGGTTTATCCCAAACTTTGCTACACTTGGGGACTCCTTGTTCAACCTTCTATGTGCTGATGTAGACTTTTTCTGGAGCTCTGCCTGCCAAAAGGCCTTTGAAGCTCTGAAACAGACTCTGATGTGTATCCCTGTACTGGCCTATCCTAACTTTGAGAAACCTTTTGTGGTGCACATAGATGCTAGTCTTACTGCCATTGGTGATGTCCTTTCACAACTAGACAACAATGGACTAGAACACCCTGTTGGCTACTGTTCTTGCACCTTGAACTGTCATGAACGCAACTACACAGTGACTGAAAGAGAATGCCTGGCAGTAATTTACTCTTACCAGCAGTTTAGGGTATACTTACATGGTGTACACTATACTGTGGTTACTGATCACGCCTCTCTCCAATGGCTGAAAACATTGAAGAACCCTGAAGGAAGACTTGCTCTCTTGGCCATCAAACTTCAAGCCTTTAATTATGACATAGTGCACCGCGCTGGGGCAGTCCATCAGAATGCAGATTGTCTCTCAAGATTGCCTACCATTGCCCTTGTGTCCTCTATTGCCAATGAGCTTTATGAAAAACTACTGGTTGACCAATCTTTGTGGGGGGAAGAGCCCACTGAAATCCAAAATTTTCTTAAGAAGCTTTCAGTGGACATCAAGGTTAAAGATGACTAACTCTTTAAGCTTTACAAGGATAACTAGTTGTCATATGTACGCCCCTCACTCAGAACAGACTCTGTAGTTGCCTCACACAAAGCTACAAGACATGGAGGAATACAAAAGACCCTTTCTCAGTTACAGCAGCATTGCTACTGGGAAGGAATGCCCTCTGATGTCACTGAAATTCTGGCTGCTTGCCATGACTGCAATGTCAAACAGCCAAAGGTTGCAAGATTCCAGCAAAAGCTGATCCGCCCAGGCTTTGCCTTCCATACTGTGGCCATTGATGTGGTGGGACCCTTGTCAGTCTCAAAAGGGGAAAACAAGTACATTATAGTGGCTGTGGACCAGTTGATCAAGTGTGTTGAGGCCAAGGCTATCCCAAATCAGTCTGCACTCACTACAGCCATGTTCATCTTGGAACACATCATCTATTGCCATGGATGTCCTCAGATACTGCTAATTGACAATGGGACCAACTTCACCATCTATATGATACCCAGACTAAATCAGCTGATGGGTATCAGAGGCACATTATCCACCCCATATCATCCCCTAACTAATGGAATGGTTGAACAAACTAATGGAAGTTTGGTACAGATCCTCAGGAAATTAGCACATCAACATGAGTCAGAATGGGACACTTACCTACCTTCAGCCAACTTTGCTTACAATATTGGCTATCATAGAGCAACAGGCAAAACCCCCTTCCAACTCCTGTATGGACGTCATCCTGGTTTGCCTCCTCATCTGTACTCCTTGGTGAAACCTAATCCAGCTGTTACCCCAGAAGCCTACCTCCATAAGCTGGCTCAGACTTTGATCAGAATACAGGCCAAAGCCTACACTATTAATCTGAGCATCAAGAAAAAGGATGTGGAGCTTGCCCAGGCTAAATGCCCTGCCCTCCCCAGTTATCATATTGGAGACTTATTCTACTTCTATAGCAACAGAGGCTATGGACGTGAAAGCAAACTTGCCTCCCTATGGCAATGACCTGTTAAGGTCATCCAGAAAGTAGGTTCTGATAGTTACACATTGAAGGAACCTGCCACTGGACAACTGGTCACTAGAGTTCATGCACAATACATGTGTATGGCTCCTAGTGATCAGGAGTAATTCCCCTTCAGGACAACAATCCAGAAAAAGAAAAAGCCTAATAAAAAATGCCATGGGTTGTTGTCCACATTGCAGAAAGAAAGGAATAAGGCATATATACTAAAAAAGGCTTTATTAGAACTTGCAGTGTTTGGAAATCACTGCCTTTAAATGACAATTCATTGTGAGAAGGACCACACAGGCTGCTATGTACTCCTCCGCATAGTCCTCCTTAAAGTGCCACAGGCAGAAGATAGGGTAATTGGGGTATTTATCCTAAGCCTGTGCTCATTTGAGGCCCATCCAGACAGGGAACCCAATTCCTACTACCAAGGCATCCCAGAACAGATGCTCTCTGCTCCAGTACTTCCAGTTCAAGGCAATATCTGGCTTGTAGACTTCCCGCATGAGTCCCTCTAATAACATAGGAACATCCTCCACCTCAGCCACTGCTAGCTTATCCAAAGAAACTGTGAGAAGGTGCCCAAGTAAGGCCAACCAAGTATACATATCCTTGCTCTTAAGATTCAAGGCTATAAGCAGACCAGCTTTTACTTGTTGAATACGAAAGTTCTTACAATCCTTATCAACCCAGCTGGCTACTTCCAGGTCCACTCTCCCTTCATGACACCAGGCCCTGATCATCCCCCAGAGCACTGCCAAAACAAGGTCTATCTGTTCCTGGTCAAACTTCTTCCCTTGCCATTCAAATGTTTGAAGTTGACCCTCAGCAAACTTCAGTGCTGCTTCTTGGTCAAAACAGAAATGATAGAAATTCCCCTCTTTGACCTTGGCCTGAGTTAATACTGAGGGATCCTTTAGCACCTCTTGAAATAAGGCATGAAGGTGGGGCCCTTTCCCAAGTTTGACCTCTTTGGCTTCCTTCCAGTCCAGAACACTGGAAAGATCAAACCAGGTGATCCCTTCCTCCTGTTGAGCTTCTAGTTGAATCACTGGCTCCTGTGCCTGAGAAGTCTGCAGGTGCTTAACCAACTGTTCCACCCTCTTCTGGCTCTTATTCTGAGCGCTCTTTTCTTTGGCCAATCTGGCTGCCTTACTGGCTGCCACTCTGGCCCTGACAGTAGTAGCTCTGAAAGCCCTTGGTGATTTAGTTTGGTTATCTGACATGTGCAACCCTTGAGTACTGTGTCCTCTATTTATACACTTTCCCATTCTAGTGGTGGGAAATGCTGTAAATTAGACAGCATGTGTATAATGGTCAAGGCTATCAGTGAAATTAATCCTGATAGTCAAGACTAAACTGGTTTGCACTCAAATCTGTCGGATAGGACAGATTTGTAATTCTAATTGTATCTTGGATGTTACAATAGGATGGCTGTACTATTACATCCAGGTTGGATCAGGTTTGGGAATTACCAGCAGCTTCCATAATGGGCAGCTGCAAGCTGCAGCCACTCCGGGGTAATGCGCACCCACTCTTCTCCATCAGATTGTTGGATCATCCTAAGATGGAAAGAACATGGATGCAAGAGCCTGGTAGACACCAGAAGATCCTGTAATGTTCCTGACAATGGTGCAGGTGTTAATAACACTTCTGCATCCATCATGCAGCCAGGATGGTATATAAACTTCTCTTCTTTCCAAATAAAAATATACTTTTTCACATATTAAATCTTGCCTTTGCTCAACTTAGTTGTTACCTATTATTGAAAGGTAAAGACTACAGAGTCATTGGACCTGTATCAGCTCATGTTTAGGCCTATTGCTATACTTTACCCACAAGCAACTATAGACGTTAACCCCAAAGACGTCCACAAGGCCCAACTCACGACAGTTAGTCAACGGTAATATATCCCTTGATAGACTATAGATACTTCAGAAATGCTGATGTCTTTTTATAGAAAATCTGCCTGAGAGATCTCTATTCTGATACTATTGTAGATTAGTCTTATCAATATGTACAGAAAAAGTTGGATATCTTTGCTGGAAAGAAGTTAGGAAAACCCCCTACCTATGCTATTTTAGCAGAGTTAAAGATGAGGGTATTTTGGATGGGTAGCTGCTTCATGTAGCAATTAAGTGAGTCAAGGTGTGTGTGCTTGAAATACATCCTGTTTAGTGACACACCCTCAATTACTTCCTTCAGAGGGTACAACTAACCTCAAAGATGAGGGGAAGTAAAGAAATTGTGTTTTATAATGGCTTTTTGGAATATAGAGTTGGATGGCTTATGATATAGGTTTGGAAGAAATTTTTCTCTTGGCTGAGTAGTGTTCTCTGAGTAAATCAGATGTACTCCTTATTTGTAAACCATTAGCTGCAAGGCTCCAGATGGTGTAACTGGCTTGATCCATCCTGGCTTTGGGTCTTTTTGGTTGATTTCAGGGATTTCTAGGGGCAAACCTGTGATTGGATATAGAGGTTTCTAACGAGGTTTCCAGGGTTGATAGGAGGTTGGTTGTAGATATAAGAGAATATTTTTAGATTAAGCCATGGGTTTTTGGTTAAAGCTCAAGGTGTAAGCTGATAGACTGGATTCTGCCTTGAAGTGGTTTAAGTTATGATAGGATCAGCTCTGGTATGAGAGGTATCTCTTTGAAAAATTGAGGTTTAAATAGGGTTGGTTAGATTTCACTCTGTTTTAAGCATGAGAGCTAAAGTATACTAGCAGATGAATTGCTGACTGAGGCTAGCTTCTTTAAGCTGATGTTAAAGCTTTGTCTTCATTTGGTGAATGAATTCTGTTGCTGGGTTATAGTTTTGAATTTTTTTAAGGTGAAGTTAAATAAAGCTCCCAAATAGGCTTGGGATATGTAGATTATTGTTTTCATTTTAATATATGAAAGGTAAACTAGTGATGCCTAGTTTTACTGTGATCTACCCCCAATACTTAACCAGTGAAAATGAAAGTAGTGTGTTGACTAAAGTTTTCTGATAGCCTAGGACTCATGAACCATGCCAAAAAATTTACCATCTGTAGAAAAAAGGACCACACAAACTCATGTTGTCCCATGTAGAATCACATGCAGTAGTATGAGCAATTAACTGGGCCAGGGCCCTGAAAATACCAAATACATCTACCTTTGACCTTAGAAAGTGGTTTCCAAAAAGAAAATGCTATCATCTCCAGTATTCACACCTGAATATTGGTGTTGTTGTCTTGCCATCATGAGGGTCAACCAATGAAAAGCTTTACATAATACAGAAAATGAAGACCGTCCCAACTTGTAGCTGAGAAGCCTGAAATCTGAAGCTCAAATCCTGGGATTAAGTTGAATCTGGACATGGAAAGCTTAATAAAAAGGAATAACAAAGTATTATTCAAATGTTGCAAGAAAGTTGAGAAAGATCCTAAATCAGAACTTACTCACCCAAGAATGATGCAGGGATGGATTTAAAGTGGATGAACTGTGCTCTTATCCCTGGCACAAATTAAACGTCTGATCAGAGTATCTCTTGCCACAACTGATAATCAAGCCTTTACCTGGTGACTACTGAATAAGGCATTCTGGTCTGAATTATTGTTCCCAGAAGACCACCTTATTTGAAAGTGTGGTCTTTGTGGTTATATGGATGCTGGCCTTGAACATAAGTACTTTTCATGTATTGTTGTTTCAAGAAACTGGACTACAGTTACTCATCTTCTTAGACTATCTCTCCACCTCAGTCCCAAGTTTGATTTATTCTTTAAGTTAAGCCTGAAGACGGAACTGTTCTGGGCTATGATGTATCATTTGGCATTATGGACAATCCATACATTCCAATAAGTGCCATCTTTGATGATGGTCCCAATCTGGTATCGATAATGAAAGAGAAGTTTATTAAACTGGTTGAAAATTCCCTTGCTTACATTGACATGTATGGACAAACCAATCCTGGTGCAGCCAGAAAATGGAGGCCATAGCTAAAAGGTCTACTAGGATCACCTCAAAAGTTATCCAATGGCAACACCCAGTGTCACCGCCAACATCTGCCCCACATAGTGAACATATCCCCGAATTCCTTTGACCGATTACTTTTAACGCCGTCTTTGAACACCAATAAAATTTTGTTCCCTTAAAAAATAGTGATGCCTAGTTTCAGCTCGGGATATGATATCATTGGTTTAATACAGAAGTGGGTTAATATTTGATCGAGCTTTGGTTACGGCAAGGATGTGTGTTTGGATTGAGATGTGATATAATAATGATGGACTCTGGTACGAGAGCTGAGGAGAATGATTTATAGTTTAGAGCAGCTCCTGTCAACTTTATCAAATGGTTAAAGAGAAAGCGTATATTTCAGGAGGTTTATAGTGGAAGCATCAGATATAGATGCACCGCTTGGTTTAGCATTTATACTATACTTTGCATGGCTGGATAAATAGGCATTTCCTGGGGAACAGGTTGTATTTTAATGAAAACGGTTCCAAGTAAAATTAAGATGAAACCGATGGCTTATGTTGATGGATCAAACCAGTATTTGAAACGATGGTTGGTTGGGTAAATTAAGCTTGAAATTTATTTTGGTTTTTTACAGATGATTGGTGGGCGGTAAAAAACTGATGCTCCAAGTTGAAAGCATTGGTAATTTGAATACATTGGCTGACAGTTGTGGGAATGGATGGCGAGAGATTTGAAAACTCGTGATAGGTTGGAGATTGGGTGGATGCCGGTATTGTACTGTGGCGCAGCCTTGGGCCATTCAGCCGAAGGCATCGGGAATAGGCTGCAGGCCGGTGGATGACAAGGGAAATGGGCTTGCGTCATTTGACATGAGCCAGGCTCGTATTTAATTCGAACCAAGAGGCTCGGCTTGCGAAGCGGGTAAGGTGAGGGAAAGGGAGAAGCTAGTCAGTCCTGAGGATTGAGGCTGATGTGACGCGTACAATGGATAAAGGTTGGAGGGAGACGTGATTGGGTGAGGTTAGGTGGGATTCTGCGGGTGGATACGGAGTGAGACAAAGGACAGTTGCGGAATGGAGTGCGGTACTGGCCAATCAGAGTAATCCCATCTGCCAGGGGTATTTACTAGTTCGGCCGAACCAGACGGTTCTGGCATGGCAAATATAATTACAGTCCGTTTCAGGGACACTCCCCTCTCGATCGGGAATCACCGATACCACCTCTCGACAATGTCGCAAGGTGGAGCTATTTGGGATTTTTTCAAACAAGCCTAATAATCTCTAGTGTAAATGGGTGTAACGTGATTCATCTCGGCACAAAAGCAGATAATTGATCAACACAAGCAATGCGTCGCGACAACTGGGATTGAATGTATGCTGGCAACAAATATTGTCATGCATGATGATTGGCTGGGAAAAAGGTTGGAGCAGTGCTTTTGCCGAGGTGGTATAAAACGCAGACGGTGGAGAAGAGCGGCATGTACATGTTGAGCAAAGACAAGCCGTTCAAAACCAGCTTCTACAACCCCTACAACACCAAGAAGCGGACGCGCACCACGCCTGAGCAGCTGGAGGCGCTTGAAACCATCTTCCAGTGCACCTCCAAGCCTGCCATGCAGGTGCGGAAGGAGCTGAGCATTAAGCTGGACATGCCACTACGCAACATCCAGGTTTGGTTCCAAAATCGCCGTGCAAAGGCAAAATCCACCAACTGCTTCCCACAGGAAACGGGGACTGCCGAGTGCGCTGTCCGCAACCTAAAGTCGCTCAGCGGCAAGGCCGAGCGCCCTGCCCAGCTCACACCCCTTGACCCTGCTGCCCTTGCACCCCCCACTGATCTCGCCCTGCCGGTTTGGGCCTCCCAGGATCAATCGCAAGTCTACAGCCCCCTGGACGAATACTTCAACTCGATTGACTTTCTCAACATCCCTGCACAGTACCCCCCCACGCCTCAGTCGATGGGCTTCCTATACCCCCACGCTACATTCCCATACCAAGATCCATTCATGCCTTTCTACTCCACCCCATGCATGAGCCTTTACCCCCAACTCGAGTAATTTATTCCAGAATTCATTAAAAATACTTCACAAGTTCGATTTTAAAAATCCTTAACCCTTCCCAATTATCATCGATCCATCGGAAGAAGGACTAACATCCACATCGCTTGTTTACGATCAACACTTACACACCCCCTGCCAAGGATTTCGTTTTCGCGCCACCTCTCAAATCCCCTCCACAAGCTCGGGATTTCCACTTGCAACCTTTTTGGGAAACCTAGCCATTTCTGTTGAACCAAGTTCTAACCTGGTCCAAACTTGGTTCAACAGTCCTGACCCATGCTTCCCCAAACCCCCATCCATAAATAGGTCTATTGCCCCATACCCAGCCTTTTCTGAACTAACCTGCAACTAAGTTACACATCCCAATCAAGAAATACTGGTTTGGAACTGAAACAATTTGCTTTTTCATCCTAAACCCTAAACCCAATTACCTTTCTCCTACCACAAAAATACTATACAGAAATAATACACATGAATCCCTTCAAACAACCTGCCTACTATCCCACCAGAGGACATTCAAGCCTGACCTTGGTTAAGTTAGCCAGCAACTTACAAAGGTCACAATTAACCACAGTCCATAAACCATTATAGCTATTTATCCTCCCCAGCCAGAACAATCACCAAAATCCTAACTAAATCTAACCCACCCCCAGTTCTGACCCTCATGCCTACCCTAGCAAATATTGCCAGGGTTCTGCCAATCCCTGGGGCATGAGACCAGCCCACTCAGCATTGCCAATGGTATCCATCTCATCACCCCTAAATATAAACAGATGCACTAGTCACTAATTCTGGGAAATTGATTCAAGGCTCCAACCTACAGAGAGGAAGCAAGAAATATAAGGGAGAATGATAACTAGATTAAAACAAACTCAATACACATACTGTTTAGAGATCAGATAACAGTAACAAAGGCAATGAATGTAGTCACACAGTCAACTAGGTTGGTTTGATAAGTGGATCCATTATAATAGAAGCAGAAATTTTTGAATCCCCTCCCTCATCTAGGCAGAGGTAAACCCTATTACAAATCTCCTAATACCAGTTTACTTGGTGCTACATAGTTTCACAAGGTATGGGCAGCATCATGACCCCTCTACTTGGTCCCTATATGCTAAGTCCAGTCCCTTACAGTTTTTCACAAGCACTTTTTCTGGGATGCCAAGGGTAAGTAGGCCCTCTTCAGAGGTAGATTTTAGCCACTCCATCCCCTTTACAGCTTCCAACTCATCTTCAAGCCTGACAACTTTGGGTGCAGGGATTTATACCCCTTCAGTGTAAGGAATTGCATTCCTTTCACACAAAAAAATTTGATTTTGGGAAATTGCAAGGAAGACCATAGAATTGATGCATTTATAAATGTAGAATTGAGTCCTGGGATTGTAGAAACAGTTAAAAACAAGCTGTCAACCCCCCTCTCAAAATCTAAAAATGAAAGCACTTTACATATACGTTCAAAACCAAAAATTTAATGCAAAAACAGGTTCAAACCCCCTCCAACCTTAATAAATCCTACCCTAAAATCAATAAACTTGGGTTTGGGCAGCAAAAAGAACAACACTGATAATAAGGTTCTGAATATAAAATCTAAAGTAATCAAAAAACATTTCAGTGTTTAAAACCACCAATCAAAGTCCCCAAATATCAGCAAATGCCTCCACTACAACTCCTGCCAGCAACCGCCAGAATTAACTCATTCAGTAAGTCAACATTATTTTAGTATTTATCTGCCAAAATTGGGCATTTCAAAACTAAGCTAATTTTACATAGTAAATCTTTAAGTCAGAATTGCAAAATTAAAAAGGAAAATGCATAATGTCAACATCATTTAAACAAAGGCTTATTTTTAAGCCAAAAAACCAATATAATTTACTATGAAAATGTAAGTTTCTTTGTACTTTTACACTAAGGTCAACTACAGTAAGTAATATCTGGATGTTGACCCCAAATAAGAATCCATAAATTTCTTAATAAAATACACAATATTCTAAAAATAACTACTTTTTATATTTTATACTACTGTTTTTATTAAATATATATTAAGATAAGCATTGAAAAAAGACATATGCTAACTTTCATAGTGTTCTTTGTATTATTTATATATTTACTGTTATTTTAAACTCACTGGATAAACTATAGCTTATTTCTGGAAGTTCACTTAAGCCAAAACACATATGTTAAAACTAGAAATTATATATGTATTTATAATGTTGACTTTGTGTCAAATCAACGGTTCACCTAAATTGCAACAAAGGGGTTTGGCTAAGCAAACAAAGTGACATAATTTAAGCAAGATTTAATAGGAGAGTTACTATAAAAGAACACTGACTGCCTGAATGTTGACACCTTCACTGGTTTATTAGTAAAACACTATCACTTAAAAAAAAGCACAAATAAAATGGTATGATAATTCAGGCCAAAGTACCCAGGGCTGTACTTTAGACTTCCCTCTACAATTCCTATTATTTAGTTTTCATAAGTTACATAATCAAATCTTTGAATTTTTAAAATTTAAAAATAATCAATTTTGGCCTTAAAAAACCAACTCCGGAAAATATTAACTAAGCTTTATAAGTGATTTACATAGTGTTTTTCTAGTTTAATGCTGACTGTCAGTATGTCAACAGTCAAATTAAAGCGTTTTTTATGCTGACAAACTAAAATGAATATTTTTGACGATTGTGACTACCAGAATGTCAAATTTTTATTTAAACATGGTTTTTTTCTATTCTTTACTAATAAACTAGCTCTAAAATTACTTTTCATACTTATATAAACTATTTAATTAAAAAATAAAACAAGTGATTATTATTTAATTTTAATCATGTTTCACATGATTATTCTTTCATTATGAACTATACTCTAATTATTGTGGGACAAATCTTTCAAGAAGCCACAAAAGAACCCCAAGTCAACCAAGAAAGTGCCCAAAGCCTCTGGAAAGGCCCAAAGTCCCTACTCTAACAAAAAACCAGTCAAAGAGCTCTCAAAGAAACAGAAGACAAAGGAGAAGACCCCAGACCCTGAAAGCAAAGAGCCCTCCCCTGACCCCTCCTCTTCTCCAAGTTGGTACCAATAAGAAGAAGATGAGGTTCCACTAAACAAGCAAGGAAGAAAGAAGATTCCCATGCATCCAGAACCCCAGTCAAACCCAGATGAATCAAGCTCAAAGGAATCAAGCTCATCTCAGTTCAATAAGCACAAGAATTCAACTCCAGATAATTCCTCTCCACTGCCTAACAAATCTGAACCTCTATCATCCTCATCAAGTGTCAATAAAGAAGATCCTGATAATTACCTGTCTGAATATTATCAAGCACCAATTGGCCCATGGGATCCCCTAAAGGTTCAGAATATATGTAACGTCAAAGGATAGTTTAAGCTCCCAAAGAAGTTTTCTTGGGTTTCCCCTCTAATGTCTTTCAAAGGAGGTGCAAGTTTAGTCTGTGATGGCTATTTTTTTAATTGCAACAATCAAAAGAAAGCAGGAAGAAGCAAGAATTATGTGTTCAAAAATAGAAGCTGCGCTGCCAGAATTGACACAGAAGGATGGGATACAGTCACTAGTGAAAAAGGAGAGCACACATGCAATGCTCCAATCAATATTATTGAAAAGCTTCTAAAGTGGTACCTCTACCAAATGGTCCCAGTCTCCAAAGACGTCAAGGCTTCTGATCTGGAAGTTAAGGCCACCACTCACCTAAGTAATGAGAACCTGAAGCTCATCCCTGACTGCAACCAGTTAGTGAAGTACATATTTGATAAACACCGTGATCTATTCCCCCATAAGAAATCTGCCATGGTCCAAGGAGAGTTAGCATTGACAGAGGAGTTAAAGATGTTCAATGATGATGAGATATTCCTTTTACATGATGATGGGCCTACAGCAGAGGCAAGAATTATATGCTATGCTACACAACAGAACCTGGAGCAGTTAAGAGATTCAGAGACCTGGTTATGTGATGGTACCTTTGCAGTATGCCCCCACCTTTTTCACCAACTATGGGTTATACTTTCCCTTATTGAAGACAAGGTGCTCCCATTTGCTTACTTTCTGCTTCCTGGGGGCAACAGAAGAGATCTACACAAAGGCCTTTAAAATCCTTCAGAAGGGCATCAAAGCCCTACCTAGTAATAAAAAGAGTCCCCCTGGCCATAAAACTAGAGCCAATACAGATGATGATGAAAACAATGAAACCACCCTTGCTGCAAAACAAGAAGCTCATGGTAAAGCACTTGGCCCCTCAACTATAATAATGGATTATGAAACTGCCCAGTATAATGATTTTGATAAGGAGCCCCTTTTGGGGAAGCTTTGAATATAGAATTAGGAAGATAAGAAGTATATTTTATTGGATAATACTTTAGACTTATATAGCTTTAGCTGTGGCGGGGATTTTAGTTGGATCAAACCCAGGGGCTGATCATGTGCTGGATGGGTTCAAGTTTCTGGATACCTGGAAAGTAATGTGATATTGGTTTGTTGCCATGTATGGTATGTTGAATAGTATGTTAGAAAGGCACCAAATTGAGAAATGACTGGATGTTAGGTGTGATGGCAATAGCCAGAATACTTGTACATCTAGACCCTTAACACACCCCTCCCTTAAGGGGTTACTTGGGTACATCAGGAGGGAGCTTTGTCTTGACAGCTGCCGCCTGATGTTCCTGGAGTTGTTTACTAGTGGGCACCGACTGGGTTGAGTGTTCTCCTTTTCTAGGGCAGAGGCAAGATCTGTGATACTTTTTGGTGATGGTTTCTTTGGCACCCCGGAACTTAACCAGGTAGGTGTTCCTGTCTGGTTGGTATCTTATGATTCTTCCTGGTCCTCTGTGTACTGAGTCTAACTTCTTTCTGTCCCCAGCTAGGACCCAGATGGGGGAGTTGATGGGGAGTGGGTCCTCTGTTGAGGTTACCTTTTGAGTTTTGAGTCTCTTTATTTCTGCCAGTTTGGCTTTGAGGTGTATGTGTTGTAGAGCTGGTTTCTGCTCTACTGTAGGAGGTTTTCTTGGGGGGGGGGTCTCCACATATGGTTGGTTATTGCAGGTGATTATTTCTGGCTTGTACCCATATGTTAGTTCAAACAGTGAGTAGCCTGTCTCTTGATTGGTAAAAACCCAGGATACTAGTAATGTATGTTTCACATAGAGTGGCCATGTTTCTTTGGCTTTGCCATCCATTATTTTCTCCAGGGTTCTGATAAGGCTGCCATTCAGGTGTTCAACTCTGCTGTTGGGCTGTGGTCTGTAGGGCAAGGTTGTGGAGTGTTTGATGTTCTTTGTTTTTAGATTGTTGTTTACTATGTGGCCTGTTAGCTCTTTTGCTCCATCTGTTATGATGTAGTCTGGAGTGCCGTAGTCCGCTATGATTGCTTTATTGATGAATCAATTTATTGTTTCTGCCTTGTGATCTTTTGTTGCCCAGCAGATGGGCCAACATGTGGCAAAGTTGATGGCTACAATTAGGAAATCTTGATATGTTTGGGTTTCCAGGAAGGGTCCCACTACGTCCAGTCCCCAAACCTTAAATGGTTTGGGATCAGGTACTGGGTTGACTGTTGGCTGTGGCGCCTTGGTGCTGGCATATTTTTCACACACTGTGCACTTCTTTAGAACATTGATTATGTCTTGCTTCAGGTTGGGCCACCATACTATCTCTTTTAATGTGAGATATAGATTATTAGCCTTTGTGTGTCCTAGCAGACGGTGGTGTCTTAGTATAGTATCAACTCTTTGTGCGAGTGGAATGTATGAAATGTGTTTATTCTTGCTGATTTGGTATACTGTGCCATTTGATATGTGGAAATGTTTTTATTCCTTACTAGCGTATCATGGGTTAGTTGGTGTGTGGAGGGGTCCTTTCCTTTTGTCTTGTACTCAGTGTTGTATAGGTTGGGCCAGTCAGGGTCCAGGTGGTCAGGGTGATTCTCTCTTGGCTGGAATAGCCTAGAGAGAGCATTGGCTGTGACCAGCTCTGCCCCCTTTTTGTATTGGATGTCCAGGTTAAGCTGTTCCAGAAAGGACATCCATTTGGCTTGGCGCTGTGCAAGTGAGTTCTGAGTTTTGAAATAGATTAAGGATTTGTGGTCAGTTAGCACTCAGACATTTAAGTGTCCTTCAAGATAAAATCTCCATTTCTTGCATGCGTGATATATTGCTAGCAATTCTTTATTGTGTATTGGGTACCTTTGCTCAGTGTTTGTTAGTTTTCTGCTTTTGTAACATACTGGCAGGAAATATTGCTGCCCTGGCTGGCAGATGCTTAGGACTGCGCCAATGGTGGTGTCACTAGCGTCTGACTCAAGCTTGTAGCACCCGTTGTTATTAGGGTATTGCAAGATTGGTACTTTAATAAAAGCTTGTTTTAATAGCTGGAAATTCTTGTTGCATTCTGGTGTCCAGATGAATTTCTTTTTGGCATTACCTTTGGTTAGGTCATTGATTGGTGCGGTGAGCTTTCCGCAGTCTTTGATGTATTTCCTTAGGTAAGCTACCATACCAAGAAAGCATCTTACTTGTTTAACAGAGGTGGGGTGTGGTATGTTATTTATGGCTTTTATTTTATCTGGGTCTACTTTGATGCCACTGTCAGAGACAATGTGGCCCAAGAACAGGAGTTCCTTTTCCATAAATTGGCACTTACTAGGCTTAGTGTATAGTTTGTGCTTTGCGAGTTGATTGAGTGTCTTGCAGATATGCATGAGGTGTTCCTCTTTTGTTTTTGAAAATATGATGATGTCGCCAAGGTAACATAATATGTTCAAGAGTCCGTTTAGCGCCTGGTTCATCATGGTGACAAATGTTGCTGGGGTGTTTGTCATCCCAAAATTCATTACTTTACATTCAAATGACCCAAATTGCGTACGGAACACAGTCTTTGGTATGTCTTTCTCTTTAACTTCAACTTGGTTATAACCAGATGTGAGGTCAATTTTTAAGAAAATTTTTGCTCCATAGAGCCTTCCAAATAGGTCTTCTATGAGTGGAAGTGGGTATTTATTTTTTACTGTACTTGCGTTTAGTGCTCTGTAGTAAGTAACTAAGCAAAGAGATCCTTCTTTTTTCTTTACAAAGAAAACTGCTGCCCCCCACAGGGATTCAGACAGACAGATGAATCCTTTGGCTAGATTGTCCTTGGTGTGGGCTTTAAGTGTTTGGGTCTCCATAGGAGAGAGTCTGTAGAGGGGTGCAGGTTTGGGCATGGATTTGCATAAGTTGATGCTATGTTTGATCTCTTGTTTGGGGGGGGGTAACTCTGTGAGTTCTTCCTTGAATACATGAGCGTATTCATTTAGGAGTGCCGCAAGTTCTGGGCATTGGATCTTTTGTGTTTATATATTATTAAATTTGGAGTACCTCATTATGTGGAGAATACTGTCTTTGGTTAGATGTTCAGATTCATCTTGATTTATGACTTGAAAAAATACTGTGTCTCTTAGAATGAGGTTGTTGGGTTCCTTGAGAATGTTGAGATTGACTCCATTGCGTTTTATTGTCATGGTTTTTGTTTTTCAACATACACTGGGATTTACTCAGGTGAACCAGTCCATACCTTCTACAATGTCATAGTTCATGTTGCTCATGATAAGTCCTTTGATGGACGTTTTTATGCCTTGGAGGTCAATTATGAAGGGCGTTGTTTTGCCTTTGAGTAGAACTTTTGACTTGTCTGCCATTCTGGTGTATTTGAAGTTGGATTTGGCAACTGGTATTTTGTACTTGGTTACAAAGGGTTTGCTAACCATAGTATGTTGTGCACCAGAGTTGAATAAAATTTTATGTGTATGAGATTTTTAAGTGCATGGATAGACAAGAAGTTGTGAGCAATCTTTAATTTTTATGTTCATAAAAATGGGGGATTGCGGGACACGTGGGATGCAAGCAGCAAAGTTTGTGCCTTGGTACAGTTTCTTGTCAAGTTGGGGGGAGACAGGGGCACTTAAGCCTGTTCCCCCTCCTCTTTTCCCTGTTCCTCTGTTTTGAGACCTTTGAGGTCAGAGAATGTGGGGTCAGATTCATAGCAGGTTGCTACTTCAGCATTGTTAACTTTGACAGTGTCCTCTTTCTTGGGAAGGGAGCGTTTTGCGCTTTGGCTACAATTGCCATTGTTACAATTGGAGTTGCCGTTGCTATGATTGGTATTTTGGCATTTATTGCCATTAGAGTTTTCTCTGCCATTGCCATTTGAGGAGCAGTTGCCGTTGTGTGCAGCATATTCCATGTTGGCGCATTTTTTAGCGCGCTTGGCTTCAGCAATGAGCGCAGGCATGGAGGTGTTGGCCTCTGGGCGGATGAGGGCAGCAACAGAGGGCTTCATTCTATTGATGAATGAGGCTCTAGTGTGTAAGTTGTCAGCTTGTGCTGGGTTTTGAATTTTATGGCGTATTCTCTCAAATTTGTTGGTGTAAGCTGTGATAGTGGTCTTCTGCAGAAGATCACTGAGCTGTATTGCAATGTCTTGGAGGGATTTGGTGACGCAAAAATTGTGGGTGATGTCCACTTTGAACTCTTCCCAGTTGTCAAGCTGGTCGTCAGTTTTTGGGCTGACCCAGGTAGCAAACCAGTTAGCTGTGGCCTTGTATAGGCGCTTGCTGGCTTCTTGGACCCATTTTTTGTGGGGAATGCGGCTGGTGCAGAGTTTTGCGGCTGAGTGGTCTAGCCAGTTGATGACAATTTCTTTGTTTTTGCCAAAGGGCTTGTCAATACCAATGTATTTGGTGTTGGTAACTTTGCCTGTGATAGGCAGTTGTGTGTTTGTTTGTGGTTGTAGAGAGCGACTGTATTGAATTATCTTGGCACATGCTTTGGGCATGACCAGACCTTCAAATACAGTGCATCCACTAGGAATATCTTCATTGATGTTGTGGGCGCAGAAGTATGTTTTCCAGGTATCCTGGGATGTGGCCTGGTTGAGTACATGGGCAAAGGTGTGCAGGTTCTGTTCAGTCATTTTCTCTTTCATTGGTGTGGTCAAAAACCGTTCTGCTACCATTGATAAGGAGCGCCTTTTGGGGAAGCTTTGAATATAGAATTAGGAAGAGAAGAAGTATATTTTATTGGATAATACTTTAGACTTATATAGCTTTAGCTGTGGCGGGGATTTTAGTTGGATCAAACCCAGGGGCTGGTCATGTGATGGATGGGTTTAAGTTGCTGGATACCTGGACAGTCATGTGATATTGGTTTGTTGCCATGTATGGTATGTTGAATAGTATGTTAGAAAGGCACCAAATTGGGAAATGACTGGATATTAGGTGTGATGGAAATAGCCGGAATACTCATACATCCAGACCCCCGACATTTTTGTAAACACCTTTTATGGAGAGGTCCAGGGGTGTTTTTCCATTATTGACAGGCTGTCAACAGGCAACTAAAGGGTCTACCTGAGCTCAGCAAGCTCCACTGTCTAGATACATCAGGAAAGTGCAAGTTTTTAATTCAGCAGTTTGTAGCACTAGCCTTTGTAAAGCCAGAGCATACTGGACAAGCCTTTGACCTCCTATTTCAGGATCTATATGCCCAGAAACATGAGGATGCCTTCTACCCTTTCATTGAATATTACAAACCACAGTGGATTAGATGTAAGGTCACTAAGCCCCAGAGCAAGCCCAGAGCCAAAGCCAACTGGAACTGCTATCAGGCAGTTCTTAAGGATGAGATGAAACTACTGTTGCAACTGAACCAATGAGGATTCAGTGTTTGGAATTGGAGAAGACAACAGTCCAATAGGAAGGACAGAATAATAATAATAAGGTATCCTTTATTGAAGAATATTGTGATTAATATACCATATGGGTAAAGTCACAAGGCCACAAGGGGGTGGCATAGTGGGAAGTTTCATGTAAGGTTTGAAGCCAAGGAATAACTTGTGCAGGGATCAGCAAGTTGTATTGGTAGTGCTCCTAATTAGGATGAAGTACCTGCTATTTGATATTGCCATCATATTGATTCATGTTGTTAGATACGTTAACAGGCAAGTCTGGGAACTCAGTTGCAACACCCCCCTGCTTGTTATCAGACACCAAGACCAGAGTATGCAGAAGGTCTGGGAAGGTCTGCACAAACAGCCTTTGTGTGGGGATGGCGCGGCAGAGGCACAAACAATTGTGGTGAAGCTTCTTGGTGTTCCCTTGGGCATCTTCAAGTTGATAGGTATTATTGTCATAGACAGCAGCTATCTTGAAAGGCCCTAGGTGGTTAGGCTCCAACTTGGCAGAATTAGGGTTGAGGGTGTAGACGGGGTCACCTACGGCGTACCTGGCTTTGAGGTGCTTTGTCCCTACTTCAATTTGCTTGTGTTTGATTTCCCAGGCTTTGGCACGCCATTGATCTAGGGATGGGGTTGTTACTAGGGGAGGCTTCTTGGGAACTCTGGACTGTAGCTTTCCCTGTTCAACTCCTGTCAGACTGTCAGGCGTCCCAAAGGCCAGGGTGCTGGGGCTGAACCCCGTGCCCCTGTTGATTCTTGCTTGTAGGATAAGTAGAGTAATAGGCAGGTGTTCAGTCCATGCGGTGTTGGGGTGCTCTTGTGAGAGATTGGCAATCAGTTGAACCAGCAAGCCATTTAACTGTTCTACACGTCCATTGGCTTGAGGATGGTAGGGGGTTGTAACTATATGTTGGCGTGCGTTCTTGGCACAGTATGCCTTCATGACATGCCCAACAAGTTTGGGGCCGCCATCTGTGATGAGGCGTTTGGGTTGCCCAAAGCAGGCCACAATTTCTTTTCCAATGAAGCAAGCAATGGTGGTGGCGGTGTGGTTAGTTGTTGCCCAGGCCACTGGCCAGCAAGTGAAGTAGTCAATGGCAGTGATAATGTACTTCTTCCCCAGTCTGTCTTTGGGAAGTGGTCCCACAATGTCAAGAGCCCACTGCTCAAAGGGTTCCATGGCCTTGATGGGCAGGACAGACTTGGGGGTGCAGGTTTGGACTATTATTTTTGCACAGCACACACATTTTGAGGAGATCCAAGATGTCTTGACGCATGCGCAGTCACCAAACCTTCTGTTTAATGATCTCAAAGAGGTTACGCGCTCTGATGTGATCCAGGGTTTGGTGGTAGTGCAATATTGTGTCACCTTGTTGCATGGTGGGAATGTAAGGTGTCTTCTTACCTGTCTCTGTCTGACTGCAGACGTTCCCAGCATTAGTGGTGAACTGACTTTTGTTGTGCTTCAATTTGGAGATGGTGACCAAGTTAAGGCCTTTGTTGCAAGTTGCCTCAGGGCAGAGGTAGAGCATGGGCCAATCTGGGTCCAAACCATTGTCCCCAGTGATGGACGCTACATAGAGTCGTGAGAGGGCGTCAGCTGTGACAAGTTCCTTCCCAGGCTTGTACTCAATGCACAACTGGTAAGGGGATAGACACTTAACCCAATCTGCTTGATGGCGTGTCAAGTGGGACTGCGTGTTGAAGTACTGGAGTGACTTGTGGTCCATCAGAACACAGGGTGGGAAGGTAGCACCTTCCAGGTAACAGCACCACTTCTCAATGCAGTTCACAATTGCCGCCAATTCTTTATCATAAATGGGATAGTGTTGTTCCAAGTTGGTAAGTTTCCTGGACTCATATTCCACGGGGAGGAAGAAGACATTGTCAGTTTCTACCCTTAGCACGCCCCCTATGGCCCTGTCAGAGGCATTGGTTTCAAGTTTGTACTGGCAGTTTTGATTGGGGAAATTCAGTACTGGTGCTGTTGCAAGTCTTTGCTTCAACATCTTGAAGGCTTTATCTCTGAAAGGGGTCCAATGAAAGCGCTTTTTGGTGTTAAGGAGCTCAGTGAGAGGTGCAATTAGTTCCCTGCAATTGGGAATGAACTTGCGCATGTAAGCAACCATGCCTAAGAATGTCTGCACCTGGCCCACATTGGTGGGGGGGCGGCATGCTAGTGATTGCCTTGATTTTAGCAGGGTTGAGCTTTATCCCTTGGGCAGAGATGGTGTGCTCAAGGAATAACAGCTCCAACTTGAGGAACTTGCATTTGGAGGGTTTAGCTTATAGCTGGTTTTTCTGAAGGGTGTTGAGGACAGCACAGAGGTATTGGAGGTGCGTGGTTTGATCCTGATTGAAGACAATAATGTTGTCAAGGTACACAACCACACTTTTTACAATCAGTTTCTCAAATGCTTTTTTCATCAACATGGCAATTTGAAAGGAGCGTTGGTCATTCTGAAGTTCATGACCTGACACTCAAACAACCCATAGCGCATGCAGAAGGCAGTTTTTGCTTCATCCCCTGGTGCAATACAGACCTGGTTGTACCCCACAGTGAGATTGATCTTGCTAAAGACCTTTGCACCTGCAAGTGTATCAAACAGGTTATCAATCAGTGGCAGGGGGTACTTATTCTTAACAGTCACCTCATTTAGGGCGCAGTAGTCTGTGACCAGGCAAAGGGACCCGTCCTTCTTAGCTACCAAAAAGACAGCTGCCCCGCGGGGAGAGCAAGGGGCAAATGAAGCCCTTATCAAGCGCGTCCACAAGGTGCTGACAGAGGGTCTCATCTTCCTTTGGGTTAAGACAATATAATGGTCGTGCTTTAGGTAACAGCCCTTGGAGTTGTACAGCATGCTGGATCTCCCAGGGAGGAGGTAGTTGTTCAAGTGTCTCACTGAACACGTCCTTTTACTCCTCAAGGAGGGCAACAAGCGCTGGTGGGGGTGAAGTAGCCAAGGGAGGGACCACAGATGGTTCAGCATAGATAACTTTGACTGAACATTGATTGAAGTCTAGTTTCCCCCCTTGAAGTTGTACGAGCCTGTCTCTGTTATCCTAACAAACATAGTATTGTGGAGTAACTTGTTCATCTCAACAGGATAGATCTGGAAGCCCACCCCATTTCTATTAAGGGTGATAACAGATGTATCCCAGTCAATGTAGGGACAGTTGTGCAAAAGCCAGTTGAGACCAGCAATTACGTCATGGCTGAGCCCTGCCATGATTGGCCCAGAGAGCTTAACCTGGACGTTCCCCATCCTCACAAAGAAGGGTACTGTCTCATGGGTAATTGCAACTCTACGGGAGTCAGCTACTTGTACTGCCTTGAATCTTCTAGGCACTTGGTCTAATTGTTGAGAGTCAGCAAACGCTGGGTCAACCATAGTGTGGTTGGCCCCAGTATCTACCAGTAATTTGTGGGTGTTCCATCAGAAACAGAAGGAATAGGCTAAGTGGGTGACTTTATTTGGAGAGTGGCTTGCTTGTAGTACAGGGTTGTCACTGTGGACTTGGAAGACGTCCAGGGTTTTGACTTCATGGATGTTGTAGTCACAGGGGTTCTTTGCAAGCAGGGATTGAGAGGATGGGTCAGGTGGGGTTGTAGGGCCTCTTGTTGCTACAACCCCCAGGCTTTTCCCTGATTCTAAATCTGCGCTAGCTGGAGCTCCCCCCTTGTGGGGGCATTTAGTCCCATTATCCTGCTGACAGGGCTGGCAGCAGCTCACTTGATTGTGGCCACTGCCAGGCGTTGTACGAGGTTGGAATGGGGAGTCACTGGTACAGCAGAAGCCCATCAAAGCCTGGTTGTTAGCCTCTATGATGGCCTTGTAGCAGTCATTGATGGAGGTGCAGCAACCTACAGGGACCCACTTAAAGATATGGAGTTTTAACCCATTGATGATGAGGGTGATTAGCATTGCATTTATGTCAGTCACAGCTTTGGGGGCAGCAGCAAGAGCTTGTTGTCAGGTGGCAAGGTACTCAGGAATGGACCCAGTTTTTTTGATTACTAGAAGAGGAGTTCCCACGGCAATGGGGGAGAAGGTTTTGCTGTAACAGGACTTTACGGCGTCTTGGAATGCTGCCCAGGTAATGTCAAGTTTCCGACTGGCCCAGTTGGTGAACCACATGGCAGTGGGCCCTGTGAGGCGGCCAGACGCAGTGGCGACCTGCATGGGCTTGGGAACCTGACAGATACGGAGGCGGGTTTTGGTAGATTGGAGCCAACTGACAATGTTAGCCCCTTTGACGCCACCCACAAAGGATTCTGGCTGAAGGTTGAGCATGCATTGTGACAGGTCTGACTGGGGCAGGGTGACGCTGGCGTCACGCTGCCCAAGGCAGAGCCAATTGTACACACTTGTGAGGACTAGCTGGTCTTGATAGATGGCATACCCATTGGGGATGTACTCCTTGGGGATTGGCAGGAAAGTTTCTTATTGGGAAGTAGCCATACACCCGTACTCTGTCCTTTCTTAGGGGAAATTTTGTTTTAGGTAGGTTGTCAACCTACTGCTGCTACCACTGTTGCAACTGAACCAATGAGGATTCAGTATTTGGAATTGGGGAAGACAACAGTCCAATAGGAAAGACGGAATAATAAGAATAAGGTATCATTTATTGAAGAATATTGTGATTAATATACCATATGGGGAAAGCCACAAGGCCACAAGGGGGTGGCATAGTGGGAAGTTCCATGTAAGATTCAAAGCCAAGGAATAACTTGTGCGGGGATCAGCAAGTTGAATTGGTAGCGCTCCTAATTAGGATGAAGTACCTGCTATTCAATATTGCCATCAGGTTGGTTCATGTCATTAGATACGTCAAGGGGCAACTCATTGAGTGCCCCCTGTGTATTGTAAGATACGTTAGCAGGCAAGTCTGGGAACTTGGTTGCAACACTAATTCCTCTTTGGAGGGCTGGCATAAGCATATCAAGTCCTCCTTTGGAATCAAGCCCAGGTACAACACCTTCTACAAGCACCTCAAAGTCCAACAGGGGAAAACTGCTGCATCCATCAGAGATTTTGAGAGCCACTCATCCACAAAGAAGAGAACCAACAAAGAGAAACAATATCAAGAGAAGATAAAGGAAATTGTCAAGGCCAAATATAAGCTTTCAGAGATTGGGGAATACATCAAAAAGATTGCCACAGTTCTTAATGGCAACCAGGTGATCACAGTCTAGCTTTTAATTAAATTTATTGAGTATTACCTAATTTTTATATAGTTCTTATATGTTAAGTATAATATTTTTAAATAAACAGTTATTCTAAATAACTCATTAATAATTTATGATATTGTTTTTATAAAATCATTTATTTTCTATTGATAGTTTGATGCTTTAGACTGTATTACATGGCCTATATTAGTATTTTACTAGTGAATTATATATTTTTTGTAGTTTTCAATATAGAAAAAACTTTATATTACTGTTTCTGATTATTATATTTTCCTATAATACGTGAAATTTTATGTATTGGATTTTTTGTTTTTATAAGTGGGAAAAAATTTATTATAGTAAAGATAGCTAATTTCATAGTGAATTTATTTTGAAGTGTATTTTTATAAATTTTTTAATTGTCATTTATAATTTTTTATGGACTTTTTTAAATTTATGTTGTCACATTACCCTAAAAAGTATTTCAAAGCTTAATTTTTATTAAGTAAAATGTTCAGGAAACAGGTTTCTGCTTATTAAAAAAGTGTTGATTTAGTAGTCTTCATGAGTTAAAACTTAATTCTGACTTTTCAATGCTGCTGAAATTAAAGAATTTTTAATTCTGATTGTCAACATATAGTAAGTTGACTTACAGAATGAGTTAATTCTGGCAGTTGCCCTCCTGCCACCCCAAACAGCAAATCAGAACCAGTACTCCACCCAAGCCAAAGGAATAGCCTTCATCTAACTAAGAAACCCCCAATTCATGACTACCAGGTCAAATGCACCCATCAAGCAAAGCCAAACTTCACTGATCCAAGTCTTTCAGGCTGCAGCTTTCTGCAGTGCTGCAAGACAATACTTCACAATCAATTTTTGCAACAGGCTAGGATAACAACCTTGAATATTTCCATATTTAACTCAGTATTTAAACTGAGCTTCTCTTCCTAAGTGAATTGCTCCAAAAATTCTATTCCTATCTAGTTCAATAAATCTATATTTTCAAACTTCTAAACCTTGATTAGTAGATAAATAAGGCTCCCCAAGAACAACATGAAGCTCATTCTTATTTTTTGGTCTTTTTGTGTGTTAATTGGCTGTAGTCAAGCTAATGTGAACTTCAAAACTCCTGAACCAACTCTGACCAACAAATCAGAAGACTCCATTTGGTATTGTTTTGGACCACATCACTGCCATGCCCCCTATGTAGAAGCAGCTTGGTTTCCTCCTATTATCCATCCCAAGGCCCCTTGGTTGGTCTTGGGATACACTAGCGTCTACTATCTTTTAAATCACTGCACTCCCTTTTTGGGAAGATTCTGCTTATTTGGTCATCTTTTACATATGTTAATGATAGGGATTCCAGTAGGGTCCACCCTAGTTAAGTTTAACCTTGGAGATCTTCTCCATTCAATTAGAGAAATGATCCCCAATAAGTGGATCCCTGACATTCAGAAAGGTTCCTCTTTGGGGTTATAGCATGGACTTAGTTATTCAGATGACTATTCCTGATCTATATCTAAATTTTAAGGTTAATTGGAAATTAGCCTGCCCCCTGATCACATCTGAACACTGGCAGTATACTTTAACCCATCACATCCAGATATAGTTGCCTTTATAACTGTTATTTTTTCCCAGAGATATAAAAGACCTCCCTTTAGTTATCCCACTGTGGCGCTTGCCTGCAGGCATTAGGCTAAAGGTTTAGAGTATAAACATGTTATTAAATGAGGTTATTTTTTTTACTTGATGCTAGCTTGTGTGATTTATCAGTGAGGCTCAAGCCTGATATACCATAGCTGGCCAGGATTGATATGTATATTAACCAGCTTATTCTTCAGCTATGTGATCTGGGTTTGCTTTAAAGGCTGGCCCACATGAGATAAACCCCTGGTTACGGCTAGTGGGGGCTGGTATTCAAAAATAGTCTCACCAACTACCCCAAAGGTAAATGACACCATCCTGGGAGCTGGGTTGACTTGGGGGTTGGGTGAAGTTGAGTGATATACCTTCATGTACACTAGGGTTTTTTATCATATATATGATCCTCTGTTTCAGGTTGGGTCAATAAAACTTTCCTTTGATGTACATTTCCAGCAGCTAAATTTGGTACTTATAAAGTTGAAAGCTTCTTGGAAAACAGTTGTAGACTAAAGTCAACCACAAGGATCAAATAATTATACATTTTGGCTTACTAAACATTGAAAATCTGTTGAGATTATGTGAGCTGACATTTTCTTGGCATTTGATCCTCAAACTTGGATCCCCAAAATCTAAGCTAATATGTTATACTGGATTATTAAGTCATAGTTACACCTTTAAAAATCAACTGCCACAATTCCAATCCCCTTAAACCAGGACTTTACTTTTTAAGCTAAAAACCTGGTATAACTTGCCATGAAAGATGAGCTTCCATAAAACCTTTACCTTCAGGTCAACTCTGGTAAGTAGTATCTGGGTGGCAACACTAGTCACAGATCCAGAGTGGTCTCAATGAATACACATAATTATAAAGATAACTCTCTTTATATTCTATTATCTGGCTTCTATTGAATTTATGATAGGAAAAGCAATGTACAGCACTGTTTGCTAACCTGCATAGTTTTATTTGTATCTGTCAGGGTGCAGAATGCCCTAGACAATCAGCTATCCTGCCTGAGAATAACACAATCAACAGTGTGAAAGCCATTGCCAACTGTCTTCCTAGAAAAAAACCCTTTCTGACTGCTAATAGCCAGGAGTTTGTGAGGCCCACATGCTGAAAAACCCTAGAATTGAAATAAAAAATAAAATAAGGTCCCCTTGCTATCAAGAAATGATAAATTGTGAAAGCAATTGTTTGATTGGGCGCTTGAACACTTGCAGGTTCTAATAATAGCTGTGGCACCTTGGCTTGTTGCAGCCAAATTCATGATCATGAAAAAGCAGCCAATGACCTTCTCTCTCCAGGTCTCAATGCTCAATTTTTAAACCATTTTGCAAGTCTCACTGAAAATGATGCCACCAGAGGCCTGGTGGCACAAAAGGCTAAGTTCTTCTCAGTAATTATAAGTATTAAGGGGAAAAGGCCTTCCTTACTGTTAACATCTTAAAATAAACAACTTAATACCTAGAACCCATTATTTTCTTACATAAATTATCTATTTTTCCACCAATATAATTATTAGTTTACATCTCTTTGTGAATCTACTACACAATACAGCTGCATCTATCCTTTTCCTCCTGGCTCTGCTTCTGTTGCCCTAGTTACGCCACATTGTGCCATTAAATTAGAGTTCTTCCACCCTAGCCACTGGGACCTTCCTTCTGGCCATTCTAGAGGCCCAATTCCAAATATCATCAAGACAATCTCCTCCGCTTCCCCTTGACAAGAGCTCCTTCTACCCAAGACTTCAGTAAGTTGGGGTTCATCTACATTACAATATTGGGGCTGGCCAATCAGTTTGTGCCCCATACTGAAAGTTGGCATCCCCTAGCCGCTACTGTGAATTATATAGTCAGGATTGTACCAATTGTGTAAATGGTCTTTCAGGCCCATATTGCCTCCCCTGTGGAAGTCCAGCTGGACTCTGGTATGGGCTGTGACAGTATTGAGAAGCTAGTCATTATTCTTTCAAGCTGGCTGAATAAACTAGAGTACAATTTCATAAATCTGTTCAAGCTTAAAATCACAGGTTTAAACCAGGATTTATGCATTTAAATTTAATGTCAGCTCCTTTTTGAATTGGTTTGTTGAAAAAATCACATGGAAGGGAGTTAGCTAAGCAAAAAAGATGATTTGAGTTATTCAAACTTTAATAGCACAATTGCTATAAAGAGAGAATGGCTGTCCTCATGTCAACACCTTCACTGGTTCATTTTTAGAACACTTCCACTAAAAAATTACCCATGCTATGGTATGGTATTTCAGGCCAAAGTGCCCTGAGGTGTACTTTAGACTCTCCTTTACAAACCATATCATTTTTTCTTGGATAGTTATATATATAACCCTATTATTTTTATTTTTTTAAATATAACTAACTTGACTTTAAAAATCATTTCTTCAAAGCCCTAGCCAAGCTTTATATTTGAATTTCATAAGGTGACTGTGATAATCCACATAGAAGCAGTTTTTAGGTGGGGGTTGATTTGGCTTCAAATAAAGACAAAACGCTGAGAATTGAGAGCGTGTTGTGGTTTTAATACAGGTATAGGCCATGTAAGGAACATTAGCTATTAGAGAAGATAAGGCCTGTCTAGTAGTTAACAAGGGATTACTAGAGGTAAGTGATGGACCAACCCAGCAGGGAACTTTGACTGCTAGGGGCTGGTTAGGTGTTCTCACCCAGCAGGGAATTATGGCTGCTAGGGGTGAGGAATGTGATAACCTAGCAGGGAACTTTGGCTGCTGTGGGCTAGTTATGTGTCTCCACCCAGAAGGGAATGATGGCTGCTAAGGATGGGGAGTGGATCACCCTGGTGGGTAACATGGGCTATCAGAGCTGGTTGATGATGTGACCCTGACAGTTAATGTGGGCTGCTGTGACTGTACAACAGTCACTGTTAAGTATTTAGCCAGATAAATACTCCAAAATATAAAGTTGTTCTGTTTTTGCTGTTTAATTTATGTAGATAGGTTAACCGGAATTCTTCAGATAAATATTCCTGGAAACTTGGTATCTATATTTAATAAAAGAACAGAAGGCAAGATTGGCTGAGTCAATCTGGGAGACTGAGCGTCTCAAAAATAATTTAATTAATTGGGAAGATTAATTAATAGATGTATGGGAATATAATTAATGCAGATTTAATTATATTGGTTACATTGCCTTGACTGTGTCAAGAAGTTTGGTTAAGGTCAACCATAAGTAAACCCCCAAATTTTGGGTTAAAAGCGCCACTTTGGCAAATTTATTAGGTTAGAAGTGCTGCCGCGCCACCTAATTGATTTGAGAAGCGCCAAGGCACCACCTAGAAAATTTTTCAGGCGCTAAGTTGCTGCCTGGGAAAATTTCTGGGCGCCACGGTGGCGCCTGGTTTGAGTTTTGAAGCATTTTAATGGGTTTTAAGGCGGAAAACCATTAAATGCAAAGATAACTAAATAAAGGCAAGGATGCCTAGGAATTCAGGGTTAATCAGCTGGTTCCCAGTTGGAACATTAATAGCTGAGTTTTGGGATGTTTATTCCACAGGGTTTTGGTGCTGGGAGCTGAGGAAGCTCCATGCTGAATTGGTACAATGAGATGAATGGAGTCAGGTGACTTCTTCCCATTGTAGGTTGGTTCTCATAGGTTGAGAAATATTGGTGATCTTTTAGGTAAAGATCTAGGTTTGGATGACTCAAATGTCATAGACCACGTGATATAAATCATAGGTCAATTCAGGAACCAGCGGGGTTTTCAGCCAAATATGCCCCAAATGGTATATAAGCAAAAACAGCTAAATTTTAATAAATATATTATCAATTTTGATGCTTCCCCCTCAACTATCTTTTTAATTATTATGTCTTCTTTGTTGAATTTTGAAAGGGCCAAATTTGAAGTACTTTGTGTGGAAACTGCTGCTACCAGGAAGGAGGTTCCTACAAGTTTGTTGGAGGAAGCTTGGGCAAACTTGGAGGTCACAAAGACTGTGCCTGAGGAGTCCTTGGTGGAAGTAAAGGCTGTGTTCAAAGAGTTATACTCCAATTACTTTGCAAAAGAAGGGACTCCTGCCCAAGGAAACCAAATCTATGCGTGCATTTCTGGAACCTGTTAGTAGGATGAGACAAAATCTTACAGCAAGTGAAAGCAAAGGCAAATTGTGAATATGAGGCTTTAAGGGCAAGAGATGAAAAGAGCGTTGAGATCATGGCCTGTTGGCAGGATGATAACAAAGTGTTTTCCCATAAAATTGCCTCCCTGGAGACAAAGCTCCTCAAAGCTTTGTCAAAGGAAGATAGTGGCAATAAGAGTTAAGGGCAGGATAATGGCAGGATGGACGGGTTAGACCTGGATCCTCCACAAGGGGCATTGCAGAGTCCCTGGGGCATACAAGTGGGTTTAAAAAGGCCTTCTGAGGTGATAAGCGCAGCCTCCTCTTTGTCTTCAGGAGATAAGTCAACTTTCCAGTATCCAGAGGCTTGATCCATGGCTGAGAAAAACTTGGAACCACCCAGCCGTCTGAGAGCATCATCAATTCTGGGCAAGGGGTACGAGTCTTTCTTAGTGAGAGAGTTCAGGTGGCAATAGTCCATTACAATACAATGACCTCCATATTTCTTCCTGAGGATCAGTAACAGGGAAGACCAAGGACTTTGGGAAGGAGCCAGTAGCCCAGCGTCTAGTAGTTGTTTGAGCTCTTTAGACACCTGAGCATTCTCTACCCTACTACAGTGGTATGGTTTGGCACAAAATGGGGGTGCATCACCAGTATCAATCTGATAGATGACCCCTTTATCTAGGCCATAGTCCTTAGGTCCAGAGGCAAAGATGTTGTTAAACTGATTGAGCAGGTCCAAAATTTTTTTTGGTTGAATGGGAGACAATTGGGGGAAGTCAGCAGCGGTGAATAAGGAGAGAACTTGAGGATCATCTTCAGGTAGATTGAAATCACTAAAAGTTCCAAAAGGGTATAGGGATGCCACTTGTTCTGCTCCCAGTATTTGATCATGCCCTATAACCTGGCCTTGAGTCACTTGCATGGGTAGGGCCTTCAGGTTAGCAAGAAGTAATTGTACAGGCTCTTTGTGGGTTTAATCTAGAATCCTGGGACACAGGCAGGGTTCTTTACAGCTTAGGAATTTGGGAGAGTAGAGTTCCAAGAACAACTTTTCAGGTAGTTTGTAAGAAATCTGAGAATCAATCACCACCTGGGAGCCCAGAAGAATGATGATAGCTGCTGGGGCAAGAAGAGGTACCCCTTCTTCTGCAGGGCAAGAAGGAGGAGGGGTGCACATGTTGGAGGAGTGAGTCCTATACTTGAGAGAGAGGATACCCGTGGGATACTCAAGCACACAAGTTTTAAGACGTTTTCCTGGGAGGCGCAGAGGTTTCTCAAAAATCAAAAGGACCTGATATCCCAAGAGCAAAAGGTATCCATCTTGTAAATTCACAATCCTGTTATACTCTCAAAGAAATTGTGTACAAACCAAGAGGTCATAGCTTTCGTTCTCAAGGACTACAGCAGGGAAGCAATGAGGAGTTTCCCAAACCTCATGAGTAGAGCGGAGTAGGCACCAATGGCCCAAGTTTGTGCCATGCCATCTGTGCCATACAACTGAGTGTAGTTGAGGTCAGGGGCCATCTTAAGTTTTTTCATTAGTTTTGAAGAAACTACATTGGCTGGAGAAGCTGTGTCCAAGATGGCTTTGATTTTAACCTTTTGGATTGATACTTTCATGCAGGTTGTATCTTTCCCAAAGGGGGGCAAGACTGCCAGCACATCTTGCACAGCCTCTAGCTCCTTCTCCCATTTAGCTAATATGCACCTTAAGGAAGGAATCTCTTTATACACAGTCTGCAGGGGGAGAGATACAGTTACATTTTGGAAGAGAGCTTTGGCTAGCTTGGCTGCTTCCTCAGAAGAATCAACCAAGACAGGAGGTTGATGGGCCTGGGCTAGGTAAGGGCAAGACACCAAGGTTTGGCTTCACTTGAAGGTACCCAAGAAGTGGTGGTGGTCTTTCCAGAGCAGAGCTTGTATGGGACAGAGACAGTTTCCAGAACAGCCAGAACAGAATAGCCATAACTATCAGAATCTTCACTATCAGAATCTTCAGGGTCTGAATCACTGGAGAGATCATGGAATAGGTGAAGAATAGTTGGGCCAGAGGAAGACAGATCTTCCTCATCAGAAGGAGGATCAGGGGGAGACAGGAGAGATTGATCAGCAGAGAGCGTCTCTGTCTCTACGCTGACCTCTCTTTTCCTGCCTGTTCCTTGGGGTCACAACCTTCCACTCAGGGATTAGTGCAAGTAAGCAAGTGGTGCCCTATTTGGCCACAGTTATGACAACCTTGCCTCTTAGTCTGTCCACCTGCATCCAGCGTCATAATGCGCGGCGTACAAGAAGTAGTCCTAGCATTACTGGCTTTATTTTCACGTACCACTGTACCCCCATGGGTCAAATGCATGTCTTGAAAGAGCGTCTTAATACTCTTCATGGAAGTGAGTGAAGCCTTGTGTGCCTTAAAGTGTAGGCATAGAAGCTGGTTCACTTTCCAAGCATTTGAACAAGCCATTTAAGCTTCCTGGGGAGTTAACTGTTGACTGGTGATTAACTGTTGGCCTTCAATGTAGAAGAAATCCACAAACTCAGCAAGAGTTTTCTTGGGCTTAAATTTGATGTGCATAAATGCATTGTTATTGACCTCCAAGCTGAGATCTCCTCCAAACTCCTCAATAAGGAGGCGCTTCATGTCCTCCCAAGTGACAATGGAGGGGAGCTCAGGGACCACCACTTCTTGGCATGTGGGATGGAGACAGGTGAGGATATGTTCCTTTTTGAGTTCATCAGTAGCCCTACACATTGCAGTCTTGTAAATTGTTAGAAAGGCAGCAATGGTAGAGGTTTTAGGATCAAATATATGTTTAAAGGTTGGTTTGTAATCCAAGTTGATGGACAAGGAAGAGGACTGACTGTTTTCACCTGGGTTGAGGACGTTAATGTGAGGATTGCCTTCAAACTTGGATTCAACAGCAGGTTGTCTAGCCTAGAGGAGTCAAAGGCTTTTCTCTATGGTATTCAAGGTAGAGCTATTCTGTCCACTAATATCTCTAGCAGTGGCAGCAGAAGCTCCAAATTTCTCAATCTTAATTTTTTGTACCAATAAAGTGCTAGCAATCCCATTGAGGCAGGTAGTCAGGGAAGTGGTCTGAGTAACCAAGGGGATGACCTGTCCATTCATAGTCTTGGTAAAGCAGGAGAGGTTTTTTACCTCTCTTTCCAATGTGGTCTGCCTATCAGCAACATCATTTGTTACTTCTGCAAGCTGATCTAGTGCATATGCGCAGTTGACCCGGGATTGGCCTTCCAAACCAGAGCAGCAATCATGATTGTCATGAGCAGGAGTATTAGCAACTTCATTTTCCTCTTCATCTTCAGACTCAGAGGACAAGTCCTCAGAATTAGAGAGGTGTTGCCTTAAATACTCAATTTTGCTTTGCAAAGTAGCTACTTGATCAGTGAGCAAAGCAATGCAAGGGTCAGGCATAGTTTCAACTGGAGAGGAGTTCTGAACAAAAAATTGATGCCAAGTGGTAGCCTTGAGCTTGGCTATTGCTTCCCATACATTGGCTTCAAAGTCAGATGGGACCTTGACAGGAGGAGCGGGAGGAGTTATCTCAATAGATGCTACTCTATCATCCACATAATTTTGTACTTGATATAGAGTATTGCCTAGTGCAGCCTTATCCAGACCATATTGATTCTGCAGATAGAAGCCCCAAGTATTGACATGAGCTCCTATCAATTTGGATTGCGAGTTGACATGCTCCCTGAATTGATTAAGCTCACTAACCAGAGTCTCAAAGTCCTGATAATGCTTTAGCAGAAAGGCCTCAATTTGTCCACGCCATGCTGCTTGATGCTCATTCAATTTTCATAGTCAATCTTTAATGTATCCAGGGAGTAAGGAACAAAGGGAATTCAGTGAAGAGGTTAAGTACTTCTGAGAGGCTAGCAAGTTGCGCTGGTTATCAGAAATGCACGCAAATAGACTGTAGGACCATTCTTGATATGCCATATTCTGAGCATGGTTGTTTGAGACAGCAGTGGCTACAGCATTTATAAGTTGGTTCTGGGATCTAATGCAAGTTGATGGTGAACCAGAGTGGGTTGGATGAACTGGTTGACCAACATGCCAATTTTATCCATGAACTCCATCAGCACAGGGGGGGAGGACCAATTTCCAAGAGGAAGGAGTACAGGTCTTTGGAAGCATACCTGGGACAGAGACCAGGGATAGTGTGCATTGCCACAGTGCCAGAGTGGAGCAGGCGGCAGCACAAGCTTGCTTGTAATTGAGAGAGAAAGCTGGAAGGGGGCCCAGGGGGACAGAACCAATACCATGGGAGTTGAGGGGGAATTGGTGCTGTCTTCTTCCAGAGGGGGACTAGAAGCTTTAGGTTGCTTGGGTACTTCAGAAACAAAGGGAGAAGGACCAGAAAATGCACGTGGGAACAGGGTAACCAAGGGGCTTGCAGCCCCTGTAGTGAGCACCATTTTGCCGTGTTTGGCTCCTGGGGACAACATCCAGGAGGACATGGCAGGAAATCTTTATAAAAAAAGATTTGAGGTTCAAAGCTAGCCTTGGGTTAGACTTCAGGGCAAAATTAAGGGCACATACCTTAATTTCCTGGAATAAAAGATGTGAAAGTCCTTTTGGCAGAAAGGACAGGAAAAAGCTTGAAGATTATTAAAGCCAACACAAATGTGGATAAACTTGTCTTTATTAGGAGATTTAGTTCTACTTAAATAGTAGACAAGGGATGGTGATCACTCATTAGATAGACAGAGTGGCTGAGGGAGTCATGTTGGGATGAGGTCATACCAGGATCAGACAAGGGAAGGTATGGTATTCCAGAATGGGTGGATATTGGCCCAGACTCATTTACAGAAAACAAGGAATTCCCAAACTCAAAAGCAAAACCAGTCAAATCTTTGCAGCTATCATTATTTGAAGGCCATATTGAAATAGCATTAATGGCTCAATTTCTAACAGCAGCATTCACAACATTGCCCCATTCTAGATTGGCTTTAGGGGATAGTACTTGCGGAGAAACTTGGCATGCACTCAAGCAAACAAACAACCACTAGAGAGGAGTTTCACAGTGTACTCTGACCCTTGTTTGAAGGTTACTTATTGAGGCCTAACCCACAATGTATCTAGCTTATGAGCGCGTCCTACTACTCTATGCTTATAGTAGAGAATATGATCTCCAATGCTAAACTCAGGCAAGGGAAAGCGTCCCACATTGTCAGGAGAGAGCTTGAGCATCTTGCTCTTATATGCAGAGGTATACATAGTGGCCTGTATGTCAATTATGCGGTTGAATAAGTCTTTGATGTGAGCATCAGGGTCCATGGCCCTATCAGAGGAGAGTAGGGGGCCCCAGGAGCAACAGAGTGGTGGCCTTGAGCCCATACAGCATAGCAAAATGGGAGTATCCAGTGACACAATGTTTACTAAGGCAATAAGCAAAGAGAGCAGCAGGTAAATATAGATCCCAGTTTGCAGCATCAGAGTGGCAACTGTGATAAGTTCAACTCCCTGGTGATCAACTCCCTTAAACTTGACTCCCTGGTAGTTGACACTATAGTAAAGTGAGAATTCAGCTTTTGCCCTGATTGATAACTGGAAATTGACACTTTTTTAATTAACAGATCTTGATGTACCAAAACTTTTAATATAAAAAATTAAGCCTTACAGCTAGAGTATACTAAAACGACCCCAGAGAGCTCAAAAATTTAATAAAAACAGTACATTTATTAATAAAAAATAGGAGAAATAAGCAATTATTTCTCATTTTACTATGTAATTTACACTCTTCAATATAAAAATATTTTTTATTACCTATAAAAATTAAAATTCCAATGAACCAAAAATAAACACAAACACAACAAATAATGTTATGCAAAATATGAAGAAATATTAACATTTATTTGATATAGTTCATATAAGCACAGCTGTGAATATCATATGTTTTATTTGGAAATTAACAAAAATTAAGATATTTCACTTACTTTCAACTATAAATATTCATCTCAAACTTACCATGCATAAATAGAACAATCACTGCTATCTAATTAAATTAAAAAACTTAAAAATTAAAACTAAAAACTAAATGATCAAAGCTAATAAGTAAAAATTAAAGTTAAAAAGTGAAAAGTTAAAAGTAAAAATCATATAACTGAGCAAGCAAGCAAGTTTATTCCTCATCATTCTTTCCCTGTTTCATTTCTGCCCCTTCCAGGAGGGCAGTGGCAATAAGCTCAAGCTGCTGTTTAAGCTCAGAGGCCTTGTATTTGTGCTTGGCCGCACCCTGGATGGCCTTGATGAAGAGGGTATAGCAGGTGGTTGGCTTGGTGGGAGGGACGCGGTTGGAGAGATCTCAGAGCTTGGAGATTGTTTTCTCTTGCTTGTGCTGCAGGAGGAAGAAAAACTTATTGAATTTTGGGTGGAGCCCAAAGTTGGCCTTACGGTGTTTGTGATAAGTCTCTAGTACTGAGGTAGTCTTGAGCTCACATTATTCACTGCTGCCTGGTACACATTCCAGCTGGCCTTCGCACGGGCCTTGACTTGCCTCTGCGTGACAACCTTCCCAATCCACTGGGGCTCAAAGTATTTGAGGAAAGGCTTGAACTCCGGGTGCTTAACTATGTAGGGATTCTTTGAGAGCACCTCAAACTCCTGCGCAGTGTGCTATGGCTTTAAAAAAGCCAAGGCACTAAATTGTGCCAGCACAAATCTGCAGGTGTCCAAAGTATCCCTCTGGCTCAACCTACTAAGCTTGGCGTGGGCCTGCACATTACAAGCAACTGCTTGGCAGAAGTGGAAGTGGCACCCCTGCACCTCCCTGCTGAACAGCTGCTTGAATGCATTGAACTGAGCAGGCTCAAAGTTCATAATGCACACACAAGGCCCAAGAGCTCTTAGCCTTGTCTTTTCCTCCGAGTCCAGGGTGGCCTGATCCTTGTCAGAGGCAGGTGGGTTGACGTAGGTGTGAGGGGGAGTCTTCTTGGATTTATCATTGTTGGCAGGAAGAAGAAGGGCAAATACTTGGCAGAGAGCAAGAACACGCGGGTATAGATGGCCTTGGTGGCCTCAGGAAGAAGAAAGAACGCAAGTGGAATCACCTGGATGTCAATCTGGGCATGGACCATCCAGAGCTGCATGGTCATCTGGGGGCAAGTGGCAAAGGTACCATCAACTATCCAGGTTGACGCCCTTTTCAACTCCATCAGGTTCTGCTGAGTTGAGAAGCAGATTATGCGGTCCTTGGCGGCAGGCCCGTTGTCATGGAGCAGGAAGCGCTCCCCACTTGGAAGCTGCTTAAACTCATGAGTGAGCGTGAGCGTGAGCTTAGAGAGGACATATAAAGCCTTGGGGGGAGGGGGATTGGCGGCAATACACTTATTGCTGATGAATTTGACCAACTGCTCCTGTGTTGGTACCAACTTAAGATTTTTGGGTTTGAGATGTTGCAAAGCCTTTATGGCCAGATCAGAAGCCCAGAGATGAGAGGATGTGGGTATTACTTGAACAAGGTACCATTTTAACATCTGGGTTATAAGATGATTGGGGGGCTCACAAAAGTGCTCCCCCTTCTTGAAAGCTACTTGCTCCTAGCCCTCAGTGTCCAACCAGGCCCTTCAAGTCTTATCCACACATACAAAGTGCTTGCTCTTGGTAGCGCTTTTGATTATTACAGTTAAAGATGTAATTGTCAGCAATGTAGCCAGGGCTGCCCTTTACTGACATGATAGGGAAAACAGGGGAAGCGCTTGGGGACTCTGAACTCTCTGTCAACATTGTAGATATTGTGGATGGCCAGTGGATCCCAAGCCACATGACCAGAAGCTTTAAACTTCTTGGAGTAATCCTCTGGCTCATCTTGGGGGTCAGATGAGGAAGGAGGGAAAGGATTTTTCAAGGCCTGCTTGGATGCCTCCTTTTTCTTACCAGAAGAAGAGGTGGGCTCCTTGGCAGCCTTTACTTTCTTGGTATGCCGCTCCTTGGTGGGCTTGGAGTTGACCTCTGAGTGGTAAAAGGAGTGGTTGGTAAGATCACCGTCAGATTTATTGGGACAAGAATTTTGGGGGGAAGGTGAAGGGGATGTAGAAGATGAGGGTGGAGGGGGGAGGAGTAGGAGGAGATGGAGTGGGAGGAGATGAGGTTGGAGACTTTGCCTTTGCAGGCTTTTTGGCACGCTTGGGAGTGGATGTAGTTTCTTTGGAGCCCTTGGAGGCTTGGCACTTGGGCTGCTGGCTGTTCTTGTTTGATTTTTGTCTAAAGAAGAGTTTAGCATTGTAAATAATAGAAGTATGAAAGATATGAAACACAGAGGTAAAACAAAGCAAAAGTTAAATGAGAAGTATGCAAATAAAGTTTTATCAAAAAAAAACATAAAAAAGTAAATAGAAGAAAAATAGAAACTAGAAGTATAGATATAAATGTTAAAACATAGAAAATAAGTGAATTTATTATGAAGCATCAAAGATGTTAAGTACAGCATAACATGTTAGTGTTAAATCAATGTAAATGTTTAATTGAAAATCAAAAATAATTATGAAAACTATATGAAGAGAAGCAGGAAAAAGTAGTAGATTGTAATAGCAAAAAATAAAGAAATTATTATGTGGAATTTTTTTATTGAGAGTTGAAAATTCAAAACATAGTAAAGTGTCAAGTTTGGCACTGTCAATCAGCCAGAAAAAGCTGAATTTTCACTGTCAAGTGAAAAAAAGCTGAATTCTCACTGTTGAGTATGCCAGAGTTGAGCAGAAACATCAAATTTACCATGTTTTTTACATATAAAACTTGCTTAAATTTAAACCAAGTTCAAAAGTTAACCCAAAAGCAAGGCAGTTTTGTATGCTCAAAAATTAAAAAAATACAACATAAGGTAAAAAAGTAAATGAGTGGAAATGTGTTTATTAGTGATTAAATTATGCTGGGAGGAGCTGGGAGTGAATTATTTACCATAGTGTTAGTTAAAACGTTAAGAAGCTCTCTGTACTAATCCCCAAGTTAAAGTGTCAAGTGGATGAGTGTTGAGTGGCGCTCATAATGCGTCACATATTAATTTAGCCTTAATTCTGAGCCTTTGATTAGTTAAATCCAAAACCAATTGGGTGGCAAGTGGATAGAGTCAAACAAAGAAGATGTTGAGTTTCTGTTTTTTATAGGTTACATATGAAATCTCTTAATAATTTGGGCTTAATTTATGTGGCACCACTTAATCCAAAAACCCAGGAATGACATAAAGTAAAATAAGTGGGGTATTTGATTAATGTCTATGCCACTAAATCCAGTATAGTGGTGCTTGGGAGCCTAATCAACAACTATGGATACTAATAATAAAAATATAATAGTAAATAATAAAATTTTATATAAGCCTATATGTATTTTATTAATCAAATAAAAATTTGGCTTAAAAAGTGTCAAACTGGTCACTTTTTGGTTTAGAGTGTTGAACACAGGTTTTTTCATTTCTATTAGTAAATTTACTTATAAATTGCCCCTTAAATCAGTATTTTAGCTAACTGATATATTAAAGAGAGTCAATTTTGATTAAATTTAACCTTGGTTTTTGGTTTTGAACCCCTAAATTACTAGAAAAAATTAGCTTAAACTGGTTAAGCCAAAAATACTAATAGATTCACATATGCGGCACTTATCTCCCTGGTACTTAACAAAAATTTCAAGTACCAGGGAGTTGAGCTTAAGGGAGTCAAACTTACCACAGTTGCCATCAGAGTAGGTGAGTTTTTGCATGATGGAAACCAAGGTCAAATTAACACGCTCAACTGCCCCATTGATAGAAGGATTGTAGGGAGCAGAGAAGGACTTATAAGACCCCAAAGCCTTGACAACCAAGGTCACTAACTTAGCATTGAATTTAGTCCCATTGTCAGACAACAAAACTTGAGGGCAGCCATGGCAATAGAATAAATATTGCAGAAGAAAGGCCACAGTTTTCTTAGCAGTGATATCCTTAGTAGGGCAAGATTCCACCCATTTTCTAAAATGATCATCAGCAATCAGGATAAAGCAACACCCAGAATGTGAGCAGGGGAGAGGACCTACCGCGTCAATGCTGACAGTATGAAAAGCATGTTGCAGGGGGACTACCTTGAACTTGTGAGAGGTGGTGTGAGGTTGTCAAAGCTGACAATCATGGCAACTAGCAATGACATTTGGGATCATCAGGCAAAGGTTTTCCCAGAAGTAGTTTTTCTGGAGGTAGGCATAAGTCTTGGCAACACCTCTGTGTCCTGTCTCCTTATGAGCTTGAGGCATCAATAAAAGGCAAAGACTATGCCATACATAAGGCAGGTAGTGGTCTTGTACTTTTTTGAAAAGCTGATTGTCACAAATGAGTGTGTCTTCAGATAGCTTAGATAGGGAAATTAGGACTTCCTCCGTCTTGCTCTCCCAAGAGGAAGGATATCCAATTAATTCATACAGTCAATCAGCCTCAGCAGGATGTAGAGCAAGGATGGGAATTCCGGATATTCCATCAGTGGTCTGATTTTGAATCCTGGGACAATGTAGTATAGTGAAGTTGTAACCTTGCAGGCAGAGAGCCCATCTAGCTAGTTGTCTTTCTGATTCATTAAGCTTCTGTAACCACTTAAACAAAGTGTGGTCAGTGACCACAGTGAAATGGGTGCTATACACATAGTGGCAGAACTTCTTGAGCACTGCAGCACAGCAAGGAACTCTTTTTTCTGTGACACTGTAATTCTTTTCATGCTTGTTCAAGACACAAGGAGTATAAGCTATAGGGTGATCTCACCCTCATCATCTAGTTGGGCCAAGATGGCTCCAATAGCCAGGTCACTAGCATCAGTGTAAATGATGAATTCCTTATCATAGTCAGGATACACTAGGATGGGAGCCTCTTTGAGTTTTTGTTTAAGGGTCTCAAAGGATATTTGTTGACTAGCAGTCCATTTGAAAGGGACATTACGTAACAGCTGGACCAAAGTTTTACTGTTATTGGCAAATTCAGGGATGAACTGCCTGTAGTAACCCATCATGCCCAGAAAGACTTGTACTTCTTTCAGGCTGGTGGGTGAAAGCATTTTATCAATGGCCTCAACTTTCTTGGTCATTGGGCTAATTCCAGTCTGGGTCACTTCATGGCCCAAGAATTCAAGACATTCCTTGAAGAAAGCACACTTTTAAGGTTTAGCTTGAGGCCAGCCTCTCAAATATTTACAAACACTTCTTTGAGGTGAGCCAGGTGATCAGTAAAGGTAGCGCTGAAGAGGGTTATATCATCCAAGTAATCTAAGACACAGGAAAGCTACAGATCACAAAAAATGGAGTACATGGCCTGTTGGAAGATAGCCAGGGCATTGTAGAGTTCTTGTGGCATATGTGTAGGCTCAAACTGTTACAGCCCATACCAGAATCTAACTGGACTCCCACAAGGGAGGCAGACTGGGCCTGGCAGGCCATGTACACAATAGGCGTGATACAGACCAGATAGTTGACAGCAGTAGCAAAGCTTGCCAACTCCCAGTATGGGGCACAAACTGGTTGGCCAGCCCCAATACTGTGATGTAGACAAACCCCAACTTACTGAAGTCCTGGGCAGGAGGCGCATTGGGTAGGGGGACAGCAGGAATCTCCCTGATTTTAGGTGGAAGATCCGAGTGTTGAGGGTGACAATACTCCACGTCAAGGGCGTGGGGAGGACTGAAATAGGTAGAAGGAGTATAGCCAGGGGGATGTGGGTAGGCAAGATTGTATTGTGTGGTGGATTCACAAATAGATGCAAAGAGAATAATTAAATTAGAGCAAAAATAAACAATTCCTGCAATAAGATAATGATTTCTGGGAATAAACTTGTTTTCTTTAGGATGTCAACAGTGAGAAGGACTTCTCCTCCTCACTATTTATACTTACTGGTGATTTTGGGGCTTTTAGTGCCACCAGAGAGCTGATGGCATCAACTTCTGATAAACTTACAATTTTCTCTGGAATTTGCGTACTTGGCCCAGGGGATGGATCTTCATAGGCTGGTATAACATGAACCTTTCTTGAACTGCAGCATGCTGAGGTACCACAGTTATTTATAGAACCCGCAAGTGATTGAGCGCCCAATTGCACAATCAAACAATTGCGCTCCTGATGTGCCATTTCCTGATAGTTAAGGGGCCCAAATTTGTTAACAGAATTGAAGCCAGGGATTTGAGGCTCGTGTTCCTCTCAAATTCTGGGCCATTTGCTAATCAAAAGGCGGGGTTTCTGGCTCTGGGAGGTACTTGGTAAGGATTCCCAAGCTTTGGGGGTTTTCACCTCTAGGATAGCCAGCTGATTGTCTAGGGCTTTCCAGGCCCTGACACAAACAGTCCTTCTGAGGTGATAAGTGCAGCTTTTTGCCTATCTTCAGGAGAGAGATCAACTTTTCAGTACCCAGATGCCAAGTCCATAGCTGAGAAGAACTTGGAGCCTCTAATGCAGCAGAGAGCATCATAAATACACAGCAAGGGGTAAAAATCCTTATTGATTAAAGAATTTAACCGTCAATAATTCATCACAATGTGGTGACTCCCATCCTCCTTCTTCAGTATGAGCAAAGTGAGGCCCATGTACTTTGAGAAGAAGCAAGTGACCCAGCGTCTAATAGTTTTTTGAGTTTCTTAGACACCTGTGCATCTTCTACTTGACTGCAGCAATACAGTTTAGTGCAGAAGGGGGGTGCATCACCAGTATCAATTTGATGAATAACTACTTTAGCTAGATCATAATTAGTGCTATCTTTATCAAAGATATCTGAGAGCTGATTTAACAGGTCAAGCACCTCTTTCTGTTGGACCAGGGAAAGTTTTAGGAAGTCCTGAGAAGTAAACAGAGATAGGACTCATGGATTGTCTTCAGGTAAATTGAAGTCCTTGAAGTACCAAAGGGATGTAGGGATAGCATTAGGAGAGTTTAGCAACTTGCCATAGCCAACAACCTGACCTCTAGAGACATTTATGGGGAGAGCAGTTAAGTTAGCTACTAACAACTGGGCAGGATCTTTGTGAGAAACATCCAAGATCCCTGGGCAGAGGTAAGGTTCAGAGCAGCCTAATAAGGGAGGAGAGTACAGCTCTAAGAATGTGCATTCAGGAAACTTGTACAATATATGAGAATCCAGGATGGATTGAGAGCCAGGGGGAATGGTCATAGCAGAGGTGGCCAGGAAAAGGATTCCTTCAGATGCAGGACAGGTCATAGGAGGACACTTCATGTTGGATGAGTGGGCACAGTACTTTAGCGTGAAGACACCAGCAGGGTACTCTAAGGAACATTTCTTGAGGCATTTCCCAGGAACCTTGACAGGCTCTTCAAAGATTAGAGGGACTTCATACCCTAGCATAGAGAGGTAGATATCTTTTAAGTTGATAATCCCATTGTACTACCTAAGGAATTGGGTACTAACTAGGAGGTTGTAACTCTCATTCTCCATGACCACAGCAGGCGCTGCTAAGAGTAGCTTTTCAAACTGCATAAAGAGAGAAAAATATGCCCCTATGATGCGAGTCATGGATAGCCCAGCTGTACCATACAACTGGTGATAATTAAGGTTGGGGGCAAGCTTGAGCTTTTTGATAAGCTTCAAGGAGACAATATTAACAGGAGATCCAGTGTCCAAGATGGCCTTAATTTTTACCTTTTGAATGGATATTTCCATACATGTGGTAGTACAACCAAGGGGGGGAGGAGAACTGCAAGAATGTCTTGGGCTTCTGTCAGTTCTTTGTCTACTTTTCAATCATACATCTGAGGCCCAGAAACTCCTTTTAATTTGTCTGGAGAGGAAGCAAGACCAAGACATTCTTAAATACAGTGTCAGCAACCTCAGAAGCTTTCTCAGATGACTCTACAAGCACAGGGGATCTCTTAGCCTGAGTAAGGTATGGGCAAGAGACAACTTCTTTGGCTTCAGGTAGAGGCTTGGAGGTTGTTGTAGTTTTACCAGAACATAGTTTATAAGGGACTGCAATAGTTTTGGGGACAGCAAGGACTAAATACCCATAGGTGTTGGGATTTTCCATATATGAATTGCCCTAGCAGAGTCATCAGAGATGTTTTGGAATAACAGCAGGATGGAAGGAGCCTCAGTGTTGGAAAGCTCAAAGTCAGCAATAGAGGGGGGAATTGAAGGAGACTGGGATAAATTGTCAACCAAGAACGTCTATGCCTCTAGGTTGACTGTTTTTCCCCACCTGCTCCTTGGTATCAGCCCCTTCAACTCAAGGGTTGGTGAAGACTTGAGAATGGTGTCCTATCTGCCCACAGTTATGGCACTCTTGGCGTCAAGGAGGGCTCTGTGAGTTCATGGTGAGGATACACAGGCCACATAAAGACAAACCAGAGGTAGAGGCGGCAAAATTCTCCCACACAACTGCCCCAGAATGGGTAAGGTGCATATCCTGCAACAGTGTCTTTATGCTCTTCATGGAAGAAAGCATGGATTTATGGGCCTTGAAGTGAAGACACAGGAGCTGGTTAACCTTGAGGGCTTGAGCGCAAGCCATGTATGCTTCATATGCGGTCAACTGGCGGCTTGTGATCAGTTGTTGTCCTTCCATGTAGAATCTATCTGCAAATTCCGCTAGGGTCTCTTTTGGCTTGAAAGCAATGTGCATGAAGGCGTCCTTCTTCAATTCCAAGCTAAGGTCACCACCAAACTCATTGATCAGAAGCTGTTTCATTTCTTCCCAAGTCTCAATGGTGGGCAGTTCTTGCACTACCAGCTCTTGACAGGTTAGGTGCAGGCAGATTAGAATTTGTTCCTTCTTAACCTCATCAGAGGCTCATTGCATGGCTGCTTTGTAGATGGTCAGGAATACTTCAATAAGAGATGATTTAGGGTCAAAGACTTGTTTGAAGGTAGATTTTAAGTGTGCTTTGGGACTAGGGCCACCATTGTTGCTATTGAGGACATTTATACGTGGGTGAATTCAGCTTCAGATTCCAAAGGAGGCTGTTGTGCCCACAACTGACGTACACTCTCTTCAAGAGCAGTCAAGGTCTCAGAGGTAAAGGCACCCACATTGTTGGCCATGTTGGCCTATTATTTGGTAACATCTAAGTGCTGGCTATGTGTGGTTATCACAGTAGAAATCTCAGCCAACCAGGAGGTCAGAGAAGGTACCACAGAGAGGCAAGGGGCAAACCTGCTGTTTACTGAGTCAATTAACTCACTCATTTTTTGGACATCCTTTTCAAGACTGAAGTGATTCTGCTTCAGATGGTTCACTTAAATGGCCAGAGCAATCAACTCTCTAGTGCATTGGATTCAGAAAATCCCTTGCAGTCCAGGGCAGCAGCCATCTTTGCTGATAACCTCAACTAGGCTAGCAGCAGTTGCCACAATCTTGCGTATAGTAGAAACCTCCTGCTGTAGCTTGGCAACCTGTGTTGCCAAGGCAAGCACCTGAGGGTCTGGATGATGTGCTCTGCTGGGAGTCCCTGACTGCAAGTGGATGCATGTAACTCTCAAATGACATCCCACAATTTCTGCTCTCTATCCATCAGATCATCAGATGGGGGAGAGGGAGGAACATCAGGCTTGGGCTAGACAACTCATTTATTTGAGTTTGGAGCTTTTCAATGGCGGCGGCTGTGGCATCCTTTCTTTATCAAACTCTTTAGTGAGCTTGTGGAGGCCTCTAGCGGCAAGATCTGCTACTTGTTGTAATTGATATAAAGAGTAAGCATTGAATGCATTGAGTTGTTGTAGCAGCTGTTTGAAATAGGAGAGATAAGTGTTCAGAGTGATATCTACTTGGGTTTTCCAGGGCTGTTTTAACTGATGAAAATCATGCAGACGCTCCCTGACATATTTGGGGTTTGTCTGGTGCATTTGCTCTATAGAATTAACCAAGCAAGTTTGGGAAGTAACAGAGCTGTGTTAGTTATTGGATATTGAAGAAAACAGGGAATGAATCCACTGCTGGTAAGCAGCAAACTGATCCCAGTGATTTATGACAACAGCTTGCAGAGACAAAAATTTCTTGGATGTGAAGCCTAGCACCATCTGGTGATGGGCTAAAGCGGGTTGTACAAAGGAGGCAGTAGATGCTAAGCAGAGCCAGATGCTGAGAGGAGATGCTGTGAAAATTTCAGAGCCATAATCAGCCCATAGTATTCCGCTTGACTGAACTGTACTTGGAGGCAATAGATGGCCCCTTCCTGAGCTATCCCAAGGGCTACTGCAATGACTTGTTCTAAGTCAGGGATACCCATATGATAGACTACTAGGTGGGGATCATTTATGAGGTTCAGTATAGTAAGGAAAATAGGTGGGTCTGCAATTTCTTCCTCAATAAGAGGACTTATCATTTCAGGCAAAGTTGGCTCTTGTATGGGAGGAGGCAAGGATCCTGAAAATGTAATTGTAAAAGGGATAACCAAGGGGATTAAAGCCCCTGTAGTGAGCACCATTTTTGTTGTTTTCTGAGGCGTGGCACAGACACACAACAGGGAATCCTAATCTTAGGATTGGATTTGTACTAAATTTTAGTTAGATGGCAGGGAAGGCTATGTAATTACCTTGTGGCCCTAATTGAATAATATCTGCTAGACATGGCTAGAGAGGCACCAAAGTACGTGGAGACACAAAGAAAAAAATATGAATATAACTTAATTTTTATTGGTGAAAATGAAATATAATATATAATGATTAACAATACCACAAAACAGTAACAGGACATTAGGATCACTTGCCACAATCATTAGTGGGGCAAGTGAGTTGTGCAGAATCAGGAAACCAAATAATTGAGTTCCCCAGTTTGGAATCAAACTCATTTTGAGGGGCAAAAGCAAAAGTAAGCAATTTGTCCTCAAATACCTCATCAAAGGCAAAATCAAAACATTATGAATGGCAGCATTCACAATATTACCTAACAGACTGGTAGGGCGTCCTTGTCTTTGTTTTCTTGGGGGCTTTGGGGAGGTCTTAAAGCTACTATTGTGGGGCATGGATATGCTCAGGGGTGTCATCAGGGTGGTTTCTTGGGGAAGCAGCTGCAGAACTTGGTGTGATCAGACCTCTGGGAAGTAAAGTTAATTACTTTGCAACTCAAAGCTCAGACTTAATCACCTGGGTGAGTAAAGACAACTGCACAGACATGAGGATTGTCTGTGGTTGAATGGCCTATGTGAAGGACACTTGCAAGGGCCCAGTCAAATGCCAGTAGTCTTGTAGACTTATTGCCTGAGTATTAGGTATTGGTAATAGGGACTGAAAATGGAAACACAGGGTTCATAGTAGGATCAACAGTGAAGACTGGTAAGAGGGACTGTATGATCACAGTGAAGACTATTTGAGGGACTAGAAGATCATTGTGAGGATTGGAACCAAGATGGTTCATTGTGAGGATTAGAACCTAGGTAGTTCATGGTGAGGACTGGTAGATATCCTGAAAATGACTGATTACTGATTGGAAAGGACTGTTGCTAGACTGGAAAGAACTGTTGATGAATAAGGAAGGACTAGCTGAAGGACCAGAAGATCATGGTGAAGGACTAGCCAAAGAACAGGAAAACAGCTAAGAAGGATCAGCTGAGATGAATAAAGAAGCTAGAAGGCTTGTTTTGGACTTTAGAAAGAAGAGAAAATGATCAGAAAGAAGCAGTGAAAGAATTAATGCTGCCAAGGAAATTTGATAAATTGATTAAGTTAATCATCATATATGAAATATGAGAAGAAGGAATAATTTACATTGTTTTAAACTGTAAATTTATTCAGAGTTAATTAAGTAAAATAGAGCTGAGAAGAGGCCAAAAACAGGACAGAGAAACTGTGAGAATAAAGGTCAGAATTTTGCTGAAATGAGTAGGAAAGGAAAAAAGCAAGCAACAGGCAAGTTTGAAGTGTTAAAATGTTGAAGAAAATGCAGGGAAACTCAGAGAAGCGCTGAATAATTGAGGGTTCACAAATTCATTAAGTGAAATATAGGCAAAAGCGCTTGAGTTTTGCCAGAGAAACATGACAGGAATTACGGCAAACCCGTTCAAAACGCGGAGCAGTTGTTTATCTGGAGCAAGACAGCACCTGGTTTGAACCATGGTAAAGAGCAAGTTGTTTGGGTGAACTTTTTGGTAAAACTATTGAATCCAAGCGTTTGATTGGCTGCAGGCCAAAGCCTGTTTGATGAGTGTTTCAAAGGCTTTAACTGAAGAGTTAAAACCAAAAAATGAGGAGCAGAAGCAGAAAATTCAGGGCTTTTATTAGCCAAAGTAAGTTTTAAAGTTTAATATATTATAGAAAGAGAAAAACTGGATAGTTTAAGCTTTGAAATACCAGGGTTCTAAGAGAGATTTTTGGTCTGAAGCAGGGGGTTATAAAAGGGAGAGCTATCTGAGACTCTTCAGGGACTGGATCAAGTGGATTACAAAGGCTACAAGAGCTACAGAAGGAGCCAAAGACCAAGAGTAGGAAGCCAGAGAAGGAACAGACTGCAGGAGCCCAAGATCAGAACACAGGAGCCCAAGACCAAAGTGCAGGAGCCCAAGACCAAGGAGCAGGAGCCAAAGACCAAGTACAAGGAGTCCAAGGGATTATTAAAGACTCCAAGTATTGGCACAAACCTCTCATTATTTCCTATCCAAAGGCCATATATCAAAAGGTTTCTAAGGGGATCTTACTTCTGATATTGAATAAAAGCCCATTTTGACCCCTATACATATTTCTGAGATACATTTCCCCTTACTAGAGGATGACAAACCCTTCCAGCCGGTCCCTGGCTACAATCCAGGACACACTTGGGGACTGGTGGACAGGAACCCCACAGGGATCTTGTTGGCAGGAAGGAAGCTTAAAGCATCCTGGACAATTCAGAAAGCTCTGGTGTAGACTTCAGTATTAGAATCAGGAAGGAGGAAGAACACAAGGGGGATACCTTGGGCGTCAAACTGCCCGTGAAGGACCCAAAACTGCTTGAAAAGGGTGAGGCAGGTTGCAAATAGCTGTTATAAAACCAAGTGGTAGCAGTATTGAGCTGATTCAGGTTTTTGATTGTGGTGTAGGCTATAATTCTATCATCTACTTTCTGCCCATCATCATGGAGAAGGAACATATCTCCATCCTCTGTCTTCTTGAGGGCATTGGAGAGATCCAGGTCCTTGAAATCTGTGGTGCTCTTGGCCATTAGGTTTAAAGCTTGATAACTATCACTAACAGACTTGACCAACTGGTTATGTGTTGGAACCCTCTTGAGATTGATGGGGGAGAGGTGCTTACAGGCAAGCACAGCCAGCTGGATTGGGAAAAGATTCTTTGAGGCGGGCATCACCTTCACCAGAAATTATTTGAGAAGGCAGGCTATGGTTGTGTTGGGCTTTATGCATTTGTGATTGCCCTTGATTTCTTGAACTTTGTACCAGTTCTTGGTGTTGAGCTGCACTGAGCAAGAGCAGTTCTTGCTGGTGTAATGGAGGCTCTTAAAGCCCTAGTTGGAATTATTTCATGAGAAGATATACACATTTGCCATCATAGCCAGTCCACCCTTTACAATCATTATGGGTTAGTATTTGGGAAAGTGCCAGGGATCCAGCCTGTGGGGGGTTCTTGGGAACTTACAGATGGACGGCCTGTAGATCCTGCAGGTAGGGTCAACCACAAGATTGATGCTAACTTTACAATATAAGATAACAATTTTCCAAGGAGAGCCCCGGGTCTGCTTGCTGGTACCATTGAAGCAATCAGGCCAATGAGACTGATATACATTACCCCAAATATCTGAGTTGAGGTGTATTCATTGGCTGCAACAGATTCCAGTGGGCGTTTGGGCTGCAGGTTGAGAGGTGGTGTAATTGGAACTAAATAGGCAGGCATGTAAGGTCTTGCCCATAATGGTGCAAGGTTATAACTCAAGTGTGAAAAGCATTAGGGTTGAGATTCAGAAGGTATAAAAAGGTAGGTACAGTCTGCAATATAATATTACAGAATCCTGCTAAGAACTTATACTGGGTTACAAAAGGAGTGATAGAGTTTAAGAACCCTAAACAAGGAAGATAAAACAAGGTATTTAATAGTGAAAAATTAGTAACTAAAGGAATGTCAAAACTGGGATACTCTTTATCAGCAAACTGGTACATATAACCATTAAAAGATTCCTTAAGGGAAAATAATGGATACAACAAGCCTAAGGCTTGCTGTTTTACAACTTACATTTATTCAAGAAGTGAAAAGACAAAACTTAATTTTTAGAAATTTATACATTTCTATTAATTCATTTTAAAATCTCAAGTTAAAAATTGATAAAGGTTTGAAGGGTAGAAATCACTTAGAACTTTGGCTTAAAGCCTACTCTTCATAAGCTCTTTATTTATAGAAAAGTATTTGTCTGTTGAAAACATGATAGTCATGGATAAGCAGCCAAGGACAGGAGCAACTGGAGAAGTTGGGTATAGACCTGGAGTAGAAGGAGAGAATAGAAACCCAGTTTGAAGGAGATCTACAACGTGAAGCTGGGGGGAGCGGCAACAATGTAACCAGGAGTTGCAAAAAGGTGAGCAGAAATTAAATCTCTAACTGTAAAGTAGAAAATTATAAGCCAAAATAATAGCTGAAGTAAAGGGGAAGACAGCGTCAATTTGAACTCAAATTGACGCTAAGATTAAGATAACAGACTTAAAGTAGTAAATTATTAACAATCTAATTTTAAAATTTCAAATATTTTAAATAAAATAAAGAAATATTAAAGAGACTTAAAATTAAATAAATACTAAAAAGCCTGCCCTTTGGGGCAGGGCATGACAGGGCAAGTAGTTGTACTTGTCACAGAATAGCAGAGGAGGTATGGTGACTTTGATTGCTTCTCTTTAAACAGTCTCTGTCTCTCTAGTTCTAGCTTCTGGCTTGTAGATTAAGATTTCTTCTAGAGTGTACTCTAAATATGCTGGGAGGGGTGGATATTCTTTGAAATGTACCGGGCCAAAGGGAGCTCCTGGTGGACAATATAGTTTGGGCAGTTGGTCTGCAGTTACTTGGGGTAGACTGGTGCAAGGTATGGAACCGCAGGAGTTAGACTGCAAATAAAATAGAGCTAAAATCAGATATAAAATAACCTGGTTGAACCAAAGGTTCATGTCACTTTATTGCAAGAATGGCAATGAGCAAATTCCTGGCAGCCCAGGGTATAAGTATACCCATCTGCCATGGAGAAACTTTTACAAATTCCTTTGGGCCTGGTGCTACTGTCTACCAGGTTTTTACAGCCCTTGATGGCATAGATTGTGGGAGTTATTTCATTGGGTGGTTCAAACTGAGAAAACTCAAATTTCCCTTTCAGGTTGTGGGATTGATCATCTTTGGGTGGCCTGCATTCAACAGGAAGTTTATTTGCTTCCCCTGCTGCGTTGGCCCAAGTTATTACAGAATCTTTGGCTTAGCCTGCACTCTCATTGGTTGGATTAACAAGAATCTTTGACGTGGGGAGCATCACTGAAGGTAATTTTAGTTCATAAAGCCTTAGGATATTACCCAAAGTCAAATCCTGCTCTGGTTTGAGCCCAAAAAGCTGTGGACAGCCGGGCAGCTGGGCCTGCAGGCTGGCAACCCATAGGGTATTGGGGTTTAAATTTCTTAGTTGAGGTTTTCCCATGAGCATATTCAACAGGAGTTTGTCATTTGTGACAGCAAGGAGGAAGGAAGCTTAAGCTTCCCATCACCATTATAAATATTGTGGGCTAATAAAGGGCCCAGGGCTATAACAAGCATGTTGGAAGCTAGAGAAGTATTTAGGTTAGGACTTAGAATCATTCCCTGTTGAGCTGGAATGGGGAGAGCTTGGTGGGGGAAGAGAAAAGGGGGCTTGTTTTGGTGCTTCTCATGCAAAGGAGACTTATCATTGGGAGGGGACTTTTTGGCCTGGTACCACTTCTTGGAGGGCTCCTTTTCCAAAGCCAAGTTGTAAAAACTGTTTGGTGAACAAAACATAATGTTCCTCTCCCCCAGTGGAGTGAGATGGGCTCTGCTCAGGGGAGGACTTAGGAAAGGTTTGGAGGTAGCCTTCTTGGTTAGTGCTGGCTTTTTTTGAGGCCTTGAGGACCTTGGAGGGACGCTTGGTGCCCTTCTGTTGCTTGGAAGTATTCTTGTCCTAAAAAAATTAATAATATATTCTAAAATAAGGTAATTCCTTTAAAAAACAAAATGAAAAAACAAAAAAAACATAATAAATAAAACTTAAACCTTATATGGCTTTTATTGGGAATTTATAAGTAAAAACTGGGTAAAAATTGGTTGGTTTATTTAAGTTTAAAACAACAAGTCAAAAGTTAATAGGCATAGGTAAAATTATTCTAATAAGACAGTTATTTTATTTTAGAAAACCAAAAAATATAAAAGAGAAAAGTTGAAAATACAACATACCAAAAAATCAGATATTTTTATAATGTAAAACATAAAGTTTTATATGTAAGAAAAGAAAAATGTTGACATCATGAAAGACAATTAGCAAAAATATGCTGAATTCCTGCTGTTGATTAAGAAAATTGTAGACATTATCAGAGAGAAAATTGGCACTGTTGACATTTTTTCAAAAATTTGCTATAAATTTTATATTACACTTAATTAAATTTAAGCAAACCAGAAAATATTAACTGTTTTCAGTGTGTTTTTATTCACATAATAAAATAAATAAAAATATGAAAATAAGTTAAAAATCATCAAATTGATGTACTTATTTTCTAAAAACATGTTCTGGGGGTGAGAATATGATAATTTACTATTGAACCTATTTGAACTTGTTAAGAAGCTGCTAATAGATATGAAAAAGATAAAGTATTGACTTCACCACTGACAGCATCCTCAATAGGCACTGGCATAGTAATTTAGGCTTAATTGCACCACTTCTATTTGCTAAAATCCACCCCAGTGATTGATCACAAGCAAATTGCTGAAATTCCTGATTGTTGACATTATTATTGACAATAAATTCTATAGTAAATTACATAGTAAATTTGGCTTTAATTATGGGATTACTGTTAGCCACTAATACATTTAAATATTAAAGTTGGAACAAGTGCCACAGATAGATTTATAAGATGCACATTTCAACAATATGCTATATGTACTATAAATATTTCTATATATTAATTTAATAAACAAATATTTTAAAGTGCGCTATTATTTTTTTATTGCCTATGTTTCAGTTTTATTATTAAGAATAAGTTAGTCTTAAAAAGTGTCAACATTGACATTTTTACGTTGTGAAAACAACTTGATAAAAAATAAGTTTTCATTAGTAAAAGTAAAGAGAAAATTGGTTTAAATCAATATTTTAATTAAGCTTAATATCAAATTATGTTGAAATAGCCATAATTTTGTTGTGTTTTCTGGGTTTGCACCTCTGAGCGCTTTAAAAAATGGGAATTAAGCTCGTGCAACTAGCAAAAAAACCTGGTAGAATTCAATTTTTGAGTCAACAGTGGTCATATTAACAAAGTGACAATATGACCACTGTTGACATGGGAGCTATTGCTGTCCAGAACCCCAACCAAGCCCCAATAAACTAAGTCTATTCCAGTCCAAGAAGTGCAATTATTAAATCCCAGATAATTTCCATCTGCTACCCCATGAACCTGTTCCCTATTCTCTCCCTCAATTATTAATAAAGAAGATCCTGATGATTACATGTTGGACTACCATTAAGCACTAATGGGACCATGGGATCTCTTCAAGGTGCACAATATCTGCAACTCAAAAAAAGATTCTAAGCACCCAAATAGTTTTCCTTATCTTTCACTCTTATGTCTGTCAAAGGAGGTGCAAGTTTAGTCTGTGATGGCTATGTTTTTAATTGCAACAATCAAAAGAGAGCAGGAAGAAGCAAGAATTATAAAATCAAAGATAGAATCTGAAAAGCAAGGGTCAACATAAAACAATATGATAAAGTGACCCTTGAAAAGGGCAAACACTTCTATAACCCTCCCATCAATCTCATTGAAAAGCTTCTAAAGTGATGCTTCTACCAAATAATCCCAGTATCCAAGGATATAAAGACTTCAGATCTGGTGTTTAAGTCTACCAAGCACCTAATTAATGAGAAACTGAAGTTCATCCCTAACTATGACTATTTAGTGAAGTATATATAAAACACATGATCTATGCCTCAGAAAGAGATCTTTCATAGTTCAAAGAGATTACTCCTTACTGAGATGCTGAATATGTTCAATGGAGATGAGTTATAATTTTAAATGATGAAAGGCCTACATAAAAAGTAAGAATTATATGCTATATGTTATGATTTTCTACAGGGCCTCTGGGGTTAAATCAAGGAAGTCTTTATCAGAAGAACTTATCAGGCAGTGAGAGGATAGGTGATAACTAATAGTACTAACAGAAGGAGGCAGACATGGGGTCTGTCTTGAATACTTGATAGGAAAAAGAAGGATATAAGCAGGATGGTGTGACTAATAAGGAACACATGTAGGTTATGTAACTTAGTTTAGTGCAACATGATCTTATTAATACAATAAACTATATCAGCAAGAATATTGGTTATACTATTTATAGTATATACCATAGTACAGATAGCTCATACCAATAATGGTTTCCTATAGCATAAGTTATGAGGAGCAGACAGGGCTTTCTGATCCTTGCTCTTTCTATCAGAAGAGTGGGATTCAGCAGGTATATGTCAAGGTTCTCTAAGTCTACTTAGAGGAGAAGAAGAAGATATCACTTGTTATTGGGCCTGGGATACTAGCCTAGTAGCAATGCTAGTATAGTAGGGAGACTGTGATAATCCAAATTGAGAGCTGTTTTTCAGGCAAGGATTTTTTTCCTAAAAAATGTTTTTACTAAGAAAGGTAAATGTTTGCTGTTTTATGGATATACCTAGCCTTGCTGGTGGTTTTTTTATGCCTTAGGGTGTTAGTAATATGGCCCCTTTATTAGTGCTTTGGGATGGATTGGTTGATGCCCTGGGATGATTATAACAAGAAGTATAGTATTCTTAGACCAGCAACTGTGGTAATTTTGACTCCCTGGTGATTGACTCCCTGGTAGTCAACACTATAGTAAAGTTAGAATTCAGCTTTTTCCCTGATTGACAACTGGAAATTGACACTTTTTTAATTAACAGGTCTCAATGTACTGAAAACTTATAATATAAAAAATTAAGCTATACAGCTATGGTATACTAAAGTAACCCCAGAGTACTCAAAAATGCAATAAAAGTGTACCTTAATTAATGAGAATAAGGAGACATAAGCAACTAATTCTCATTTTACTATGTAATTTGCACTCTTTATAAAAATATTTTGATTACCATAAAAATTAAAATTCCAACGAGACAAAAATAAACACAAACACAACAATAAAAAGTTATGCAAAATATGAAGAAATATTAATATTTATTTGATATAGTTTTTATAAGTATAAATGTGAATACATTTTGTTTTATTAGGAAATTAACAAAAATTAAGATATTTCATTCACTTTCAACTATAAATATTCATTTCAAACTTACCATGTATACATAAAATAGTCAGTGCTATCTAATTAAATCAAAAAATAGAAAAATTAAAAGTAAAAATTAAAGCTAAAAAGTTAAAAGTTAAAAGTAAAAATCATATAAGCAAGCAAGCAAGTTTATTCTTCACCCTTCTTCCCATTCTTCATTTTAGCTCCTTTCAGGAGGGCATTTGCAATGAGCTCAAGCTGCTGCTTGATCTCTGAGGCCTTGTATTTATGCTTGGCTGCATTTTGAATGGCCTTGGTGAATAGGGTGGATTGGGTTGTGGTCTTGGTGGGGGGACGCAGTTTGCCACGTCACACAGCTTGGAGATGGTTTTCTCCTGCTTGTGCTGAAGGAGGGAAAAGAACTTATTGAATTTTGGGTGGATCCAAAAGTTGGCCTTGAGGTGTTTGTGATAAGCCTCTAGCGTTGAGGTGGTCTTGAGCTCCCTGTTGATGGCTGTCCGGTAAACATTCCAGCTGGCCTTGGCGCAGGCCTTGCCTTGCCTCTGTGTGACAACCTTCCAATCCACTGGGGCTCAAAGTACTTGAGGAAAGGCTTGAACTCTGAGTGCTTCACTACGTAAGGATCCTTTGAGCAAACCTTGAACCCCTGCGCAGTGTGCGCTGGCTTTAAAAAAGCCAAGTCACTAAATTGTGCCAGCACAAATCTGCAGGTGTCCAAAGTATCCCTCCAGCTCAACCTACTAAGCTTGGCGTGGGCCTGCACATTCCAAGCAACTGATTGGCGGTAGTGGAAGTGACACCCTTGCATCTCCCTGATGAACAGCTTATCAAATGCATTGAACTGAGCAGGTTCAAAGTCCATAATGCAAATTTGAGGCCCAAGAGCTCTCAGCCTTACCTTTTCCTCCAAGTCCAGGGTGGTCTGGTCCTTGTCAACAGCAGGAGGGTTGGCGCAGGTGTAGGGGGGTCTTCTTGGCATTGTTGTTGTTGTTGGGAAGGAGGGAAAGTGCTTGGTGGAGAATGGTAAAAGCACAGGTGTAGATGGCCTTGGTGGCCCCTGGAAGAAGAAAGAACATGAGTGGAATCACCCAGATGTCAATCTTGGCATGGATCATCCAGAGCTGCTTGAACATCCTGGAGCAAGTGGCAAAGGTACCATCAAATTTCCAGGTTGAAGCCCTTTTCAACTACAGCAGGTTCTGCTGAGTTGCATAGCAGATTATGCGGTCTTTGGTGGTGGGCCCATAATCATGGAGGAGGAAGCGCTCCCCACCCAGAAGCTGCTTGAGCTTGTGGGTGAGCGTAAGCTCTGAGAGAACGTCCAAAGCCTTGGGGGGAGGGAGATTGGCAGCAATACACTTATCACTTAAGAACTTAACCAACTGTTCCTGGGTTGGTAACAACTTAAAATTGTTGGGTTTGAGATGTTGCAGGGCCTTTATAGCCAGATCTGATGCGCAGAGGTTGGCAGAGGTTGGGATGACTTGGACCAGGTACCATTTTAACATCTGGATTATAAGATGATTGGGGGGCTCACAAAAGTGCTCCCCCTTCTTGGAAGCTACTTGCTCCCAGCCCTCAGTGTTCAACCAGGCCCTGCAAGTCTTATCCACACATACAAAGTGCTTGCTCTTGGTAGCGCTTTTGATTATTACAGTTAAAGATATAATTGTCAGCAATGTAGCCAGGGCTGCCCTTTACTGACATGATAGGGAAAAACGGGGGAAGCGCTTGGGGACTTTGAACTCTCCGTCCACATTGCAGATATTGTGGATGGCCAGTGGATCCCAAGCCACATGACCAGAAGCTTTAAACTTCTTGGAGTAATCCTCTGGCTTATCTTGGGGGTCAGATGAGGAAGGAGGGGAAGAGCCATTGGGAAGGGGAGGGGAAGGATTCTTCAAGGCCTGCTTGGATGCCTCCTTTTTCTTACTAGAAGAAGAGGTGGGCTCCTTGGCAGCCTTTACTTTCTTGGTATGCCGCTCCTTGGTGGGCTTGGAGTTGGCCTCTGAGTGGTAAAAGGAGTGGTCGGTAAGATCACCGTCAGATTTATTGGGGCAAGAATTTTGGGGGGAAGGTGAAGGGGATGTGGAAGATGAGGGTGGAGGAGTAGGAGGAGATGGAGTGGGAGAAGATGTGGTTGGAGACTTTGCCTTTGCAGGCTTCTTGGCACGCTTGGGAGTGGAGGTAGTTTCTTTGGAGCCCTTGGAGGCTTGGCGCTTGGGCTGTTGGCTGTTCTTGTTTGATTTTTGCCTAAAGAAGAGTTTAGCATTGTAAATAAAACAGTTTGAAATATATGAAACACAGAGGTAAAGCAAAGTAAAAGTTAAATGAAAAGTATTCAAATAAAGTTTTATTTATCAAGAAAAAAACATAACAAAGTAAATAGAAGCAAAATAGAAACTCAAAGTATAGATCTATAAGTTTAAAGCATAGAAAAAAGTGAATTTATGATGAGGCATCAAATATGTTAGAACATCATAACATCTTAGTGCTAAATCAATGTAAAATTATAATTAAAAATCAAAAATATATAAAAATTATATGGAGAGTAGCAGGAAAAGTAGTAGATTATAATTGCAAAAAATATTATGTGGAATTTTTTATTAGGAGTTGAGTTTTCAAAAGATAGTAAAGTGTTGAGTTCAGCCCTGTCAATCAGCTGGGAAAAGCTGAATACTCACTGTCAAGTATGCGGGAGTTGAGCAGAAAAATCAAATTTACTATGTTTTTTACATATAAAACTTGCTCAAATTTAAACCAAGTTCAAAAGTTAACCCAAAAGCAAGGCAGTTTTGTATGCTCAAAAATAAAAAAATACAACTTAAGTTAAAAAAGTAAATGAGTGGAAATGTGTTTATTAGTGATTAAATTATGCTGGGAGGAGCTGGGAGTGAATTATTTACCATAGTGTTGGTTAAAACGTTAAGAAGCTCTATGTATTAATCCCCAATTTAAAATGTCAAGTGGGTGAGTATTGAGTGGCGCTCATAGTGTGTCACATTAATTTAGCCTTAATTCCAAGCCTTTGATTAGTTAAATCCAAAACCAATTGGGTGGCAAGTGGATAGAGTCAAACAAAGAAGATGTTGAGTTTCTGTTTTTTATAGGTTACATATGAAATCTCTTAATAAATTGGGCTTAATTTATGTGGCACCACTTAATCCATAAACCCAGTAAGGACATAATGTAAAACAAGTGGTATATTTGATTAATGTCTATACCACCAAATCCAGTATAGTGGTGCTTGGGAACCTAATTGACAACTATGGACACTAATAATAAAAATATAATAGTAAATAACAAATTTTATATAAGCACATATGTATTTTATTGATAAAATTAGGATTTGGCTTAAAAATTGTTGAACTGGTCACTTTTTGTTTTAGAGTGTCAAAAACAGGTTTTTCATTTCTATTAGTAAATTTAATTATGAATTGCCCCTTAAATTGGTATTTTAGCTAATCAAATTATTAAACAGTGTCAAGTTCAAGTAAATTCAACCTTGTTTTTTTTGGTTTTGAACCCCTTAATTACTAGTAAAAATTAGCTTAAAATCAGTTAAGCCAAAAATACTAATAGATTCACAATTGCGGCACTCAACTCCCTGGTACTTGATGCTTTGTTGAGTACCAGGGAGTTGAACTTACCACAGTTTCCCTTAGACCAGCTAGTGTTCCTCTGTTATAAATTTGTTTACATGGTACTGTCCCTGCTACCAACTAGGAGAATAATAAAGTTATGCTAATTTACCTAGGAAGGGGGTAAAGAATAAAGTTATGGCTCCCCCTTAGGTCTCTACTCTAATCTCTGCCAAATGCTTGGGAATTTCTACCAAATTATATTTTTAAATATTTATCCAAAAAGGTTACCCAAAAGCCCAAGAGAAGCCATCAATTTAATATTTTGGAATATTTCAGGAGATGCCCCCATATAATCCACCTGAGAGACATCCCTAGATAAATATCATGTGCAAGAGCAGCTGGGAGAAGTGGTAATTGCATCCAAAGCAAATTACCCAATTTTAGTTGGTTCAGTTTTCTTTTTTGATTATGTCCATTCAAAATTTGTCAATATCTTCCTGCCCCAAGGAATGCACTCATATCCGCTCATATCATTGATTATTGGTTTTATGATATTCAATCTACTGTAAATTCAGAACCTGAACGTAAAAATGCAAGATTGTCAAATCCTTGGTCTAAATTTTGAATCACTTTTGCAGGCCACTCAGCTGAGTGAAAATTAAAATATTAAATAAAATTAACAATTTAATTTGACTTTTTTTTGATTTATTTAAATTGGCAAATTTCAAATCTCTTGAGCAGATAACTCAACTAACAAAAGACAAAACCCAGATAACAAATGTGGGATACATGAATCAGAAATGCAGGATTCTAATGTACAATTTGAGATTTCCTGTATTTCAAACAAATCATAGACATCATATAAAAGTTAACAAATCTGAAAATGCGGGATTGTCAAATCCAAGAACCAAGTTTCAAATCATAATTGCAAGGAATTTGAAATAAATATAATTTATGGGTGTCTCAAAAAGGAAATCAAAGGATCTAGAGTGGATTTGTGCTGATTCTTTTGGGAATCATAGGCATTCTCAAAAAGCACCCTATTCCATTTTAGGACAGCTAAAATTTAGATCATAATATTCACAAAATTAACATATATAACAATAAAATTGTCTAAAATATACATTCCTCTTCTTGAGTTTAAAATTTTAATAAAAATTTATTATGTCTTCTTTCAATAACAACCAAGTCAACAAGCTGTTCCCTGGCCTTGACAAAATCATGCAGGGCTACACTGGGTCTCTTAATGGTGAAGCCTCTGTCTATGGCCACTCCCAACCCGCAGGCCCCTCCGCAAGCACTACCCAGGGGTGTATTCTTTCTCCCGCATCCTCAAGCATGGCCCTGTTTGCTCATCACGCACAGGAAGCTGCCAACCCAAATCATGTATCAGTAATGACATACAGAACCAGTCATTTTAGCCATGGGGTCACCCAGAGAGCCCAGAGAGCCCAGGACCCCAAAACAGCCAATCAGATGACATTGACCAGTTCACAAGATGGACATATCCCTCCCTCAGTCAACCAGCCTGCAAGACACAGAAGAAAACTAATCACTCCGGAGATTGTTCTTGAAATGGTTGAAAAGCAAGGGAAACTTATGTCCCTTGAGGAAATTGCGGCCATGATGGGTTTTAAAAAAGTCCATTGAGGCTGCAACCCTGCGAGCCCACGCCAACTGTGGCCCCACTACCAAGGAGACCTCAACTGGTGCCCGTACTTTGACCAAAGGTGACACAGCCCATCCCCTTATGATGGCCATTATGGAACGTGACCCGTGGATGCCCCTGGTCCAGGTACGTCTCCATCTGGGACTCCATGGCATCTTCACTAACAAAAGAACGGTGAATTTGTGGATGCACGGAGTTGTGGTTGCTGCAAGAATCTTGTCCAATCAAGTTCTCAGTGGCCCCATTTTGGTGGATGCCAACCCCTAAAATTCAACTATTATTAATTTTATCAAAGGAAGGGCAATGAGGGCCCATAATGACTTAATCTTCCTGTTGTATGCTAAAACATCTGCAAGTTTTCAAGATTTTGGAGAGAAGTGTATCCAGTCTGACGTGTACAAGCGCGGCCCAATATTGTATTGGTTTGTTGGGGTTTTATTGGCAGTTTCCCCATTGGGCGTCAATTATTACTTGGCAATATCAAACACCGCAGATGGGTATGCCTACCAGACAGAGCTCAAGGCCATGCTGGAGGAGTGAGCCACATAAAACACCGTGCACACAGTTGTACTGAGTGCAGAGATGGAGCAGCAGAAATGGGCTACCCAAGAAATCAGGGCTGCGGGGCAAACCTGCTGATCCTATCCCATCAACTACGCTGACATGCATTTTGCAGATGTATGTCTCTACAATTTGGTTCCACCCTCAGGCGCCTAAAGCCTGTCACCTACAACAAACTATGCACCCAAATTGATAAGGGGTATGAGCTTTTTCCTTCTGCGTCCGTCCAGGACTTATTTGATCTCATCATCTTCTATGCAAGTGATAGTGATAAGTCCAGAAAGGACCCCCGTCTCCCCCCACGCCAGTCCATCTGTTTTGTCAAGCCAGTATATGTGACAAAAGAATTTGAGCAATTGAAGCAATCACCTCTTGCTGCCCCTTCCCAGTCAACAAACCCTGCCTCCCCAACCCCCCATCAAGCCACCTGCCTTCCAACCCTGAATCCCAAACCACCTATTCCCTCCCCACTATCTCTAATACCGCCTCTTTTACAGGCGCAGATGAAGGCAATGTTCATTCCACCCATTCCCTCCCCTTCCTGTCCTTTGATTAGTAAATAAATCTTTTCTTTGTGACAGATTATTAAAATTGACATCTCTCTTTCAATTCATAATTAATAATATTTTCTTTTTACATTATCAAAATTTCCCATAATTGATACAATGTTGTACATTTTACAAATAGCTTAAAATTAAGAGCATACATATTTTTCATCATCATTAATAAACTAAAGACAATAAATGTAAATATTGGATTAGAATATTGCAATTAGACGTCAACTCTTGATATTTTGATATTATGTGTATAACTCAATGCATTTTGTTAAATAAATCCATTGCAAACTAGGTCTTTTTCATTAAAATTTAAAATAAATTGAATGTGTTTATATTAGAGAGCCATTAACACTTAGTACAAATACTGAAAATTAGTGCATTTTACAGCCTGTATATTTACCTATTGGTAATAATTCTATAAACTTTTTAGTTGGATTTTGCGAGGTAATAATAATGTAATGTGTTAACAAATTACTGTTTATTATCATTAATTGGCTTATTTTCTTTGCTGTGAAGATTGATTTTTTCTTATATTTACGCACTAGTATCCCATTGGTTGGCTTCACATCCAATTGGATACTAGTGCGTAAATATAAGAAAATACACAATCTTCACAGCAAAGAAAATCAGCCAATTAATGACAATAAACAGTAATTTGTTAACACATTACATTATTATTACCTCGCAAAATCCAACTAAAAAGTTTATAGAATTATTACCAATAGGTAAATATACAGGCTGTAAAATGCACTAATTTTCAGTATTTGTACTAAGTGTTAATGGCTCTCTAATATAAACACATTCAATTTATTTTAAATTTTAATGAAAAAGACCTAGTTTGCAATGGATTTATTTAACAAAATGAATTGAGTTATACACATAATATCAAAATATCAAGAGTTGACGTCTAATTGCAATATTCTAATCCAATATTTACATTTATTGTCTTTAGTTTATTAATGATGATGAAAAATTTGTCTGCATTGAAGATAGTACTATAAAAACCAGTTTTTTGATGGAATTCAAACAAAATGTCAACAATCTATAACTTGATCAACAAATTAGAAGCACACCTGCAAAAGGTTGTTGAAATAGAAAGAAATATCAGGGAAATAGTGACAGGAAAGCTGAGTAACAAGGGCCAGCCACTAATCCAGTCAAAAGAAGATGCTCTGGATAATCTAGGAAATATCATAGATGAAAAGAATAAAGAAAAATTACTAGATCTACAGTGAACAATTTTATCAAGTCTAAAGTTCAACAACACGGCCTACAATTTGTGGGAGTTCTGGCAGGGGGCCAAAGAAAACAATAAGATCAAACTTATTGAAGGAACAGAAATTCAAAAGGAAATCAACACCAATGAAGAGGAAACTGAACAAATGGAAATAGATAAAATGAAACACAAGCAAGAAGCAGAAGCGCTTCAAGAAATACAAAAGCTTTATCAACTGAAAACTAAGAAGAAACACAAGTTGCAAGAAATATAAGAAAAATTAAGCCTAGAAAAATTAATGAAGAGCATCCAACACTCATGAAGTTTGCTGAAGTGGCGCCTGTGGCTGAGGGGGTCACAGGGGAAACAATTAGTAAGTCTTTTTATGTTTTACTTATATTTATTTTAGTCATCACCAGGAATGGGGATGAGGTTGCGGAAGTGGCGGCTTATACGCCGATTTGGTTTTATGGGGGTTACCAGTCACTGGTGGCCCCTGTAAAACAAATGAATAAAAATCAAATAAATAAAATAATTCAACAGAATATGAATAATTTTTTTAATATTGAAGCTCAAGATAGGGAATATTCACCACCTGCGGGGTGCTTGCCATGGATAAGGGAAGCATATGAACTAGGAGCAACTATCAAAATCAAAGAAATGAATGAAATTTGCGGGGATATCAAACTGAACTTTGATGAATACATATACAAAAACATTCAACAATTCCCCTTCATAAACATCAACAAATATGAAAAGAATTTAATAAAAACTGACTTTCAAATAGGAAATGAATATTTGAAATCTGCAATTTTTAATGAAGTTTTTAAGGCACTATCAAATAAAGTTGGTGATGCAGTCCTTGTGAATAATTTAAACCTTTATTTTTTTTTTTGCCAAAGCTTGGGGGGCTGATTCAAGTCAGGCGCCCACTGGAACCCTCTTCAAGTTCAACCAAACGTCCTATATTAATAGGTTAGTACAAACATTCAAAAAAATGTATGTTCTCAGAGAAGTATACCTTGCAAAGAATCCACATTGCAGTATACCTGGGAATCCTCCTCCACTGCATATTAAAAACCAATGTCAAAAAGTTGGAGGATGTACCTATTCAAATGGATATTTGCCGTGTAGCCCTTGACTTCCAGAAGACACCACGGGGATATAGGGCAGTTGAACATGTCCTCTATGATTCATTTGCATTGGCAACACTATACAGGTACTAGGTGCCCCCCAAAAAAAACCTACTAGTCAATTTGTTCACCCGCCTGTCTTTTATCAAACAATCAGCAACCACTGGGGTACAGGGCCCCCCCCTCTAGCAATTGCATCCAGGGTTGTCCACCATGTACAGAAGAGTATGTGGATCCAATTAGATGCATTAGCTAAAAATTTAATTTTGGGGTATAATTCCCTGGAATAATCACATCCCTTTGCAGTTAGCATCTCCCAATAAATATTTCCCCCTTGCAAATTAATTTTTTTAACTTTTTATATTTTAATACTAAATTTTTTTAATATTTTAATATGTACTATTAAAATTTTACTATAAAATTTTTAATATTATGTATTTAAATATTAAAAAATTTAGTATCTAAAAGTTAATATTAAAATTTCAATAATCCATATTACAATATTAAAATTTTTAATATCAAATATTTTGATATTGAATAAATCACAATTTAATAAAATTGTTATATTTTGATTATTTAAACTTTAATATTTAACTTTTACAATTTATAATTATAATTTTAATTTTAATATTTTTATTTTTATTTTAAATTTTAGTATGTAAATTATAATATTAATATATCTAAATATATTACAAGATATTAGTTAAAATTACAACCACATCAAATATTAAAATTAAGTTAAAAATGTTTTTATTTACTAGCTCGTCAAGTACGGGTTTTATTTATCACATAGATAAACATTGAGAATTGAATTTATCTGCATCATGCGGCCTGCTCCACTTATGTTTCAAACAAATGATTTTTTAGAACTCAAATTACCTTTCCCTTGTAATGTGATTTGATAAACATATTCAATATACTTGACCCACGTCCTAAGTACTAATTAGTAAGTAATACATGAAAATCATTAGTTGCCGTGTTGTGTGGTTATAGTGGCACTGAAATAACAAGGATTAGATGATGACCTGCAAGGTCTGATTTGTGACTTAACAAAGCCAAAGTACTGACAAGGATTCACAATTATTTAAATAAACTAATTTATTTCTATCTTTTTTAATTCTTTCATTTGTTAGAACAAAAGCCAATAATAATATCCAGTGCATTATAATAAAAATATATCCATCTTACCTAGTATAATTAATTTCACTTACCTTTTCTATGTATTCTTATATGTCTATAATACAATCAAAAATCACATAATTATATATAAATAATAATTATTGAATCCTAATAAAAACAAACTAAATAAAACCCAGAGTGCTCATTTATCTGATTGGCTCAGAGGCCAGGGCTTTTGGGAGGAAGGGTTCCAAGTGCTCATAGAAAGCCACCACCACATTGGCTGGCATTGCAAATTGACTGATCTTGAGAATATTGAATAGATCCTCAGTGTCCTGAGGAAGGCCTTGTTTCACCTTATTCTTTATCCAACCAAACACCTCCTCAATTGGATTCAGGAATGGGGAATATGGCAGGAGGAAGAGAAGTCTCATTGGACAATTGGTAAGTCAGTGGCTGGAGGTGTGGCTGTTTTTGTCAATGGGGGGGAATTTGGACACAACCAGATCCACTTTGTGGAGCCTGACATTATCAAGCACAACAACATTGGTTGTGCTGCTGTAATTTATCTGAAGGTACTCCTTGACGGCTCAAAGAAAATCAAGAAAGGTCCTGCTGTTATGGGAGCCTTTAATCATCTGATACTGATCCAACCTGCAAGGACCAAGAAGCGCAACCATGGAATAGGTCTGGGAACAGACAGATGCACAATGGGCTACGCCGTCCTTGGACCCCTTCTCAACCCACCCATGCCTAGACCTGAGTGAGGAGGAAAACAACAATTTGTTGATATAGAAGAACTGGACATTCCCAGTCTCCTTTAGTGCCAGACATGTCTTGGCATAAATGTGTCAATCCTCAATGGTCTTTTCACTGTTTCTATTGTACAGAGAAACTCCAAGCACCTTCCACAAGAAGCCCAAATCAACCATTGCTTTGTAAACAAGGGTTTTAGAAACAGAAAGCCCAAACTCTGTGGCAAGCATTGATTGGACAGCAAGTGTGTCCAGGTGGCAATCCTTGGCTATCCACTGCTTGGTTGCATCAATATAACCAGGCCAAAGGAGTTTGGCTGCCGCTTAGCCTTGGTGGATTTGGCAATTTGCCTGGTGTTGCCATACTTGGTGTTGATGTTGGCAATATATATGGCTTTAACACCAAATCGGGACGCAATATCCCAAACTGCCATTCCCCCATTCAAGCAGTTGAGGAGAGCTTCACGCTCACTATCTGTTAACCAACAATGGCCCTTGGCAGGTAACACAGCATCCTGGCTACCAGGCTCAACACAGGGGACAGGGACCTTTGTGTAGAAGGTGGGATTACGCTTGCTTGCAGTGGCGCTGTCAATGGTTGAATACACAATAGGTGCAGATGGTTCCTCAGTGGTGGCCAATGGCTTGTAGGTGGTGTCAAAGACGCAGGGGCAGGAAGTAGCAACTCTTGGGTCAAGAGTGTGGGGCCAAGTGATAACTGGGTAAACAGTGGTGGTGTAAGTAACCTCAGTGTTCCTGGTGACCCTGGTGTAAGAGACTTTGGTAGCAGGCCTTGAAAGTGGCTTCTGCCTGGGATTCAAGCTAGTAGTTCTGGCTTGGGATGCAGGAAGTGGTTGGCTGGCGCTGACACCTTAGGAGACCTGTGTATTGGCATGACTCCCCTTGAGTTGGGTTCTGGATCTGTTCTTGGACCCTCTGGGACGCCCTTGTGGACAGGCTGCCCCACGGGCTGGTGCAGGAGCAGGTTGGGAATGTGATTGACGGTCCATAAAAATAAAATAAAAAATTATATTTTAGATTAAATATGTATTTATTTGGATTTTTTGGTTTAGTTGTGGGTAGTTGTTTTCTCTTGATTTAGCCTTGAATAGTAGCAGAGTTTCTATATCCATGATTAGAAGTGAATAATATTGTATCCTTTCCAGTTTTGGATGATTTTAAAGTTTAATCACTTTTTATGTCTAATTATGGTTATTGAGATTGAATTTTCCATTTGATTTTAGTTGTGGTGGAACTTCTTGATTTTGGTTGGTGTTTCCTAGTGTGCTTACTGTACATTAAATTTGGATTCCAGTTCCCACAATTAATATCTGAGTTTACTAGTGGCTATCAAAAGTGATTTGAAATTTGGTTCTTGGATTTGACAATCCTGCAATTTCAAAAAACATAGTAAACTTAATGAAAATGGCAGATGGATTTAAACGCTTTAAATCTGATTCCAGTTAATTCATTTTGTCCATTGAAAATATGCAGTTTGCCCTGAACTTTGCAAAGTGTCTATGAGTTCCTGCATTTTCAAATATTCAAATAAAAATACAAAAAAATCAATTTAATTAAAAAAGGCCATCCCACAAAAGTGATTCAAAATTTGGACCAAGGATTTGACAATCCCTCATTTTTACGTTCAGGTTCTGAATTTACATTACCACCCCAATCTCATTTCATCCTTTAAATGAATGAAAAAGTTGTAAAAGACCTTACTACATCATTCTCTAATCTAATAAAGTTTGAAATTTATTAGTCTACTTTGGCCATTTGGTTTTTTCTATTGCTTTTGGTGTTCAGTTGATTTCTTCCCCTCTTTGGCCTCCCAGGAATTGTTGGTGACAACCTTTTGATTGTTTCTGAAACCATAATTTTATTGTGGTTGAGAGCTTGGTTTTATTTCCTCTAAACCTGCTCCCTGATTCTCACATAAAGTTTCTCTGCCTATGACTTATTGGTAGCTTGAAAGAGGTCTCAATGCTACTGTGTAGACTCATATATCCTAGAATTTTCATTAGAGTAGCTGTCCAGAGATACAGATTCTGAACTAAATGATTTGAAGGTGTCTAGAAAGTGAAGTTGGCTACTTTGTGCCTGAAATCTTAATATAACCACTTGGGTGAGTAAAAAGAGTTGTAATGAATGAGGAATTATTGATTCCAAAGACATAGATAGATGAAACTAATGGGGCTCTAGAAATGGTGGAGGACACTTATGTGGACATAGTCTAGGTAAAAGACATCAATGAACACTCAAGAATATACTTAATAGATATGATAGATGCTAGTGTTGTAACTGTGCTGTTTTAGCAGAGTTACAAGGGGAAAATATTTAGAAACTAGATAATATTCTTTATTGAGAAATAGTGATTATGTAATTAATGTGAGTCATGGATAACAGGAACATAATTGTATAGATCACACAGTAGGATGATGAAGGGGGTGGCTTGATCCTAGTAATGAGTCAAGCGCCAAAACACGGTATCCACCGTAAGGGATTATCATTTGTTCATATTGTTGGAATTGGAAATTCAAGTTGACTTTCTAGTCTGGCTCCAAGTGACTGGATAATCAGATTTCAGGTCACAAACCTTCTTACTCAAAACCTTGCTGGTGGGTCAAGTCTGCTTTTTTGACACCCCGCTAACTGAAGGTTGGCCTCCTCTGGGGGCAAGTTGCCAGGGAGGTTGTCAGGAGCCTGAGCGCCATACTGGACTAACTGTTATTCTGTGGTGGTTAGGTTGGTCTCACACTGTCTCTGTCTTGCCTTGCAGGGTCTCAGGCAATCATGGTGGAGGACCTTGTCTTGTTTACATTTCCCAAGTCCTTGCACAAGGTAAGTGTTGTTTTTTTTACCTTTGAGATGATTTATGGGCCCATTTTCTTGGGTTGTAGTTTACTTTTTTCAATGTTCAAGACCCAAAATTTGTCACTGACCTCGTGTCTGTTTTGAATGGGGACAAATTTCTATTGTAGACACTTGTTTTCTCTTTATGCTTGATTGCCATTGGCCTCTATGACCTGGGGATCTGAGCAGGGGGACCTTGCTTGGAATTTCCAGCTTGTGTCCTGACAATGCCTTAATGATATTGGGCTGTGTGCCATATACTAACTCAAAGGGGCTTTTCCCAGTGGATCTGTTCACACAAGTCTGGCATACAAGTAGTCCTGTTGGTAGCTGCTTATACCAGTCCTCAGGTCTCCTGGCGGTGAGCTTGGCCAAGGCTTGCACAAGGCTGCCATTTAGCTGTTCTGCACACCCATTGGTCTGAGGATAGTAAGGTGTTGTCACAATGTGCTTGAACCTATTCTTGGTAAGGTATACATTGGTATCTTCAGAGGCCAATTCTTTGCCTCTGTTAGTTATCAGGAGTTCTGGCTTTCCAAACTTTCTGATTATTTTTTCCCTATGAATTGCCGCACATTGTTGCCAGTATGTGTTTTTACTGCTTGTGCCACTGGCCATTGTGTGTTAAAGTCTATTGCAGTAATGATATATTTTTTCTCATTACGCTTTCCTGGCATGGGACCCACAATGTCTAGGGCCACGCCTTGAAGGGTAGTTGCATGCAAATAGGTAGTACTGACTTAGGTGAGGTGTTGCTTTTTGCAAATTTCTCACATACTTTGCATTGGTCCAAGACTTCCTGAACGTCTCAGTACAGAGTTGGCCACCATGATTTTTGCTTAAGGAATTTTTAGAGGTTGTAACTTTTTGTGTGCCCTAGGTCTCTATGGTAATGTATGATGGTGTCAACTCACTGATGTGTGGGAACATAAGGGATGGTGGTTATGTCAGACATTTTTTGATGTAGGGTTCCATACACATCTGCAAATAAGTGCTTGTTATTAATGACTGTTTCCTTTATTATGTCTGTAGTTCTAGGGGGAAACCTTTGTCCTTTGTTTGAAGTACCAAGAAGGCCAAGCTGGGTCAAGTCCATTCTCTCCTCTTGTGGCTCAGACGTAGATGCGTGAACGTGCATCCGCCATGGCAAGTTCAGGACCAGGCTTGTTGTTATTTGAGGCGCAGCATAGAGTTACAACAGGAAATTCTAACCTTAGGATTAGATTTGTATTGAGTCTTGGTTAGAATGGCAGGGAAGGCTATGTAATTACCTTGCGGCCCTAATTGAATAATATCTGCTAGACATGGTTAGAGAGGCGCCAAAGAACGTGGAGACACAAAGACAAGAATGTGAATAGAACTTAAATTTTATTGGTAAAAGGGAAAAATATATTACACTGTATAGATTTACCACAAAAAGTACATAGACAGTAGGATCACTTGTCACAAGCATGAGTGGGGCAAGTGAGTTTTGTAGAATCAGGAGACTGAACAATTGAATTTCCCAATTTGGAGCCAGAGTCATTTCAAAGGGCAAAAGCAAAAGAGAGATAATTGTCCCTGAAATAACCTATCAAAGGAAAAATTGAAACTTGGTGAATGGCAGCATTTACAACATTGCCCCTCTCCAGATTGGCCTTAGGGGGATAGTATTTGCAGAGGAACTTGGCATGCACTTGGACAAACGGTTGATCACTGGAGAGGAGGATCACAGTGTATTCTGGTTTTTTTTGAAGGTCACTTCCAGGGGCCTAATCCATAAAAAGTCTAGTTTATGAGCGTGTCCTCCTACTCTATGCTGATAGTAAAAAACATGGTCCCCAATGTTGAACTCAGGCAAGGGAGATTGTCCAGCATTGTCAGGAGAGAGCTCAAGCATATTGATCTTATATGCAGACGTGTAGGCAGTGGCCTAAATGTCAATAATACAATTGACTAGATCTTTGATATGGCCGTCTGGGTTCATGTCTTTATCAGAGGAGAGTAGGGGGGCCCCAAGAGCAATGGAGTGGTGGCTTCACAACCATACAACATAGCAAAAGGGGAATAACTGGTGATACAATGTTTGCTAAGGCAATAGGAAAAGAGAGCAGCAGGTAAGTATAGATCCCAGTTTGCAGCATCAGAGTAAGTGAGTTTCCTCATAATATAAACCAGAGTTGAATTTACACGCTCAACTGTCCCATTGGTAGAAGGATTATAGGGGGCAGAAAAAGACTGGTGAGACCCCAAAGCCTTGACAAACAAAGTCACTAACTTAGCATTGAAGTTAGTCCCATTGTCAGACAACAAAAACTTGAGGGCAGCCATGACAATAGAATACATCTTGCAACAGAAAGGCGGCAGTTGTCTTGACAGTAATGTTATTAGTAGGGCGAGCTTCTACCCATTTGCTAAAATGATCATCAGCAATTAGTATAAAGCAAAAGCCAGAGAGGGAGAGAGGAAGAGGCCCTACAGAGTCAATGCTGACAGTGTGAAATGTGTGTTGAGGGGGAACTAGCTTGAACTTGTGAGAGGCAGCGTGAGGTTGTTGAAGCTGACAATCATGGCAACTAGTAATGACATTTGGGATCAGCAGGTAAAGGTTTTCCCAGAAGTAGTTTTTTCTGGAGCCAGGCATAAGTCTTGGCAACACCTCTGTGTCCTGTCTCCTTATGAGCTTGAAGCACCAACAAAAGACAAAGACTAGGCCATACATAAGGCAGGTAGTGGTCTTGTACTTTTTTGAAAAGCTGATTGTCACAAATGAGTGTGTCTTCAGATAGCTTAGATAGGGCAATTAGGACTTCCTCTGTCTTGCTCTCCCAAGAGGAAGGATATCCAATTAGTTCATACAGTCAATCAGCCTCAGCAGGGTGTAGAGCAAGGATGGGCAATCTGGATAATCCATCAGTGTTCTGATGTTGAATCCTGGGACAATGTAGCGCAGTGAAGTTGTAACCTTGCAGGAAGAGAGCCCATCTAGCTAGTTGTCTTTCTGATTTATTAAGCTTCTATAACCACTTAAACAAAGCGTGGTCAGTGACCACAGTGAAATGGGTACCATACACATAGTGGCAGAACTTCTTGAGCACATGCAGCACATCAAGGCACTCTTTCTCTGTTACACTGTAGTTCTTCTCATGCTTGTTCAGGACACAAGAGGTATAAGCTACAGGGTGATCCACACCTTTATCATCCAGTTGAGCTAAGATGGCTCCAATGTCCAGGTTGCTAGCATAAGTATATATGATGAATTCCTTATCATAGTCAGGATATACTAGGATGAGAGCCTCTTTGAGTTTCTGCTTGAGGTCTCAAAGGCTTGTTGTTGGCTAACAGTCCATTTGAAAGGGACATTACATAACAGCTGGACCAAAGTTTTACTATTATTGGCAAATTCAGGGATGAACTGCCTGTAGTAACCCATTATGCCCAGAAAGACTTGTACTTCTTGCAGGCTGGTGGGTGAAAGCATTTTATCAATGGCCTCAACTTTCTTGGTCATGGGACAAGTCCCCGCCTAGGTCACCTCATGGCCCAAGAATTCAAGGTGTTCCTCAAAGAAAGCATACTCTGATGGTTTTAGCTTAAGACCAGCCTCTCAAATCTTTATGAACACTTCTTTGAGATGAGCCAGGTGGTTGGTAAAGGTAGCGCTGAAGACTGTGATATTGTCTAAGTACACTAGAACACAGGAGAGCTTCAAATAACGGAGGATGTATTCCATGGCTTGTTGAAAAGTAGCTAGGGCATTGCAGAGTCCTTGCAGCATGTGTGGGCTCAAATAGTCCCTCAGAAGTGATGAGCGCAGCCTTTGCCTATCCTCAGGAGAGAGATTGACTTGCTAGTACCCAGAGGCTAGGTCCATAGAAGAGAAGACTTGGGACCCCCAAGGCAGCAGAGGGCATCATCAATGCAGGATAAGGGATAGTAATCCTTTTTGGTTAAAGAGTTCAATTGTTGGTATTCCATCACAATCCAATGACTTCCATCCTTCTTTTTTAGTATGAGCAAAGTGGAGGCCCAAGGACTTTGGGAAAGAGCTATTAGTCTAGCATCTAGAAGTTATTTGAGCTCTTTAGACACCTGAGCGTCTTCTACACAACTGCAGCAATTTGGTTTAGCGTGGAAGGGGGGTGTCACCAGTATTGATCTGATGAATGACGCCTTTATCTAGACCATAATCAGTGTTATCTTTAGCAAATATATCTTAAAATTGGTCTAGCAAATCAAGCACCTCCTTCTGCTGTACTGGGAATAGCTGCAAGAAATCTTGTGCAGTGAACAAGGATAGGACTTGGGGCTTATTTTAAGGTAAATTAAAATCCTGTAACATACCAAAATAATATAATGATAGGAAATCAGGAGCATTCAACAGCTTTCCATTGCCAACAACCTGACCTCTAGAGACATTTATGGGGAGAGCAGTTAAGTTAGCTACTAACAACTGGGCAGGATCTTTGTGAGAAACATCCAAGATCCCTGGGCAGAGGTAAGGTTCAGAGCAGCCTAATAAGGGAGGAGAGTACAACTATAAGAATGTGCATTCAGGAAACTTGTACAATATATGAGAATCCATGATGGATTGAGAGCCAGGGGGAATGGTCATAGCAAGGTGGCCAGAAGCAGGAATCCTTCAGACGCAGGACAGGTCATAGGAGGACACTTCATGTTGGATGAGTGGGCACAGTACTTTAGCGTGAAGACACCAGTGGGATACTCTAAGGAACATGTCTTGAAGCGCTTCCCAGGAACTTTAACAGGCTCTTCAAAGATCAAGGGAACTTTGTACCTTAGGATGGATAGGTAGACATCCTTCAAGTTGATGATCACATTGTATTCCCTAAGGAATTGGGTACCAACTAGGAGGTTGTAACTCTCATTCTCCATGACCACAGCAGGCGCTGCTAAGAGTAGCTTTTCAAACCGCATGGGGAGAGAAAAATATGCCCTTATGACGCAAGTCATGGATAGCCTAGCTGTACCATACAACTGGTGATAATTAGGGTTGGGGGCAAGCTTGAGATTTTTGACAAGCTTCAAGGAAACACCATTAACAGGAGATTCAGTTTCCAAGATGGCCTTGATTTTCACCTTTTGAATGGATATTTCCATACATGTGGTAGTACAACCTAAGGGGGGGAGAACTGCAAGAATGTCTTGGGCTTCTGCCAGTTCTTTGTCCCACTTTTCAATCATGCATCTGAGGCCCGTAAATTCCTTATAAACGTCTGGAGAGGAAGCAAGACCAATAAATTCTTAAATACAGTGTCAGCAATCTCAGCAGCTTTCTCAGATGACTCTACAAGTACAGGGGATCTCTTAGCCTGAGTAAGATATGGGCAAGAGACAACTTCTTTGACTTCAGGCAGAGGCTTGACAGTTGTTGTAGTTTTACCAGAACATAGTTTATAAGGGACTGCAATAGTTTTGGGGACAGCAAGGACTAAATACCCATAGGTGTTGGGATTTTCCATATCTGAATTGTCCTAGCAGAGTTATCAGAGATGTTGTGGAATAACAGCAGGATGGAAGGAGCCTCAGTGTTGGCAAGCTCAAAGTCAGCAATGGAGGGGGGAATTGAAGGAGACTGGGATGAATTGTCAACCAAGAACATCTCTGCCTCTAGGTTGACAGTTATTTTCCCACCTGCTCCTTGGTATCAGCCCCTTCAACCCAAGGGTTGGTGCATACTCAAGAATGGTGACCTATCTGCCCACAGTTATGACACCCTTGGCGTCAAGGAGGGTTCTGTGAGTTCATGGTGAGGATACAAGGGCCATGTGAAGACAAACCAGAACTAGAGGCGGCACAATTCTCCTGCACTACTGCTCAGGAATGGATAAGATGCATATCCTGCAACAGTGTTTTTATCCTCTTCATAGAGGAAATCAAGGCCTTATGAGCTTTGAAGTGAAGGAAAAGAAGCTGGTTGACCTTGAGGGCTTGAGCGTAAGCCATGTATGCTTCATGTGCAATCAACTGGCAGCTTGTGATCAGCTGCTGTCCTTCCATGTAGAATCTATCTGCAAATTTAGCTAGAGTCTCCTTAATTTTGAAAGCAATGTACATGAAGGCGTCCTTTTTTACTTCAAAGCTAAGGTTGCTGCCAAACTTGTTGATCATAAGCTGCTTCATCTCTTCCCATGTCTCAATGGTGGGCAACTCAGGCACTACTACCTCTTGGCAGGTTGGGTGCAGGCAGGTTATAATGTGTTCTTTATTAACCTCATCAGAGGACCTCCTCATAGCAGTTTTTTAGATGGTTAGGAAAGCCGCAATAGTAGAAGTCTTGGGGTCAAAGACTTGCTTAAAGGTTGATTTGAAGTGGGCCTCAGGAGTTAGACCACCATTGTTACTGTTGAGCATGTTTATACGCAGGGAGAATTCTGCTTCAGATTCAGAGGGGGGCTGTCTGGCCCACAGTTGCCAAACACTCTCTTCAAGAGTAGTCAGGGTATCATTGATGCAGGCACCTGCATTATTAGCTAAGGTGGTCTGTTGCTCAGTAATGTCTAGGCGCTGGCCTTGTGTTGTTACTACTGTGGAAAGTTCAGCAAGCTGGGACGTAAGAGAAGGACCCACTGAGAGGCAAGGAGAAAACCTATATCTCACCGAATTGGTTAACTCACTCATTTCTTATACATGTTTATCAAGCTCAGAGTGGTTGCATTTCAAGTGGTCCACTTCATTAACTAGAGCTATCAACTCCCTAGTACAGTGAATGCGGGGGGCTTCTGAAAAGCCAGGGCAACAGCCATCTTCATTGATAACCCCGGTTGAACTAACAGCAGATGCCATCATCTCACGCAAGGTAGCAACCTCTTGTTGTAATTCAACAACTTGAGTCATCAGAGCAAGCACTTGAGGATTGGGCTTTGAGCTTTGATAGGTCAATCTTGACTGCAAGTGGATGCTCTTAACTCTTTAATGGCATCCCATAGTCTCTGCTCTCTATCTGCCAAATCATCTGATGGAGGAGAAGGCAGGTATCTGTTTTGGGTGTAGACAGTTCATTTACTTGAGTCTGGAGTTTGGCATTGGCAGCAGCAACAGCAGCCCTTTCTTGATCAAATTCAAAGCCAAGTTTGAAGAGGCCTTTAGTGGCAAGGGCTACTACTTGCTTTAGTTGGTCAAAGGAGTAAGCACTGAACTTGTTGAGCTGTTGCACAAGTTGTTCAAAATCAGAGAGATAGGCATTCAGAGTGGAATCTACTTGGGTGAGCCAGGGCTTTTCCAACTGGTGAAACTCATGTAGATGCTCCCTGGAGTACTCAGGGATGAACTGGCACATTTGCTTAATGGAGCTGAGCAAGCGGGCCTGGGAGGTGACAGAGTTGCGTTAATTGTCTGATACCAAGGAAAATAGAGAGTGAATCCACTGCTGGTAGGCTGCAAACTGATCCCAGTGATGAGTGACAGCTGCTTATAGAGATGAAATCCCCTGAATGTGGAGCCCTAACACCATTTGATGATGGGCTAAGGCGGTTTGTACAAAGGATGACAATAGGTGTTCAGCAGAGCCAGCCACTGAGAGGAGATGCTGTGGAAATAGTGGAGCCACAATCAATTTGTAGTATTCTTCTTGACTGAACTTAAGCTGAAGGCAAGGGATGGATCCATCATGGGACAACCCAAGAGCTACTGCCATGACTTGTTCCAAGTCAGGGGTACCCAGAGGGTAGGCCACTAGGTGGGGACTGTTCCTGAGGTTTAGTATAGTAGAGACAAAAGGCGGGTTGGCAATGTCTTCTTCAATAGGAGGACTGGTAATTTCAGGCAAAGTTGGCTCTTGTATGGGAGGAGGCAAAGGTCCTGAAAACGTGGTTGCAAAAGGGATAACTGAGGGGCTTACAGCCCCTGTAGTGATCACCATTTTATTTGTGATCTGGGGCGCGGCACAGAGTCACAACAAGAAATCCTAACCTTAGTATTGGATTTGTACTAAGTCTTGGTTAGAATGGTAGGGAAGGCTATGTAATTACCTTGCAGCCCTAATTGAATAATATCTGCTAGACATGGCTAGAGAGGCACCAAAGAACGTGGAGACACAAAGACAAGAATGTGAATAGAACTTAAATTTTATTGGTAAAAGGGAGAATTTTTATACTGTGTAGCTTTACCAAAAAACAGTACATGGACAATAGGATCACTTGCCACAAGCATGAGTGGGGCTTGTGAGTTGCGCAGAATCAGGAAACTTAACAATTGAATTTCCAAATCCAGAGCCAGAGTCATTTCAAAGGGCAAAAGCAAAAGAGAGATATTTGTCCTCAAAATAATCCATTGAAGGCAAAATCAATACTCAATGAATGGCGGCATTCACAACAAGGCTTGTATTATATGAGCATATTGAATCTCTCCAGGAGTTCCATCCAGCAGGCCTGACGGCGGGATAGATTTGCTTGGGTTTTGAAATATATGAGTGACTTGTGGTTGGTCAATGCCATAAATTCTTCTGTTGTTCTAGATAACAAAGCCATTTGACTAGGCAGTGTACAATTACCAGCAACTCCTTTTAGTGTATAGGGTATTGACACTTGCTGTCTGTCAGTTTTTGTGATTTGTAGGCTACAGGCAGAAAGTCACCATTATTATATTTGATTTGTAGTACTCCCCCAATGGATGCGTCTGAGGAGTCTGTTTCTATTTGGTACTCCCCATTGTGTTTAGGGTATTGCAGGATAGGTGCTGTTGTGAGCTTCTCCTTAAGGCGTCTAAAGCAGAGGTCACGTTGGGGGGTCCATACAAATTTGAACTTGGTGCCAGTTATGGTGGATAAGGATGCAGTCAGGATGCCACAGTCAGGTATAAAATGGTGTACGTAGGCCATCATTCCTTGGATTGTGCAGAGTTCTGACTTATCTTTGGGTGATGGCATTCTGCAGAAGGTCTGTATCTTCTGACTGTTGGGCTTGATGCCCTCTTTTTAGACTATGTGTCCTAAGAAAGACAGTTGCTTGCAGAAGAACTAGCATTTGGAGGGTTTGGCTAACAGCCTGTGTTGTGCCAGGGTAGCAAAAACTGCCTCCAGGCCTTTGCGGCGCCGCTCTATCAAGGAGTTATAGACAATAATGTTGTCCAGGTAGACTAAGGCGTACTTGCCTATGTGAGGGGCAAACACCTAATTTATGAAAGTCACAAAGGTTGAGGGGGCATTTTTCATACCAAAATTGAGCACCACACACTTGTATGAGCTGTACTTAGTGCAAAAGGCCCTTTGGGTATATCTTCCTCCTTAATGCAGATCTGATTGTAGCCTGCAGTTAGGTCAATCTTAGAGAAAACAGTGGCGCCACCCAGGGCATTGAAGAGGTTGTCAATGAGTGGTATTGGGTAACAATTCTTGATGGTAACTTCATTTAGGGCTCAGTAATCTTTGACTAGGCACAGAGTGCCATCCTTCTTGGCCACAAGGAATATGGCAGCCCCAAAGGGCAATTATAAGGGACAGATAAGCCCTTTCTCCAAGGCCTCTTTGAGGGAGGCACATAAGGCATTCTCTTTATTTGGGGTCAGGCAGTAGATGGGCCGTGCTTTGGGTACAGCTCCCTTGAGCTGAATGGAATGCTGAATGTGTTTTTCTGGGGGCAACCCAGGTAGAGCCTCCTTGAAGATTTCTGGGTGGCAGGCTACAATTTTGGAATCTTGAGGAGTAGTGGTATCCTGGTGGTTTTTGAAATGTATGATCTTTTACTGGAAGTAGTCCCAGTTATTTTCTTGAGGTTCTCTCTTTTGTCCAGGGTCTCTGTAATGCGCACAAAAAATGTGGTCATATAGGAGTTAGTCCACTTATTCAGGGTAGATCTGGTGGTTGACACCTTCACGCTTGATGGTCAACACTGAGGTTGCCCAGTCTATGTGAGGGTTGTTCTTCTGTAACCAGTCTAGTCCCAGTAAAATGTCAAACTTTGTAAAGTCAATGACGGGACCTTGAATGGTGGAGTGAAGGTTATCAAGCATGACAGAGAAGGGGGCAGTTTCCTTTGTCATGGCAATGTGGTGTTTGTAAGCCAGGACCACATTTTTTTATCTCAAATAATTAGTGGCTAGCTTGAACTTGTCTTACCCTTTCTGCTTTTGCAGTTACACAGGCTTGGCATCCAGGACTTGGGTGCAGATTGAACCCTAGTCAACAGCAGCTTTGTGGATATCAGTTTATTGGGGTGTCTGGCAATTATGTAGAGAACTGGGTCCTCCAAGGGCACTTGGATCATTGGACACTGGTCCACGTCCTTGGGGAGGTACTCATTGTTGGGCAATTCAGAAGTTGCGCAGGGAGAGATTGGCTTGCTTAATGCTCTCCCCGGGCTTTAACCTTGTCTCGGTTGTCTTGTGTAGTAGTGACACAAAAATGAGTATGGTTTAATTGGCTGTTGGTCTTGTTTCTGTGTCCATTAGAGCCCGCGGGTTTATGGTTTGTGCTGCTTCTGTTGTTCCCAGGGGGTGGTCAATTGGAACACCTGGCTGGATGATAATCTTTGGGTCTCTCTTGTTTTCCAGTTTGCGCCTTGTGGAGAGCGTTAGAAATTTGTTCTACTTTCTCTGCTTTGAAATAAAGACTCTGTGGATTGGTCACTTGATCCAGGTTCATGTGTCTCATTACATGCAACTTTAGTGTGTTGTAGTACATGAGGTGCATGGCTGGGGTGTCAAAAGCCATGTCTGAGTGTGCGCGCAGCCAGAGTTTCTCGTAGGCGCGGGTGAGTTCCTTCACGGTGCTCAACTGGGTTAGGTTCTTTACTTGGAGTATGATCATAAGTGTGGAATCCTTAAGCACAAACCTTGCCAAGAAGTCTTGTTTGAAATTATCCCAGTCATTTTTGGTGTGTTTTTTATGCCACTTGTTGCACCAGGTGCCAGCGTCATGATTCAGTTAGATGGAGATCTCTGCAACCCAGAATTTTTGGGGGCATTTCATTTGGGCCAGTTTGCTTTGAGCAAATTGGATCCATGCAGAAGTGTTGTTGTTGTTGGCCCTGGAAAAGAATTCTAGGGCAGTACTTCAAAGTCTTTGGGCTACATAGGCTGTCATAGTATTTTCATCAGTTGCACAAGGCGTGGTGGAGGGAGTCTGGAAGAACCCTTGGGCAGACAGGGCATTGAACGCAGGGAGTGGTATCATAACGTTCTGGTAGAGGACAAACCTGTTAGGTATCTTGGCACCAGGTGTGTACGGTGTCCAGTCTGCTGGGAGGCCAGACATAATTATATCAAGGATTTGTTGGCTATGGTGAGTACAGGCAACAGGCGGAATTTTACAAGATAAGGTAGGATGTAAACCCTACCTGTGCTACAATGTTGTAACTGTGATGTTTTAGCAGAGTTACAAGGGGAAAATATTTAGAAACTAGATAATGTTATTTATTGAGAAATAGTGATTATATAGTTAATGTGAGTCATGGATAACAGGAACATGATTGTGTAGATCACACGGTAGGATGGTGAAGGGGGTGGCTTGATCCTAGTAATGAGTCAAGCAGCAAAACAAGGTATCCACTGTAAGGGATCATCATTTGTTCATGTTGTTGGATTTGGAAATTCAAGTTGAATTCCTAGTCTGGCTCCAAGTGACTGGATAATTGGATTGTAGGTCACAGACATGCTTACTCAAAATCTTGCTGGTGGTTCAAGCCTGCTGTTTTGACACTAGGCTATTAGTATAATCTTGGAACAGTTTAAGAAAATTACAAGTAGAGATACATCAGTATTTCTATGGAGCTAGTTGATGGAGGAACAGAAGGCAGAAAAATTTGAGTAAATCTTTTGGAATTTGTTTTGATACCAAGGCATAATCAAAGGAAAAATGTTGAAGAAAGTACAGAAAAACAGATCTACTAGTAATTTTCTATGGAAAATGGTCAAGTTTGAACACAAAAATGTTGAATAAAATAGAGAAATGTTTTGTGGCACAAGACACAAATTTTTAATGTTTTTTGGTGAAACATTTGTTTTCCATTCAGGCTTTGGCAAACTGTAAAGCAAAGAAAATTTCTTCAGATTTTTGAAGATGATAAATTTTGATGGAATTGATTGAGTTTGAGGCTTATTTAACTAGTGTTCTTTCATTTTTATAATGAACTAAGGCCTAATGTTGAAATAGCGCAGACAAACCCTGAAAAAGCTCCACACAAGAGACCCTGTGGCACTAAAACTGGCTTCCCCACTGCTTGAAGCCAAATGTGATAGTCAACAAAAATGACCAAAACAAGAAACAAGAATTAATTTTGATCTCATCTCAACAGCAGCTCAATTTAGTGCTTTACTCCTTATCAAGATCAAGCCAATTTCTGCCTAATACAAGTGATTGATTGTTAAATCTTGTTCCTCTTAATGGTTTACAAATACTATATAATCTCACACATCCCAATAAAGATATTATCTATTTTCCAGTCATTTTCTCCCTTTTATTTCTTCCAATAGATCACAGTAAAAACATTGGGAGCTCAGGTAGGTTATACATCATGCCTTCTTTTTAAAATTCTTCCTGTTGCCTGTACTTTCAGCAGTCAACAAGTATACAAAAAATAATGTCAGGTTTACCCTTGGATTGGACACATTACACACCAGGAAGAAAAATTCCCAAGGGACATGTCCTTTATCAAAACATGATTATCTAAGCTCTTGCCTTTAACACCCTCTCTGAGCAAGGAATCTTCCAGGATTTCTATTCACACCTTGAGACAATGACAAACAAATCTTGCTCACACATGTGGCCCAGAAACTTTGCAGTGCAGCCTTGTAGTCATTTTAAGGTGTCAGCAACAACACCACAGCATGAATCCAGTCCACTCAGAACAAACTGACACAAATTTAATACCCAGCACACTTCTGGATTGCAGAAATCTCTATTTGACTTACCCTTGATGCAGGAACCTGATATAACAAGCAGCAAAAGATCCTACAGAGAAAGGACTAAGTGACCTTCAAAAAGAACTTCTTGATCAGTTTTTTAATGAAAGACACAGAACTCATTATTATCTTCCAAGTTAAGAATCTGACACATACTGTTACAGTGAAGGAGTTGACAAGAGCCTTTATAGAGTTGCACTTATGTGCTCCCTCTGACATTTCCTTAGACAACCCAGCAGCACATATTATGTACTATAATGTGCTCAAGCTTCACGTAATGAGACACATCAACCTGGATCAGATGACCAACTTTAAAAGCTTGCACTGTAAAGAAGAAAAGCAGAACAGACCTCTGATGCACTTCACAAAGTGCAGACCAAAAAAAGAGAAAAACCCAAGGATATCAACCTCTCTGGTTGCTCCAGCTTTCCCCCACCTAACAACAATAATCATAAACCTCAGGAACCCAATAAACACAATAATGAGAAAAATAGTCATCCAACCACACACTTCAGATTCACTTCCACGCAAGTCAATAAAAATAAGGGGAAAGCCTGGGGAGAGCAATAATCAAGCCAAGCTCTCCCTAATCCCTGTCATTCTTTCCCAAAAAAGTGTATTGATCTGATTATGTTGACCAATGTTCAATAATCCAGGTACTTTCAAGAAATCATGTACTCTACAAAAAATCCAGACACCTAAATGAATTAATGTCTTATCCTTTCTGATTTCAAATTAAACTGGTTTAGCACTCTTGGACTCAGGTGTAGATTTTACCCTAGTCAATAGCAACTTTGTGAACAAGTTCAAGTTAGCTATCAATTGTTTTCATATTAAGAACATAGTTTTATCTGATAAATATCATATTTCTGCTACCCAGAATACTGCTCTCTTTATCATTTCCCTGGAAAATCTCCACTCCACCATCCAAAGACATGTAATTGATTTTCCAAGATTTAATGTGGCACTTGGCCTGGACTAGTTGAGGAAGAACAAACCTCACGTGGACTGGGCCACCTCAGTATTAACCATCAAATGAGATGGAGTCAGCCATCAAATTTACCTTGATACAGTTGACCAACTTCTTTGAGACCATGTGTTTGTACACATAACAGAGACACAAGAAGAGAAGGACAACCTTAAGAAAATTGATTGAGATTACTGTCAATATGAGGTCATAAATTTCAAAGACAAGAAAGACAATATCACTCCACAAGACAGAGAGATAATCCTAAAACACCTGGAAATCTTTAAGGAGTTCTTTAAAGGGCTACCCCATAGGAACACATTCAAAATTTCATATAACTAAAGGACAATGTACCTAAAGTGTAACCTATCTACCACCTCATCCCAAACAAGGATAATGCTCTCTGTGCTTACCTCAAAGAAGTCTTGGAGAAAGGACTCATCAGGTCTTCACAGTTCCCTTTTAGACTAGCAGTATTATTTGTGTTCAAGAAAGATAGGTCCCTTTAACTAAAAAAAAATTATGGAGCCCTAAAAAAGTCACCATACAAAATTTATACCCATTACCTTTGATCAATGACCCCTTTGATGCACTTGGAGGGGCCACCATGTTTTCTAATATTGACCTTAAAGCTGGCTATAATTGAATCCAAATAAAGGAAGAAGACATTCCCAAGACTTCCTTCTTTACAAAGTATGGGTCTTACAAGTGTATTGTCATTAACTTTGGAATGACCAACATGTCTTCTAAATTTGCCACCTTCATGAACAAAGTGTTTGAACCCCATATTAGAAAAGCATTACCTCATTTATCTGGACAAAATCATTGTGTATAGCCCTAACATTGAACAGCACCACAAGGACCTGGAATCAGTGCTTGTCACCTTGGCCCAACACAAGCTGCTAGTGAACCCCTCAAAATACCAGTTTTCCAGGGAGCAATTACCATTATTAGCCCACACAATGTCCAAGAACAGGATAAAAACCAACAAACAGAAGATACAAACTATTTGCAACATGCCACCCCTAAAGACAAAAGGGAGCTAATAACTTTCCTTGGTATTGTTGTGCCATGATTGCCAATCCCCCTTAAAACCCGGGCCTAAGGGCAGGATTTAAACCCTGGCCCTGATTCCCTGTGAGATGCCAGCCCTGAGTACCAATGTGCCTGCTGCTGCATTTTCTTGGGGTTGAGCCCCCTTGAGCTGAGACCAAGCATGACACTCTAGATGATAATGCCAGCCAAACCATGGAAACAGCAGTGCAAAACAAAAGATCACTTGAACTGCCTAATGGAGGAAAAAAAAATCCCTATCATTAGCTTCATAAGCTTGAATTCTACACTAGTGGCTAATCAAGAGCCATCCCTGGAAGAAAATGCAGGCCAGAAGCCCGCTTTCATGACTACACCTCAAGAACAGAAAAATTGACTGATCTATTCTGAAGCTGTGACCAATAAACAAACGCACAGCAGCAGAGCCATTTTTCTGCTTCAAAACCTGGGCATCTGGGCCACCTGACCTCATTTTTTGGCCCTTTAATGAACCCCCAATTGAAAAATATAAAGTTTGGCAGCAGATATATTATATAGACCCATAGATCTGCGTAAAGACTTTAGTGACATTTTAAATAAAAGGGTATGGGACTTTAGTCTCACCATTTTATTCTTGACATTTATCAGTTCAGCTCAAGATCTTCCAAACCTCTTACCCCTCTGCCCGCAGTTTATTGTCCACTTGGTGCTCCCTTTGGTCCCGTTTACTTTACAGAATATCCCTTGAAGCCCAAATACAAGGAATTTACCCTTGAGAATATACTTGAACAAGATACCTTGGCCCAGTTAAATTTGCAAGTAAGATACAATAGACAAGGTCCTTATCATCACACCAAGATCCACCTCTTCAAAGACAATTACAACTTGCTATCTGAGTATCAACTGGATATTAAACTTACAATTATCCCAAAGCCAATGCTTGCGTCTGCACATGAGCTTATCTTAGACCACACAAATAAACTGTTTAAAATTGTGTATATCATCCTCTCTGGGTGATTAAAACTGTAATTCTGGCTGTCAACTTGTGGTCCTGGGTTGGGAGGTCCTTCTCATACCTCTTTAAGTTAGCTCAAATCTTATGATGGGCTGTGCCTGCAAACCTGTAGCCTGTGTGTTCCCTGAAAATGACGGTTGGCTGTCCAAGCTTAGATCCCTGGCAGGTTGCCTACTTATGTCATTTTATTCCAGAATGTAGCATTTTTACAGTGCCTCTGTCACCCATTACAGGCATCAAGTACATATTGTGTGGAAACTCCAAAGGGACCTCTGTTTCTGCCAGCTCAAAGAAAAATCTAGCATCTGCCTTTATCCTACAGTATCCAAGAGGGGGTGTAGACTACCAGATGGAAAACAACACCTCAGGCGCATCCATATACAAGTTTCTTTGCATAAGGACAAGCAATGGGGAATCCTTGCCAGTAGCATACAAATCTTAAAAATTAAATGACAGGGAATACTTCTAATCAATTCATTACAAGGAGCTACTTACAATAGTAAAGTGCTTGGTAAAGTGCTGCTGCTATCTCAAAAGACAAGAGGAGCTTACCTCCCTCATCAAAAACAAGTTGTATCTTTACTTTAAAACACAAGAAAACCTTTCCTAAAGACAGGCCAGAGAAATGGTATCCCTAGAATAGTTCAATATAAATATCCAATGCAAGCTAGGTCTAGAATTAGTTACTGCAGTTGAACTATCACAGCTCTATGTTTAGGCCTTGAAGAGAAAAAATGGATTAGACCCCAATTGGTCTATACTTGTGTTATTCACAGAAAAGAGGCTTTTCTCCAGGCAACACCAACATTACTTATGACACAGTTATTAAAAACAAATACTTGTTTGCAGATGTCTACGGGACACTACATTGAAAAATGTCAGATGAAGTAATCATCCCTTAAGTACCCACACACAAAAGAGTAGATATCATCTTGTGCTATCATAGAGATCTCATGCATACCAAAGTAGGAATCTGTACAAGTTTCTAAAGCACAAACTATGGTGGCCTACTATATTCAGAGACATCTCTGAAGTACTCAAACAATGTTAGGTTTGTGAGAAGTTTTCCAAGAGCAGCACCCATCCCAAGTCAGTACTGCCACTTTTTACTCAATTAACTTTCTGTATGTCTAACAAATCATAGACAACATGTAAAAATTAACAAATATGAAATTGCAGGATTGTCAAATCCAAGAACCAAATTTCAAATTGATAATGAGGTGAATTTGAAATAAATATAATTTAGGGGTGTCTCAAAAGGGCATCAAAGAATCTAGAGTAAATTGTGCTTATTCTTTTAGGAATCATATGCATTCTCAAAAATCACCCTATTCCATTTTAGGACAGCTAAAATTTAGATTCTACTATTCACCAACTTAAAATACTTAACAATAAAATTGATTATAATATACACTCCTCTTTTTTGAGTTTAATTTTTTAATAAAAATTTATTATGACTTCTTTTAATAACAGCCAAATAAATGAGCTGCTCCATGGCCTTGACAAAATCATGCAGGGCTACACTGGATCTTCCAATGGTGAAGCCTCTGTCTATGATCACTCCCAACCCACTTGCCCCTCCCCAAGCACTACCCAGGAGTATGTTCTTTCTCCTGCGTCCTCAAGCATGGCCCTGTTTGCCCATCATGCACAGGCAGCTGCTAACCCAAATCCTGGATCAACAATGGCATCTAGAACCAGCCATTTGAGCCATGGGGTCACCCAGAGAACCCATAATCCAGAAACAGCCAATCAGATGGCACTGTCTGGTTCCCAAGACAGACACATCTTACCTTCCAGCCAATCATCCTAAAAGACCAAGAAGAAAGCTAATTACCCCACAGATTGTACTTGAAATGATCAAAAAACAAGGGATGCTTATGTCCCTTGGGGAAATTGTGGCTGCAATGAATTTTGCAAAGTCCACTGTGGTTGCAACCCTGCAAGCCCACGCCAACTGTGGCCCCCTCCCAAGAAGACCTCAACTGGTGCCTGTACTTCAACCAATGGTGAAAAAGCCCATCCCCTCATGATGGCCATCATGGAATGTGGCCTATGGATGCCCTTGGTTCAGGTCTGTCTCCAACTTGAACTCCACAGAATTTTCAAAAATAAGTGAACAGTCAATTTGTAGATTCACAGAGTTGTGATTGCTGCTAGAATCTTGTCCAATCAAGTTCTCAGTGGTCCAAGTTTGGTGGATACTGACCCCTAAAGTTCAATCAAAATTAAGTTTATAAAAGTGAGGGCAATGATGATGTGCAATGATGTTATCTTATTGTATGCCAAGATTTCTGCAAGTATCCAAGATTATGGAAAAAAGTGTATCTAATCTGATGTTTACAAGTGTGGGTCAATCCTGTATTGATCTGATGGGGTTTTATTGGCAGTTTCTTCATTGGGTGTCAATCATTACTCCACGTTGTCAAACACAGCAGATGGGTATGCCTACCAGACAGAGCTCAAGGCCATGCTGGAGGAGTGGGCTACCCAAAACGCCGCGTACACAGTTGTACTGAGTGCTGAGATGGAGCAGTGAGAGAGGGCTGTCAAGGAAATTACAGCTGCAGGGCATACCTGCTGGACCTACCCCATCAACCACACTAGCATGCATCTTGCAGATTTGTGTCTTTATAATTTTTGGTTTGGCTCTCAGGTGCTCAAAACCTGCCAAATACAATAAGCTTTGCACCTAAATTAAGAAGGGGTTTGAGATTTTCCCTTCTATATTTTTCCAATACTTATCTGATCTTATCATCTTATATGAAAGTGATAGTGATAAGTCTAGAAAGGAACCCCTCCTCTCCCACACTCATCCATTCAGCTTGTCAAGCCTGAATATGTGACAGAAGAAGAATTTAATAACTGAAATAATCAGCTCTTGTTGCTTCTTCCCAGTAAAAACCACGTCTCTCCAACTCTCCTATCAATACAAAGCCACCAGCCTTCCAAATCTAACCCCCAAGCCACCTCCCAATTCCTCCCCAATACATCTGATGTTGTCCCTTTTACAGGTGCAGATGATGGTGACGTACATTCCACACATTTCCTCCCCTACTTGTCCCTTGATGATTAAAATAAAACCTTTCTTTTTGAAAGCTTAATAAAATTGATATTATTTATTTCAATTCATAATTAATAATATATTATTTTTAAATTATTGACATTCCCCTTATTTAAAAAATGTTGTATATTTGATACATTAGTTTTCAACCCTGTTAAGATAATGTATATTATTCAGTTTAGACTGCATGAACTCAGTCTAAAACCAAAATCAAAGTGGATCCAGATCTATTGTAATTTAATATAATTTCCTTGATTTTTTATTTCTTTTTTAGACTGATTTTGTGTGTTCTAAACTGAATTATATATGTTTATCTCAACAGGTTTGAAAACTACTGCATGACAACAAATAATTATTGTATGGATAACTTCATTGTCAATAATAAATTAAATACCACTAAATGTAAATATTACATTAGAATATTGCAGCTAAACATTAACTCTTGGTATGTTGATATTATGTGTGTCAGGAATTTATATTGACTTTGCCTTACCTAAGTAAAATGGTGATGGCCTGCCAAGTCATTAATGGAAGAAGCTTCTGATAGATTAAAATCAAGCCTAATTGTTCTCAGAAGCCCTTGAAAAAATGGATTTGGGCCAATAGATGCTAGGTCAACTAGGAGCATCCCAAGTATTGAATTATGATCAAATCCTGATTGTCCAGAGTTATTCTGGAATACCTTAGCAACCTGATGGGTCAGAAGCAAAATAGGTTCAATAACAAAGCATCAAGAAGATGATGAGATTTCTCAAGAATAGCAAGGATTGGGATCAATATGCACTGACAGCCTGCTGTTGCCACTGCAAATTCCTGACGTGAAAGGTTGCCAGACAACCTCATTATTCATGTGCTATAAATAGAACAATCAATTGGTGTTGCCATTGCTGGCAGGTCAATGATTCTACATAGCTATGAAATAAATAGTACCCAGTTCAGTGTACTATCATATTGAATTACATGACATTACATGGATGCCTGACTCTGGGGGTTAATGCTGACAGTCTGGGGATGGAAAGACTGGCCAAGCAAGAGTTAGAAGTGTCAGATAAATTATCCTGACAAGAGGGCATGAGCTCTATAAAAGCCCTTCCATTGAACTAATGGGCAGACAAAAATAAAGTATACCTACTATAGAACATTTTCACAGTAGAAGACAATCCAAGTTCAAAGACCCTTGTCAGTTCTCAAAGACCTTTGTAAGCCGCCAGCTAAAGAGCTGCTTGCATATTGCCTCCCTTGGAAATTGCTAGTTGTTGCCCTGCCAAGGACCAAACAGACATTTTAGATAACACTTGTTGCCATACAAGCATTCCATTCCACATAATGGCCAAGATTACACATATATTCAATAAAGCAAATGATAATTGGACCGCCAGTTCCAATAGCAGAAACAAAAGTTCTGACAATGTGCATATATCAATGCATTTTTTTAATAAAATTCATTGTAAATATGGTATTATTCACTGTTATTTTATAGTTAGGCTGTGTCTATAATAGGATGCAATTAACACCTAATAAAAATATTGATACATAATTTATTTTACAGCTATTATATTTACCTATTGATGATGATTCTTTAAAATTAAAGTCAGATTTAGTGAGTTAGTAATAATACACTGGATTAATCAATCACTGTTTATTACCATTAATTGGCTGGTTTTCTTTGCTGTGCAATTGTGCATTTTCTGATGTTTAGGCACTTGCATCTGATTAATTGGTTTCCCACCATATTGCCTATGTGATAGGATGGGAAAATAACTAATCATATGCAAGTGCCTAAACATCAGAAAATGCACAATTGCACAGCAAAGAAAACCAGCCAATTAATGGTAATAAACAGTGATTGATTAATCCAGTGTATTATTACTAACTCACTAAATCTGACTTTAATTTTAAAGAATCATCATCAATAGGTAAATATAATAGCTGTAAAATAAATTATGTATCAATATTTTTATTAGGTGTTAATTGCATCCTATTATAGACACAGCCTAACTATAAAATAACAGTGAACAATACCATATTTACAATGAATTTTATTAAACAAAACTCATTAAGTTATGCACATAATGTGGAATTTATATGGCTAGCAATAAGACCTAGTAAAGTTAACATTCAATAAAACAATCACAATTCAATGTGAAATATCAATAAAAAATCTATTTTTGTCAAATAAAAATATTACATAATAGAAAAAATAAAATACATGTACTAATTAAGATGATTAGTTTAGAGCAATTATGCTATATTCCATGCTATATAATGCTACTTTTTGTATAATTGCAAGTTATTTGTAGTATTTTCAATAATGTTTAATAAAAAGTATTCATTACCTATAATTCCTGATTATGTGTTGATGGCAGTGATATAAAAGCTTTAGTAAGGATTTAATTCAAACAACATGTCTAATATATACAACCTTTTGAATGAATTAGAGATAGCCCTTCAGAAGGTGGTTGAACTTGAATTAAATATCAGGGAAATAGTGACCCAACAACTAGATAAAGGGGCAATAAATTATACAGGGAAATTAATTTTGCCTGGAACAACCTGGGAACAATAATCAATGAACAGCACAAGGAAATCTTTTTGAATCTACAAGGAAATATATTAGAAAATTTAAATTTCACAAGAGCATCATACAATTATTTTGAATTCTAGCAAAGCGCCTGGGAAAATAATCAGCAAATCAAATTAATCAAAGTAAATTAAGCTTCAAATGAAATGAACAGAATTGAAAAGAAAGAAACAGCAATTCAAATGAAGGAAATGAAAATCAAAATAATGAAAGCAATGAAACAGAATTGGAAATGAATAAAGAAGGAAATTAGGAAGAAATCAGATCAAGAACAAGAAGCAGAAGCACTTCAAGAATGAACAAAACTTTATCAAATGAAGAAAATCAAGATGGCGCAGGAATTGCAAGAAATCAAAGGAAAAGAAAAGCAATGAAGATAATAATTGAACACCCAACGCTGATGAAGTTTTCCAAAGGGACACCTGTGGCTGAAGGGACTGCAGGGGAAAGAATTAGTAAGTTGATTTATTTTTTACTTTCATCTACTTTAGTCACATCAAGGAATGGGGGAGAAGTTGTTGAAGTGACAATATACACACCAAGGAGTGTGTATGGGGTTACCAATACTTGGTAGCCCCAGGCATTCAAAGGAACCCTGTGGAAATACAGTAGTTTTAAAATCTATGGCAACAAACAAAATGAATTCAGATTTAAGCAAAATTGAAATGAGCCCAAATCTATTTTAAATTAATATAAATTCATTTCTTTTTATTTTTGCTTAAATCTGAGTTCATTTGTTTGTTGCCATAGCTTTTAAAACTACTGTACAAAGAATAATTCAAATTAATATGAATATGAATATGAATGAATTCTCAATTAAGGAAGCAACAAACAGGGAATAACAAGCACCTGAAGGAAGCTCAACTTGGATTGGGGAATCATATGAAATAGGAGCAAATATCAATTTTAATCAAATGAATAAAATACCACTGAATTTTAAAATTAATTTTGATGAATATATTTATGAAAGCATTGAAAGATTTCTGTTCTCAAATATGAATGCATGCAAATCAAATATGAAGAAGATTGAATTTCAAATAGGAAATGAATATCTCAAATCAGCAATTTTCAATGAATTTATCAAATGAATATCAAATAAAGTCAGGATGCAAACCCTGAAAACAAAATGAAGCCTTTAATAATTTCTTTTAGTGAAGCATGGGGAAGACACCACTGGGGCTCCTTAGGAAACATTTTTAAGTTTTCCAACACTTCATAAATCAATAGATTAATTGCAACATATAAATTATTTTTACTTATTTTCTGAATTATACATATTGCAATGCCTACACATTGAAGTGTATCTTTGGATCCTACTGCACTGCATCCTGAAAACAAACATCAAGAAACAGGAAGATGTCCCTCTTCAGATGGACATTTGCCATTTAGCTCTGGAGAAGCAAAAGGCTCCATGGGGCTATAAGACTGTGGATCACATCCTTTATAATTGTTTTGTATTAGCATTAATGTATCAATATTACCTACCTCCTGAAAAACAATTACTTGTCAATTTCATCACAATTTTGCCTTTTATAAAGCGCTTGGTCATAACTGGGGTGATGAGCACCACCCCACTTGCCATTGGCTCTCAAATAATCTTCCACATACAGAAGATTATGTGGTCTCAATTAGTGACTTTTGCAGAAGATAACATTTTAGGGTATAATCCCACAAATAGCTCCCTTGCTTTTTTGTGTTTGCATAATAAAACTTTATTATTTTTAATCTTTTTTGTATTACAGTAGTTTTAAAAGCTATGGAAACAACCAAAAATACCTCAGATTTAAACAAAATGATTTCATATTTGAACAAAATCCAACTATCAGGCTAAAATATACACTCTGTTAATAGGGATTTTTGGAGTTAATGGACAAAATGGGTTAACACAGCAAAGAAGTGCTCATGCGCAAAGCAAAAATATTCAAAATACAATCCAAAATACATTAATTCACTTACAAAATGGTGTGAGTTGACTTTTGGTGTATATATGTTTACTATGTGAATTGGTGACAAAATACACCCAAGCGCAATGAGTCAAAACTCAACCCAAAACCAAAACATAATAGCAACTCACGATGTAAACAAAATCACCCAAATGTTGTGTGCAATGGATTTTAATCATGAATGAAACCAAGGTATCTAAAATAAGACACACAATCTGAGACATAAATTTTAAAAAAAATTGTGTTGGGTGCTTAATTTGGCGTAAAATCTGGGGAAATGGGTGGAAATTATTTGAGGTATTCTAAAATAGGTGTGGTAAAACCAAAAACAACTAATTAAGAGATAAAAAATCTATAATTGGGATATGGGGGTGGAAAATATTAATTAAATATCCATTTTCAGATAAAAGCAAAAATTTAAATTAGGGAGTAATTTAATGGAAATTTATTTAATATTTTATTAAATTATCCAAATGGAAGGAACACAACAACAGAGTGATAATGCACTTGTTGTGCGCTGTGGTTGTGGTTGCCCCTGCAGGTCAAAGAACAGAGTTAGTGCAACCTAAGTGCCTACTCAGGAAGGAGATGGGAGAGGAGAGTTCAATAGTGACCCTGCGCTGACACAGCTGGTTCAAGGAGCACAAGCTTCTAGGGTGAAGAGCATCAACCCTTGGGTCCCCAAGCTGACCGGGAAGTCCACCAAGGTTACTACAACAAAAACAGTTAGAAACAAGGAGGTAGAACTTACTTTGTATGTGTTCAACGTTGTGTACTGGCAAGAGTTGGTCCTATCAGCCATGCTGGAGAAGGTTAAGCCTGTACTTGACACTAGCTATGAGCCTTATGTCAGTGATATTATCCAGGAAGAGGACAAGGAGCCTGAGATCTATAGAACTGATGAGGGACAGTTAGTGCTATAAGAGGTTGCAGCCTTCTACAACAAGGTACCTATGCCTTGCAAGCCAGTCCCTGAGAAGGATCTCAATTCAACTACTTCCATTAAGCTTGCTCTGAAGCGCATCCCAGATATCAAACACATCATACTGTTCAAGCTAATGTGGGAACCTGGTGATTACAAGGCGGCCACAGCTCTTGTTGGGGTGTGTGACCATACAACAGTCACTATTGAGTATTTAGCCAAATAAATGCTCTGAAATATAAAGTTATCTCTGTTTTTCTTTTATTGCATGTAGTTAGGTTAGATTGGAAGTCTTAATGTTAAGATTCCTGAAAACTGGATATCTAGATTTAATAAAAGAAAAGAAGGCAAGATGGGCCAAATTAATTTGGGAGACAGGATTTCTCCAAAACGGTTTAATTAATTGGTTAGATTAATTAATAAATACATGAGAATATAATTAATGAGGATTTAATTATATTGGTTAAATTGCCTTGACTGTGTCAAGAAGTTTGGTTAATGTCAACCATAAGTAAACCCCCAAATTTTGGTTTAAAAGCACTGCCGCGCTGGCTAATGGATTTGCAAAGCACCAAGGCGCTGCTATCAAATTTTTTCAGGCTCTGGGGCGCAGTAGCACTGCCTGGGGGAAATTGCTGGGCGCTGCAGTGGCGCCTGGTTTGAGTTTCAAAGCGTTTTAATGGGTTTTAAGGCAAAAACCTATTAAATTTGAAGATAACTAGATAAAGGCAAGGATGCCTAGGAATTCAGGATCAATCAGCTGGTTCCCAGTTAGAACATTAATAGCTGAGTTTTGGGATGTTTAATCCACAGGGTTTTGGTGCCAGGAGCTGAGGAAGATCCATGCTGAAGTGGTACATTGGGATGGATGAAATCAGGTGACTTCTTCCCATTTTAGGTTGATTCTCATAGGTTGAGAAATATTGGAGATCTTTTAGGTAGAGATCTAGGTTTAGATGACTCAAACGTCATAGATCACGTGAGATGAATCATAGGTTGATTCAGGAACTGGAGGGTTTTTCAGCCAAATAGCCCCAAATGGTATATAAGCAAAAACAGCTACCTTTAATAAAGATTATTGTCAATTTCAACGCTTTCCCCTCAACTACCCTTTCAATTATTATGTCTGCTTTGTTAAATTTTGAAAAGGCCAAATTTGGATCACTTTGCATAAAAAGTGCTGCTTTCAGGAAAAAGTTCCTACAATTTCATTGGAGGAAGCTTGGGCAAGCTTGGAGGTCACCAAGACTGTGCCTGAGGAGTCCTTGGTGGAAGTTAAGGCTGTGTTTGAAGAGTTATATTCCAATTATTTTGCAAAAGAAGGTACTCCTGCCCAAGGAAACCAAATCTATGTGTGAGATTCCTGGAACCTGTTAGTAGGATGGGACAAAATCTTACAGCAAGTGAAAGCAAAGGCAAATTGTGAAATTGAGGCTTTAAGGGCAAGGGAGGAAAAGAGCGTTGAGATCATGGCCCGTTGGCGGGATGATAACAAAGTGTTGTCCCATAAAATTGACTCTCTGGAGACAAAGCTCTTCAAAGCTTTATCAAAGGAAGGTAATGGGAATAAGAGTCAATGGCAGGATAATGGTGGTATGAACTGGTTAGACCTGGATCCGCCACAGGGTGGATCCCAAGTATGCCTCCAAGACCTTCAAGAGATTCATCAATACTGGCCAAGTCCTTGCTGCAGAGAAATCCTTGTGTGTTTCCACCATGCTCACCAAGGAGCACAAATGGGCAATCCGCCACTGGGTAACCCAAGATTGTCATCTTGAACTGGCAAATATACATACAATGGTCAAGTCTACTTTTGGGTTTAGGCTTCAATTTTTTACTACCATCTGGTAAAGGGAATGTGGTTTTCATGAAAAAAACTTGGGGTATCCCCCTACAATATAAACAGTCCCTCCAATGTTGAGACCCAGAAAAAACACGTAGAGGCACACACTGCCCTCAAAGCCAATGGGACATTCAATCTCTATTACATTGACAAATCAGCATTTGCCTTGTCTATGCAAAATGCATATGAGTATGTCCCAAAAGGCTCAAATGACAAGGTAGCTTGGTGTGCTGCAGTCTGCACCACAGCCTATTCAATGATGGCTCTCCTTGGTCCAAAATGGGGTTGAGCTCTATCAATTGATACTAGGCTCCCACAACAGCCGTATTTTTCTAGAATTCCTCCAATTGGTCCAGGAGCACCTGAGGCGCACAAGCCTGGGCTTCACAAATGTAATTGTGCTGGATAATGTTGGTCTCTACAAGGTGGCTGATATTCTTGAGGAATTCCTAATGATTGACACCAGCATCTCAGTGGGCCCCCAGCAATTGGCCATGCCAAATTTGCTCCTTCTTTTCCTCCCTGCTTATTTACCCTTCCTAAATCCCATTGAAGAAGTTTTTTAGGTGGCTCAAGCAAGTTGTAAAGCAAAGGACCTCAACTGGGACCAAGGACCTATTTGATTTTCTGCAGGCTGTAATCCACACCCTCCCAGCTGAGACTGTGGCCAAATGCTATGGCCACACTGTTTTGTTTATATCTGTGTGCCTTGCCAAACAGCCAATCAATTAAAGGCTTAGTGTGTCCAACTTTTTTATATTCTATAATTTATAAGTTAAGATTTATTAATTATCATTTTATATCTAGAAGCTTCCAAGCCTGCAATCACATTCAGTAGGACCATCAATGAAGCTTTTTAATGCATTTATTTTATGTTAATTTTTTTATGGTATCTGAGGCTATTCCACACACTTGATACTGGATTACGCAAATATATTTATATCACTCTTAATAAATATATATAAAAATGAAATTAAAAAATTAAATGGTTAATGTACAATTTAGAGGTGAATTTTATTAATGTATATTATTTTGCTTTTTGAAAATCTTCTCCTGGATTTATTTTGCAAAACTTGTTTGCTAAAATAATAATTAGCAAAGTTAAATATAAAAAAGTAATGATTAAAATTCAAATGTGGAATGGTATTTTTATTAGGTGCGCCTATAGTGAGTCCTTTGGTATGTACCCACATGGCAATAGGGTGTCACACAACCTCCACTGTCACACCAAATACAGTGGACACACCCTGATTAAAATATTCTTGGTGGCTAGTAAAAGGGAGTATGGTGAGGTGGGAGTGAAGCAGCAGCTTCTCTGGCGGGGCTTCAGAACCGTAAATTCCAGCCAGGACCAGGGTGTCTTGGATCACATGGTCAACTGAGTTGTACCCAGGGGGACCTTTTTATTGTCCATGAAGAGCTGGGCCTTGTTGATCCCAAGACAGACCCCATCTAGGTCCTCCACACTGTCTCCCATTCTGAAGTAGAAGAGACACCCAAGGTAAACAACAAGGTGAAGCCTTTGCCCAGCAAAGGCTTCAGTAAACTTTTACAGCTTATTGTATACTGTATTATTTTCTTTTTGTGTTTGGTTTTAAAAAAAGGTCAGCTCCATGGCCGCAGGAAGCCCTGTATCATTGGCGCTCCAGGCCAACCCAAAGTTGGCAAGGAGAATTTTTGTCTTCTTTATGGCTATTGCGTCTGAAACAGTCAATTTCAACACCTCACACCCAAAGTTCTCCAACAGGTAAGACAGGGTGTGCTCCAGGGGGTAGCAGAAGCAAGTAGCCGCATGGGCCTGTCCCATCTATGATACATTCTTGAATTGGAGCATTTCCAGGACATCTAAACAAGCTCAATGGAGCTTACACAGTAAACTCCATTGAGGTATACTGGGTCTAGGAGGACCAGTTGGGCATCCTTGTAGGCAGTAACTGCCCACTAAGATGCCCTTTAGCATGTGTAAGCTCAGCTAATGCCTCCCTGGACATTGGGAAAGACCTGTGGATTCTTCCTTCAAGCTCCTGCACAATGGGGGGCAAAACAGCTGCCCAGCCACATAATTGGCGTAGTTGGTGTAGAATGTGGCAGGGACAAACAGGACCAGGACCTGATGGATTTCACTGTCTATGTTTTCTAAAAAAACAGGTAATTATTTCCAAATTTTTATTAATTTTATTTTTTTATGTTATCTTTGTGTGTTTACTCTTCTCCTGCAGCCTCAGCTGGCTTGGCTATTCTTGGCACAAGAAGATGAGTGGGAAATTCAGTATCCTCTTTCCTGATGAGCTTTGCGGGTTTGAGGTGGGCATACATCTCAAGGTCATCCATTCATCCAGACAGCGCAGAGAGGGAAAAAGGACTTGAATTGAAGGCCCTCAACCACTGTCTTTTGAATGTTTAGTAAGCGCTCAATTGTCTTCTCAGGGGTGTCTGGTATTTTAGTCATAAGGCCTTTGCAAACACCTTGTCTATTTTGTCTCCTTCAAGGATGGCAGACTTAACTCTTGCTTTGACCTTGCGGTCAATTTCTTTGATCTCTGCAATTGCAGAGTCAAGATCCTTCACAAGCTTCTCCAATTCTCTCATTGATTTTTTACTAACCTTTCCATATGGGTTTATAGCTTTCATCCCAATAAAATCTGTATTAGTCTGATACTATTGCCTCTTTGTTTATTCCTGTTTGTTTTCACATAACTCCATATTCCCATTTTTTACCCATTGTGTATATGTTTTAAACTCAACTCAATATGTGTTGTTTGCTTTGTGTTGACATTGTTTCCTCAATTGCCATATTATTTTTGGCACTTTGCACAGTCCCTTGTGAAAATATTAACAACAATTTGATGGTTGTCAAAATTTGAATTAGGAAATTATAGGTTAATTGTGTTCAGATAAAGTTGTTGCTGATCCAAAATCAAAACCTTAATGATAAACTTTAAGCCAATCAGGAGCCAAGTGATAAATGATTGTTGTGACATAAAGGGTCATTAATAATTCTTTGATGCACGTGCGCTAAAAAATATGATTGGCTGTTTGTTTTGCCATTGTGCGCCATTGCTGCTGTGGCAAATTGTTGATGGACTAGTGCTAACCCAGAAGCTGATTGGGCACTAGTCCATCAACAACTTGCCACAGTGACAATGGTGCACAATGGCAAAACAATCAGCCAATCATATTTTTTAGCGCACGTGCATCAAAGAATTATTAATGACCCTTTATGTCACAACAATCATTTATCACTTGGCTCCTGATTGGCTTAAAGTTTATCATTAAGGTTTTGATTTTGGATCAGCAACAACTTTATCTGAACACAATTAACCTATAATTTCCTAATTCAAATTTAGCTGATCACCAAATTGTTGTTAATATTTTCACAAGGGGCTGTGCAAAGTGCTAAAAATAACTGTGTTCTGGATCTAGATACATGACATAGTAAATATATGATTGTATAGAAATAAGCTGAACATAAAGAATAAAACCAACTTTAAACAAAGAGAACATAAACAATTGAAATTCAAAATCAAGATAATATAAATAGAAAATGTTTGGAGACAGGGGGTTTATTGGGGCAGGGGGAGAGTAATGCCTAATAGGCAGAATAGAGCGGGAAGGAAGACAAAGAGGCAGTGCTGGCCTAGGGGGTCTGGGATTAGGTGGGTGGGGCTGGAAGATGGGGTGTAGTGGTGGCAGGTGTAGGAGTAGGAGGATTCTGCGTGATGACTGCCATAACCACTTGTCATATTCCTTGTCTGACATTGCCTTGATTGGCTGGTAAATGACTGTGGCACAAGGTGGGAGGCGCTTATCCTTGCGTGATTGGTTGCCCATGTTCACGTAGAAAACCATTTGGGAAAACAAATCAACCACTATTTGGTGACCAAAGAAAGAATTGTGGTCAAGGACCCCAAAATAGAGGTCATTGAAAGCCTGAGGGCAGCACTGCTGGAGTGTATCTCCAATATTAAAGAACACAACATCAGCCATATAGATGTCTGCATGACCAGCAGGGTACACAGAGGCCTGGTGCCTGGTTGCTGGATGGCCTCAAGTGCGGTGAAGCCACCCTCCATCTGGTGGCTCAAGAAAACCTGGTGTTTGGAATTCAAGCTATCCCAGGAGTTGATTAATCCACTGAGGATGTGGCTGTACTTGTAGCCATTGGTGAAATCTGGGTTTGTCTGATAGTAGACAAACCCCTTGGCTGAAAAATCCAGAAACACATCAATAAACGTCCCCTTCTTGACCTTCTTCCTTCCTTTTTGGGTGGTGGTACTTCCTTGGATTCCAAAATTATCAAAAGCTGTTTATAGCTTATAATAAGAGATAAACATGACGTCATCTGACAAACTTTTCAGGCATCAGACCAGGATATGATGGCGGAATCATATGGGGAATCACAGTGTCATCCCATTGGTTGCCGGCAAAATTGATAAGAATCCATATTGAAGCCACCTTTCCATGCATCCAGAGCTACACCATGCGCTCAGACACCCAAATGCCATGGTGCGTAAGTTGCTTCCAGACCTGGGTCAAGGAAAGCTTGGAGTCCCGCTGGAGGAGGTCAAGCATGACAAGTGTGTGTGGCAGGCGGGATGCCAAAAGAACAAAGCTGAGCTTCACCCGCTTTGCCCTTTTACGGCATCCCCCCTGGGTACGCGTCTAGGTATCCTAGATGCAATTCTTTTTCTGTTTTTTTAAATCAGTGGCCTTTTAAAACTATTTTCTTAAACTCTAGTTGGTAAAAGGAAATATGTGTCAGGCTGGCTGCCAAAAGAGCAAAGTTGTGCTTTGCTCAGCTTCACTCTTTTACAGCAGCCCGCTGGTATTTGTTTCCAGTTATATCTGGTAAAAAGCGTTTGATAATGGTTGCTGGTATGCACTTCTAGTCTATAGCTGGTAAAAGAAAAGATATGTCAGGCTGGCTGCCAAAAGAGCAAAGCTGTGCTACGCTCAGCTTTACTCTTTTACGGCAGTCCGCTGGTATGTGTTTCAAATATAGCTGGTAAAAAGCGGAAAATGATGGTTGCTGGTATGCATTTCTAGTCTAAAGCTGGTAAAAGAAAAGATGTGTCAGGCTGGCTGCAAAAAGAGCAAAGCTGTACTAAGCTCAGCTTCACTCTTTTACAGTAGCCTGCTGGTATGTATTCCAGTTATAGCTGGTAAAAAGCGGAAAATGATGGTTGCTGGTATGCATTTCTAGTCTAAAGCTGGTAAAAGAAAAGATGTGTCAGGCTGGCTGCAAAAAGAGCAAAGCTGTGCTAAGCTCAGCTTCACTCTTTTACAGTAGCCTGCTGGTATGTATTCCAGTTATAGCTGATAAAAAGCGCTTAATGATGACAGCCTATTGGTATGGGTTTCTAGTCTATAGCTGTTAAAAGAAAATATGAGTCAGGCTGGCTGCAAAAAGAGCAAAGCTGTGCTACGCTCAGCTTCACTCTTTTACGGTAGTCTGCTGGTATGTGTTTCCAGTTATAGCTGATAAAAAGCGCTTAATGATGACAGCCTATTGGTATGGGTTTCTAGTCTATAGCTTTTAAAAAAAATATGTGAAGTCAGGCTGCAAAAAGAGCAAAGCTGTGCTACACTTAAATTTACTCTTTTACAGCAGCCCAATGATGTGTTTCTAGTCACAGAGCTGATAATTAGCTTTGTTTGAATTAGAGATAATTATATATTATTTACATTGTTTTTAGCCAGGGTCAAAAGCTTAGCAGAAATTACTGAGTTAAAGCTAGGAGTAGTGGGCAGGGTAACAAAAGATAACAGTTATGTTATGGTTAGATTTTTTTGTACAGATTCTCTCTGGTATCTTTCTGTTACTCTAGCATAAATTTGTTTTTTTAGCTCAGAAAAAAATCTTATTTTATTCATTATTATAGTTTTCCAAGATGATTAAGTGGCACACAAAGTTATAGTTATTATTATAAAAACAATAGTTGTTATCTGTTGTGCAACTTACATTAGAGAAATATAAAGAGATGCTTAACAACTTTCTCTATTAAAATTTTAGCAGGGTCTATTTTATTCTACTATTATGGATTATACTTTTGACATATGAGATGAAAGATTGAATAATTCTTACATTATCTTAAACCTACATTAATTTTGAAACAATTTTTATTTTAATTAACAATTTATGAATCTTAATGGAAAAATCAACACATTTATAAAAATTCCAATTATATTACATAAATATATATTTATCTCTGGATTAGTTGATGTAGTTGTTAAGCTTTACCATATCATACAAAATTTGTAACTGGATTATGTATGTTTGGTTGTTATAATTTTTTATTCCAAAATAATTTCATTGTATTATACATCTAAAGTAATTTTTTATGCCAGATAGATACCACATAGTAGCTTATACTTTTATTTTTTAGCAGTGTCTGAGTTAATTGTGGTTACTTTCTAAAACAATTTAATGTTTTTCTATTTGCCTGGGTTCAATTTCTCTAGCATATTTATCCTTTTAATTTTTAATAAAAAGCTTAGAAATAAAAGCCATCTCAAATATTCTTTTTTTGAAGTGGTGATGGTTAATTATTTAGGTTTTATTTTTGGAAAGCAAATAACAAAAGAGTTTTTGACATAGACATCTAGATAATAAAAGGCTAATACAAAAAAAGTAAAAAGCATCTATTAAAATACTCTTTTTATTTAAGCAGTATAGTTTTTTTAGATCCTTTAAAGTTTTAAAGTTAAAAAATACTTTTGAAATTGTGCTTTTTGGATCAAAAAACTGAAAAATGTTACCAAAAACTTTATTTCAACTCTATAAATAAAATAATCTAAGTATATGACTTGCTTAGATCATTTAAAAGTTCCTGAGTGATAATAATATGTAGTTTTTTTGTAGTAAAACTTTGCAAAGGAGACAAAAAGTAAAATTTTAATACTATTAAGTGCAAAAAAATAAAAAATAAAAAAATCAAAAGATAATTTTAAGTAAGTGATATCTTTTTATCTAATATTTCTATGAATTATGTAAAGAATATCATTTTTTAAGTGATAGTTGAATCAAAAATGATTGAAAAATAGTAGATATCCTAAGACTAAAAATACTTACCATACCTAAGTTTTGCTAAAGAAACTTACAAACCCCAGATCTGCTTAAAGCTATTATCTTGAGGTGTGAATTTAAGTTAGTAAAATTGAAATTGAAAAAACTTACCCTGCTCATAAGTAACTTCAGGATAGTAATCAATATTAGGCTGTTGGCACAAAGTTCTCACCAAACCCCAAGATCTGCTGCAGTAAAAAATGGGCATTTTTTAAAAAAAATGTTAGTAAGTAGTAAAATGACTTACCAAACCAAGATGTGCTTCAGGGCAAAAGTCTGGTTTTTTAAATCTAGGTTGGAAATTTAGTGAGAATGAAACTTACCAAACCCAAGATCTGCTGTAGACTATGTCTATCTAGAAGGATCAAAGGTTAGTAGTTTTTTTGGAAATAGTTAACTGATAAAATGCAGCTTTATTTTAAAAAGATTTGAGAACCAAAACATTACTTACCAAGCCTTAATCTACTTCAGGGCAAAAATCTGGTTTTTAAAATATAGGTTAGTTAATTTGATTTGATAAAAGTAACTTACCCACCCCAAGATCTGCCGCAGATAGAGCCCATCTAAAAGGATTTAAAGGTTAGTATTTTTAAGGAAAAGCTTACCTGAAATGCATAATCAAAATGAATTTGGAAAAAATTAGTTTTTATTTAGAATTATTACCTTTTTAAATCAAAGTTAGCTTCAAAAATTCAAAGCTTGATCTTACCTTTAATATTTTCTTTATATCTTATGAGCTGAATAGTTAGTAGAATACTTATTTTAAAGCTTACCTTAGAGTTTGAAGTAAATCTAAGTTTGAGTTGAAAAGTTAGTATTGAGTTTAGTGAAGCCTTACCTTGCTTGTCAAGTCTAATCTTATCTCCTATGCTTTAAATCATCCAATCATAGTAGTTAGTGGTATCCTTTTTATCCAATGATTAGTGATTTGTGTTGTGCAACGTTGGCTGTTGTCAGACAGGTTTGGACCCAAAAATTAACCAATCAAAATCAATAAAGACATATAAAGCTCCAATAAAAATCAATAAATTTTAATATGAATTTTTTAATATTTTACCTTTTAGTCAAACCGGACTATTTTAAGTCCAATCTGAATGCTTTTCTTCCTGAATGACACTGCCGCATGTTGGGATGCTGCAAGACACTGCTAAGTGTCCAACAACTCCTCCTGCGGCAGCATCATCCATTAAAACCAGCCCCATATAATAGGCACAACGCTTACTGTTGTCAGCCTTGAACAGACGTAAACAAAGGTAAGTTTTTCTAAGAAAAAACATAGTAAAAAGCTTCCCTAGGGACTGGAGAAGTCCTGAGGCAATTGGGTAGGCTTCTGTGATTTGGGACTTAGGGGCTTTTTTGGGCTTCTTGGTTGTCCCAATCAGATTCCCTTTGTTTATTAGGTTGTTGAACTCCTGCGTTATGGCAGCTTGGGTAAACTTCAATTGGTCAGAAATCATATCCCAGGACAGACCCTGCAAATTCAGTGCCACAATTTCCTGGAGAAATTGGGCGGTGATGATTTGTTGCTTGGGGCACTGGGCCGCGGAAGCTGAAGCCTAATTGGCTGTAGGGAGAAGGTTGGGTGATGGCAGAAATTTGTTCTGGATTGAGGTTGCCATCCTGATTGGTTGATTGGCAGGAAGCTTGTGCAGGGGTGGGTACAGGAGCAGGAGCAGAGCTAGACACTATGTGACTACTGAAAAAGTCAAAGCCATAGGGGTCAGGGGTCAGGTATAGGCCGGCTTCCTTGTTTCCTACCTCACAGGCTTGGGTATAAACAGGTGCCTCCACACCCTGAGCCTTGCCTCCATTGAAGCTGGCTTGGCTGCTGGCGCCATCAAAGATATTGTTGTTAAAAATCATTGTAAAAAACCTAGGATAAAATCACTAAAAGTAGAATTTTAAAATTTTATGATTTATTTTATTATTATCACCATTTCATATTTGGAAGGTTCTCAAAACCATTATACACAAATAAGGATCCATGAAAATGAATAAAATGCCTCTGTTTCTAAATTAGATAGCTGTTGATTGGCCGTAAAACTGTTATACTTCTAATTTTAGGTTACTCATACTATACATCTTGTGTGACTTCATTTTGTTTTGTGCTTGTTAAATCTTGCTTCTAGATTGCACAAATACTGTTTCATTTTAGTCCTTCTGTCAGTGCCTCATATGAATCCTGGTTGGATTATAATATAATCTGGAACATTATCCATTCATCTCACTTGTTGCGTCATTTCATTTTGTTTGTAGTTTAAACAAAGCCGCTTGATATTTGCTATACTTTTGTATAATGGGCTAGTGAAATTTTGTTTTTGGTTTGACAGTTCATTTATTAACCAAAAATATTTGAAATATTTGAATCTTGAATCTCATGCAACTTGGATTTTGTTCAAATCTGAAATCATTTTGTTTAAATCTGAGGTATTTTGGGTTGTTGCCATAGCTTTTAAAACTACTGTATAATAGTAATATGTAGTCAGGTAGTATATAAAAATGCAATATTTTTTAATAAATTAAAGCCATTTAATATTAAAATTTGATTTATAAACTTGTTTATTTAGTTGATTGTCAAGTATGGTTTTATATAATACGTACATAAACAACATGAGCTCTATTACCTGCCTCAAATTATCTTCTCTACTTCTGTTTTAAACAATTGATTGTTTAGAGCTTGAATTAATTTTCCCTTTTATATGATTTGATAAATAGATTTTTCTGCTTAACCTGCTTCATAAGTAATAATTAGTAATATATAAATGAAAATCATTGGTTTTTGTGCTGTGTGGTTATAGTGGCACTGAATCAAAAGGATCATGCAATGACTCACAAGGTCCAATTTGTGGCTTTGAAAAAATAACAGCCATTGAGCTAAAAAAAGGGTTCAAATTTATTTAAATAAAAATAATATATTTTTTCTTATTTAATTTAATTTATTTTGTTAGCTCTACAGTCAATACAACATTTGGTGCATCAGAATAAAAATATGTGTCCCTATATCTTATATAAATAATTTTATATAACTAATGTAAAAATTCTTTTGTGTCCATAATACAATTCAGCGTCAAGTCATTATATATAAATAATATTTTTCAAGTCCTAATAAAGATAAAATAAATAAAAATAAAATAAATAAAACCCAGAGCACCCATTTATCTGATTGGCTTGGAGGCAAGGGCTTTGGGAAGGAATGATTTGGAGTGCTCATAAAAAGCTGCCACCACATCAGGTGGCATTGTGAATTGACTGACCTCATGAATGTTGAAAATATCTTTGGTGTCTTGAGGGAGGCCTTTTGTTGAAACCGCAGGCTTGACCCGCTAGCAAGGTTCTAACCAAGCGGGTTTGTAACCCGCAATCCAATTATCTGGTCACTCAAAGCCAGACTAGGGAGTCAACTCAAACTACCAAATCCAACAACATAAACAGATGATGATCCTTCCTGGTGGATACCTTGTTTTGGCGCTTGACTCATTATCAGTATCAAGTCACCCCCTTCTTCCATCCAGCTGTGTGATCACCAATCATGTTCCTGTTATCCTTGATTCACATGAGCTATATAATCACTATCTTACAATAAAGATTATCATATATCTTCTAAATATTTTTCCCCATGTAACTCTGCTAAAATAGCAAAGTTACAACATTGGTAGCATAGGTAGGTTCTCTATCCTACCTTATCTTGAAAAATTCTTCCTGTTTCCTGCACACGCTGCGGCCAACAAATCCTTGACAGAATTATGTCTGGCCTCCCACCTGACTGGACTCCATACACTCCTGGTGCTGAGATACCCAATGGCTTTGTCCTATACCAAAACACGGTGATCCCACTACCTGCCTTCAATGCCATGTCTGCACAAGGTTTCTTTCAGGCCCCCTCCTCAATGCCGCAACCAGCCACCAAAACCACCATGCCCGCCTATGTAGCTCAAAGACTACAAAGCGCTGCCTTGGAACCCTTCACTGGGGCCAACAACAACACTGCCGCATGGATCCAGTCCGCCCAGAGCAAGCTGGCTCAGATGGAATGCCCACAGCGGTTTTGGATTGCAGAAATTTCCATTTGCCTGACCCATGACACTGGTACCTGGTGCAACAAGTGGCATGAAGAGCACACCAACAAGAACTGGGATACCTTCAAGCAAGACTTCCTGGCAAGATTTGTGCTTAAAGATATAGCACTCATGATCATACGCCAAGTAAAGAACCTGATCCAGAAAGGCACCGTAAAGGAACTCACCCGCGCCTACAAAGAACTCTGTCTTTATGCACCATCTGAAATGGCCTTTGACACCCCAGCCACACACCTCATGTACTACAACGCTCTTAAGTCACACATGATGAGGCATGTAAACCTGGATCAGGTGACCAACCTGCAAAGCCTGTACCATAAAACAGAGAAAGTGGAGCAAACATCCAACGCACTGCATAAGGCACAAACTGGGAAACAAGAAAGACCCAAGGATTCCCACCCAGGCAGGCGCTCCTCTCAACCACCTCCTGGAGGCAATGAGAACAACGCCAATCACAAACCCACAGGTTCAAATGGGCATTGAAATGGAAACAATGGCCAGTTGAACTGTACCCATTTCTGTGTTGCCGCCACGCAAGGCAATCAAGAGGAGGGAAAAGCCCAGGGAGAGCACTAAGCAATCCAAGCTCTCCCCACGCAACTCCTGACTTGCCCAATGATGAATAACAGCCCAATGATGTGAACCAATGCCCAATGATCCAGGTGCCCTTGGAGGACCTGGTACTGTACATCATTGCCAGGCATACCAATAAATTGATATCATATCCTTTCTGCTTTTGCAGTTACACAGGCTCAGCACTCCTGGACTTGGGCGCAGACCAAACCCTAGTCAACAGTAGCTTTGTGGATAAGTTCAAGCTGGCCACTAATCCTTTGCAGATTAAAAATGTGGTCCTGGCTGACAAACACCATATTGCTGTGACAAAGGAAACTGCCCCCTTCTCTGTCATGCTTGAGAACCTTCACTCCACCATTCAAGGTCCTGTCATTGACTTTCCCAAGTTTGACATTGTACTAGGACTAGACTGGTTACAGAAGAACAACCCTCACGTAGACTGGGCAACCTCAGTGTTGAACATCAAGCGTGAAGGTGTCAACCACCAGATCTACCCTGACTCTGTAGACCAACTGCTATGCAGCCACATCTTTGTATGTATCACAGAGACCCAGGACAAGAAGAAAAACCTGAAGGGAATTGAATGGGACTCCTGCCAGTACAAGATCATACACTTCAAGGATCACCAGGATACCTTCACACCTCAGGACCACAAAATTGTGGCCCATCATCCAGAAATCTTCAAGGAAGCGCTACCTGGTTTGCCCCCTGAGAAACACATCCAACACTCCATCCAACTCAAGGGGGCTGTACCCAAGGCGCGCCCTATCTACAGGATGACCCCAAATAAAGACAACACCTTACGCGCCTACCTCAGGGAGTCATTGGATTAAGGACTTATCTGCCCCTCACAGTCTCCCTTTGTGGCCACCATATTCTTTGTGGCTAAGAAGGACAGTGAATTACGTCAGGTCACAGACTACTGAGCCATAAACAAAGTTATCATTAAGAATTATTACCCATTGCCACTTATTGACAACCTCTTCAATGCCTTGGGAGGAGCCACACTCTACCAAGATTGATCTAACTTCAGGCTACAATCAGATTTGTATTAAGGAGGAAGATATTACCAAAACGGCCTTCTGCACTAAATACAGCTCCTACAAATGTGTGGTGCTCAACTTTGGCATGACCAATGCCCTGTCCACCTTTGTAACCTTCATGAACAAAATATTTGCGCCCCACATAGGCAAGCACGCCCTAGTGTACCTAGACAGCATTATTGTCTACAGCCCCTTGGTGGAACAACATCACAAAGACCTAGAGGCAGTCTTTGCTACCTTGGAACAACACAAACTGTTGGCCAAACCCTCCAAGTGCCAGTTCTTCTGTGAGCAACTACCCTTCTTGGGACACATAGTCTCAAAGGACAGCATCAAATCTAACAGTCAAAAGATACAGGCTATCTGCAAGATGCCACCACCCAAGGATAAGTCAGAACTCTGCACCTTCTTGGGAATGGTGGCCTATGTTCAATGCTTCATACCTGACTGTGGCGTTCTGACTGCCCCCTTATCCGCCATAACAGGTGCCAAGTCCAAGTTTGTTTGGACCCCCCAACGTGACCTCTGCTTTAGACACCTTAAGGAGAAACCCACAACAGCTCCCATCCTACAATACCCCAAATGTGATGGTGAATACCAAATGGAAACCAACTCCTCAGATGCGTCCATTGGGGGAGTACTATGAATCAAAAATAATGATGATGACTTCCTGCCTGTAGCTTATAAATCACAAAAGTTGACAAATGGCAAGTGTCAATACCCTATCCACAACAAAGAACTGCTGGCCATTGTGCACTGTCTAGTCAAATAGCGCTGTTACCTAGAACAACAGGAAGAATTCACAGCATTAACTGACCACAAGTTGCTCATCTATTTCAAAACTCAAGCAAATCTGTTGCACCACCAAGCGTGGTGGATGGAACTATTAGAGAGATTTAACATGCTCATCCAGTACAAACCTGGGGCCAAGCTTGCCATGGCAGACGCCCTGTCCCATCTATATGTCTGCGCTTCAATAGGAAAGAATGGGCTAAACCCAGACTGGCCTCTCTTAGTGTTACAAACAAAAGACAAGGGTTCCCCCCCTGGCACCACCAACATAACCAAGGAGACAGTCATCAAGAATGAACACCTATTTGCTGACATATATGGGACCCTACACAGAAAAATGTCTGACAGCACAACCATTCCCTACATTCCCACACATCAGCAAGTTGACACCATCCTACGCTATCACAGAGACCTGGGACATACAAAGAGCCAAAACCTATATGAGTTCCTTAAACATAAGGCCTGGTGGCCAACCTTATACCACAATGTCCAAGAAGTTATAGACCAATGTGAGGTATGCAAAAAGTTTGCCAAAGCAAAACCCCACCAAAGTTGGTACTTCCCATCCACACACAACTACCTTTCAAAGTATGGGCTCTTGACATTGTTGGTCCCATGCCAGGAAACCACAATGACAAGAAAGACATCATCACTGCCATTGAATTTGCAACAAGATGGCCAGTAGCTCAAGCAGTGAAGGCACACACTGGCAATTATGTTTAACAATTTATTGGCATAGAGTTAATCAGCAAGTTTGGAAAGCCAGAACTCCTGATAATCAATGGAGGCAAAGAATTGACCTCTGAAGACACCAATGTATACCTCATCAAAAACGGGGTCAAGCATACTGTGACAATGCCATACCACCCACAGGCCAATGGACGCGTGAAGCAGCTTAATAGTAGCCTTGTTGTGGGCTTTCTGGTCACCAGTCCCCAAAGTGTGTCCTGAGTCATAGCCAGGGACCAGCTTGTAGGAACCGTCATTCTCCAACAGTGGTGAATGGTTGGTTAGGAGCTTATACTTGGCCTGCATAAGAGCAAACTCATCCATTACCTTCCCAATTACTAGGCAAGCGTCTCCACCATACACTTGTACTTCAGCAGGCTCCAGCCCTTCTGTAGGCTGATACTAATCCTGTAATAGTCTCACAAACTCTCCCCAATAAACTCTCTTCCTCTATTTGTCATTTACAGATGCCTAGTCACCTTCTCCCACTCCTCCTGGGCAGACTTACTAGAGGCAAACTTTCTGCACCCTAGGCAATAGGATTCCTTGTCCCCTGGGCTAGGATAGAAAATGTGAGGTAATTGACTCATAGGACTTATATCCTTTCTTTACACAGGAAATTTGGATAGAGGTCTTAATAGGCGCTTTATTCACAGTCAGAAGGAAGATTCCCTTAGAAACCTTCTGATATATGGCCTTGGGATAGGGAATAATAAAGGGTTTGTGCCAATACTTGGAGCCCTTCAACAATCTCTTGGACTCCTTGTACTTGGTCTTTGGCTCCTGCTCTTGCTCCTTGGTCTTGGGCTTCTGTGCTTTGGTCTTGGGCTCCTGCACCTTAGTTGTGGGCTTCGGTGTTCTAATCTTTGGCTCCTGCGGTCTGTTCCAGCTCTGGCTTCCTATTCTTGGCCTTTGGCTCCTTCTACTGCTTCTGTGGCCTTTGTAATCCACTTGATCCAGTCCCTGAAGAGTCTCAGATAGCTCCCCCTTTTATAGCCCCTTGTTTCAGACCAAAAACCTCTCTTAGAACTCTGGTTCTTCAAAGCTTAAACTATCCTGTTTTTCTTCTTCTATAATATATTAAACCTTTAAACTTACTTCAGCCAATGAAAGCCCTGAATTTTCTGCTTCTGCTCCTCATTTTTTAGGCTTTAACTCTTAAGTTAAAGCCCTTAAAACACTGATCAAATAGACTCTGGATTGCAGCCAATCATATGCCTCAATTCAACGGTTTTGCCAAACAGGTCTCCCCAGATGACCCGTCCCCGACCCTGGTTCAAACCCAAGGCTGTCTTGCTCTGGGTAAACAACTGCTCTGCGTTTTGAACGGTTTTGCTGTAATTCCCGTCACGTTTCCCCAGCAAATCCTGAGCGCTTCCACATATGTTTTACTTAGGCAAATTTTGACCCTTCAATTTTTTAATGTTTTTCTGTGTTTCTTTTAACATTTTGCAACTTTGAACCTGCTTGCTGCTTGTCCTTTTGCCTCTCCTAGTTGTTCTCAGCAAAATTTGCTCTTTTGCCCTCATAGTTTCTCTGTTCCATTTCCAGCTTTTTTCCAGCTCCCTTCTTCTTTAATCCTTCTTTTTAAATAAATTTATAGTTCTAATAAACTATACATTTTTTTCTTCTCTTTCTTTTTTATTATATGATTTTCAATCCATTTTTAATTATAATCAGGCAGTATTTAATTATCCTTTAACTGCTTCTTTTTATCTATATTTCCTCTCAAAAGTCACTAAAATCAGCACTTTCTCTGCATCTAGTCTGGCTAGTTCATCCTCTCAGCTCTTCAGTTCTTCAGCATCAACTTCTGGTCCTTTGGCCATCCTTCTTTATGATCAGCTAGTCCTGCATCATAATCTTCTTGTCCTTCAACTTATCCTCAACTATTTCCTCCACCAATCCTCACTAGGAACCTCCTTTGTTCCTTTTACATACTGAACCATATTGGTTCCCATAATTTAATATTAATTTAACAATCCATCAACTATCCTTCACTGTGACCAAACAGTCCCTCCTGCTAGCTTTCTCTGTTAATTCTGTGAACCACCTTAGTTCTTTATCTCAGTCCCCATTACCAGAACTTGTAGACCCAGGCATGAGTCTACATTAAACTGGTGTTTGACTGGGCCCTTGCAAGTGGCAATCCACTTAGGCCATTCAACCATAGATCAATGTCTATGTGTTGTCTTTACTCACCCAGGTGATTAAGCCAGGGCTTTCAGTGGCAGAGTAATCAGCTCCAATTCCCACAGGCCTGATCACACCAAGTTCTTTGGCTTACTTCCCCAAGAAAGCCGCCTTGGTGACACCTCTGAGCAAGTCTATACCCTCAAATGCTTGCTTTGGGTTTCCCCAAAGCTCCCATAGGGGCATAAACAAGGACACCCTACCAGTCTGTTAGGTAAGTTGCTTGCTCACAGACCTCCTGTAAGCGTATTAGGGTACATCAAGCTCTCAAAGCTCTTCCCCTCCCTAGCAGCCCACGTTACCTGCCAGGGGTCCAAAACCTACTCCCCCCAGACAGACAAAGTTCTCTGCTTGCTATTTCAGTCTTCACCCTTCTGCAGCCACAGTTTCCTGTGGGGTGAAGCACTATAGCCCCAAGCAGCCAATTCTTTCTGCTAGGTGGAGGCAACATCTGCCCCTGGTAGTCCTATGTTACCTACCAGGAAGGCCTTACTTACCCTAGTAGACCATGTTACCTACTAGTCTCACCCTATTTACCCCTAATAGCCCTATGTTACCTACTAGTTTACAGTGTCACCAGCTAACCATACATTGCCACTCTTCAGCATATTGTCTTTATTTGAAGCCAAAACAACCCTTGCCTGCAAAACAGCACACATGTGGATCACCACACTTGTGCAAGCCTTAGCCAAGCTCACTACTGGGAGACCTGAAGACTGGTATAAGCAGCTACCAACTTCACTACTTGTGTGTCAAACCCAAGTGAACAGATCCACCGGAAAAAGCCCGTTTGAACTGGTATACAGCACACAGCCAAATATCATTCAAGCATTGACAGGACCTAAACTGGAAATTCCAAGTGAAGCCCCTCCACGCTCAGACCCTCAAGTAATGGAGGTTAACAGCAAGCAAACAGCAAAGGAGAATGAACGTTTACAAAAAAACCTTTGTCCTCATATGCAATAGACATGAGGTTGGGGACAAAGTTTGGGTCATAATGTTGACAAGAGCAAGCTATAATCCAAGAAAGTGGGGCCAGCAATCATCCTGAAGGTAAACAACAATAACACTTACCTTGTGCAAGGGCTTGGAAAGCGTAAGCAAGACAAGACCCTACACCATGATTGCCTACAACCCTGCAAAGCAAGACAGAAACAGCAAGAAACTGCCCTGCCTGCCACAGAACAGCAACTAGTTCAATACAGCGCCCAGGCTCCTGACAACCTGCCCTCAGAGGAGGCCAACCTTCAGTTGGGGGGGTGTCAAAACCGCAGGCTTGACCTGCTAGCAAGGTTCCAACCAAGCAGGTTTGTAACCCGCAATCCAATTATCTGGTCACTCAAAGCCAGACTAGGAAGTCAACTTGAACTATCAAATCCAACAACATGAACAGATGATGATCCTTCCTAGTGGATACCTTGTTTTGGCGCTTGACTCCTTATCAGGATCAAGCCACCCCCTTCTTCCATCCAGCTGTGTGATCACCAATCATGTTCCTGTTATCCTTGATTCACATGAACTATATAATCACTATCTCACAATAAAGATTATCATATATCTTTAAATATTTTTCCCTGTGTAACTCTGCTAAAATAGCACAGTTACAACACTTTCTTCACCTTATTTTTTATCCAACCAAACACCTCCTTAATTGGATTCAGAAATGAAGAATATGGCAGGAGGAAGAGAAGTCTCATTGGACATTCAGCAAGCCAGTGGCTGGAGGTGTGGCTATTTTTATCAATTGGTGGGAACTTAGACACAACCAGATCCACTTTGTGGAGACTGACATTATCAAGCACAACAATGTTAGTTGTGCCCTGGTAATTAATACAAAGTTACTCCTTGACGGTTCAGAGAAAATCAAGAAATGTCCTGCTGTTATGGGAACCCTTGATCATCTGATACTGGTCTAACCCACAGGGATCAAGAAGTGCTACCATGGAACATGTTTGTGAACAGACAGCTGCACAATTTTCTACATCATCATTGTACCCTTTCTTGACCCACCCATGCCTAGACCTGAGTGAGGAGGAAATCAACAATTCATCTATATAGAAGAACTGTACATTGCCAGTCTCCTTAAGGGCCAGATAAGTTTCAGCATAAATGCATCAATCTTTGATTGTTTTTTTGCTGTTCCTATTGTACAGAGAAACTCTGAGGACCTTCCAAGAGAAGCCCAATTTGACCATTGCTTTGTATACAAGGGTTTTGGAGACAGAAAGCCCAAACTCTGTGGCAAGCATTGATTGGACAGAAAGTGAGTCCAGGTGGCAATCCTTGGTAACCCACTGCTTGATTGCATCAAAGTACATGGGTTGTAGTGGTTTTGGCTGCCGCTTAGCCTTGGAAGATTCTGAAATTTGACCAGTGTTGCCATAATTTTTGTTGATGTTGCCAATATATCTGGATGTGACACCAAATTGGGACAAAATATCCTGAACTGCCATTCACCTGTAAAGCAGTTGAAGAGAGCTTCATGCTCACTATTCCTCAACCAACACCAGCCCTTGGAGGGTACCGCGGCACCCTGGTCATCAGGCTCAGCACATGGGATGGGGGCCTTTGTGTATAAGGTGGGATCACTCTTGCTTGCGGTGGTGCCTTCAATTGTGGAATACATCACAGGTGCATATGGCTCAACAGTGGTGGCCAGTGGCTTATATGAGGTGTTAAAAATGCAGGAGCATGAAGTGATGACTCTTAAATCCAGAGTGTGGGGCCAAGTGACAACTGGTTACATAGTGGAGGTGTATGAAACTCATTATTCCTAATGACCTTTGTATGTGAGACTTTGGTAACAGGCCTTGAGTGCTTCTTCCTTAAGTTCAGGCTGTGTGATCTGGCTTGGGACGCAGGAGGTAGTTGACTGGTAATGATGCCTTGAGAGGCCTATGTGTCTGCATCACTTCCCTTGAGTTCTGTTATGGGTCTATTCTTGGACCCTTTGGGATGCCCTTGTAGATGGGCTACTCACAGGCTGGTGTGGGAGCTGGTTAAGAATGTGATTGTCTGTCCATAAAAATAAAATAAAAAATATATTTTAGATTAAATATATATTTATTTAGATTTTTGGTCTAGTTGTGAGTAGTTGTTTTCTCTTGATTTAGCCTTGAATAGTAACAGAATTTCTATATCTGTGATTTGAAGTGTATAATATTGTATACTGTCTGGGTTTGGATACTTTTAAAGTTTAATCACCTTTTATGTCTAAACATGGCTATTGAGATTGAATTTTGAGTTTGATTTTAGTTGTGGTGGAGCTTCTTTATTTGGGTTGTTGTTTCCTAGTGTGCTTACTTTATATTAAATTTGGATTCCAGCTCCTGCAATTATTATTTGAGCTTAGTAGTGGCATTTAAAAGTGATTTGAAATCTGTTTCATGGATTTGACAATCCCAAAATTTCAAAAAATATAGTAAACTTAATGAAAATGATTGATGTATTTTAACGCTTCAAATCAGATTCCAGTTAATTCATTTTGTCCATTGGAAATATGCAGTTGTACTTGAAATTGCAAAGTTTCCATGAGTTCTTGCTTGTTTAAAAATTCAAATAAAAATACAAAAAAAATCAATTTAATTAAAAAAGGCCATCCCACAAAATTGATTCAAAATTTGGACCAAGGATTTGACAATCCCGCATTTTTATGTTTAGCTTCTGAATTTACAGTATGAGCGCTAGACATTGTAGGCCCCATGCCCAGAAAGGGCAACAACAAGAATTATGATATCAGCACTATTGAATTTTCTACCAGGTGGCCAGTGGCATAGGCCATCAAGGCCCACACTGGAAATAATGCTAGACTATTCACAGACAGAAAGATAATAAGCAAGTTTGGAAAACCAGAACTATTGATCACAGACAGCAGCAAAGAACTCATATCTGACAACACCAAATACATATTTCAAACCAGGGTGTGAACCCTAAAGTAACCACTAATTAACACTGTAAGAAAATCTGCAGACTGTGGTATTTTATAATCCTCTGGATATATCCTAAGTCTTTTAACATTAGAAAGTAAAGAGAACCTGTGACTTTGGCGTAACCTGCGGCCCAGGATTTTTTGTTGTCTGCAGAAGTAGCAAGTCTGGATGGGCACAAAGCCCAAAGGAATTTGGACAATTCTTCCTACTTCTGGATATAGATTCATAGTTGTTGTCTCTATATTTTACTATAGATAATTGTATTGTATGACAACAGTATCATCTTTTGCTCTCCACTAATAAAGCCTAAGAGAGGATCACATTAAGGAAATAGGACTTGGATCAATCAAGTCAATACAGAATCAACAGTCCTAATAATATTTGACTGGCTTTAAGGCAGCCTGCCTGCCCGCATTTTATCCAAGTTATCTCACAACTCTAGGAAGAGAATGAAGTAGCATTAGGTCAACACAGCAGGAGGCCCAACCTTTTATGGGTAGATTTTGAGAAAGCTTGCTTGACAGTTTCCTTGGCTTACTGTGTTTGTTCTAGACACATCACACAGCTAAATCTCTTTTCAGCTGCCTTCCTGGGCTGCTATCCAGGGCTAGCTATCCAGCAGTTGGCTACTAGTTTACAATATGATTGTTATACTTAATCAGAGATACTCTAATACAATAGGCTCCAGGCCTTTCATATTAGAGTGTTTGGCCTGGCGGCCCAGTCCATGTTGGACTCTGCTAGACATAATTCAGATGATAGTCCTTATTATGGTCCTCTTGTTCTAGGATATAATTAAAGTTTAGAATAATTATTATGAGGTGCTTTTTGAGGTGCTTTCAGACAGGAACTAGTTAATGAACAGTAATTTCATGTTTCATTCATTAATTACAATGCATGAATTTGTTGATGCCAGGATATGATTTGTTTGTTGATTCATTGATTGGCATCTTGCAACCTGCGTTATTTTGTTGAAGCTATTCCTAAGAGCAATTGGCATCTGGCCTGCAACAATTGGTTGAACCTAATAATTAGTCAATATCCAGGAATCCTGACAAACACCCACACAATAATGGCATAGTAAAGCAATTAAACAGCAGCTTAGTACAAGCCTTTGTCAAACTCACTGCCAGGGCACCTGAGGACTGGCTCAAGAAGCTAGTAACTGCTATCCTTGTATGCCAAGCCCAAGTAAACAGATCCACTGAAAAGAGTCTATTTGAACTAGTTTACAACACATAAACACATAAAGTCCAGGCCCTTACAGGGCCCATGTTAATAATGCCCAAAAAAGTTCCACCCAGATCTGACTCTCATGTCCTTTAAGACAATATTGACCAATCAATCAGGGAAGAGAAACACATAAAAGATATGGTTATTGCTCTGAAAGATAGACATGAAGTAGAAGACAAGGTCTGGGTAAAAAACACAGAAAAGAGCAAATACAACCTAAGAAAGTAGGCCATGTCATTGTCCTAAAGATAAATGACAACAATACTTACCTGGTACAAGGACAGGGCAAGTGTAAACAAGACAAGGTCCTACACCACAATAGGCTTCAACCATGCAAGGACTTCCAGAAGCAACACAAGGCCATCATCCTAGCAACCAAGAAACAGCTGGTAGAGTATGGAGCCTGCGCCTCAAACAACCTCCCTATAGACCTTTTAGTAGAGGAAGCCATCCTCCAGCTGGGGGGGATCAAAACAATGGAGTCAACCCCCCTTCCTGGCAAAGTTCCGCAGAAGAGACCCCGTATCACTCAGGTTGACTTCCCCACCAATTGAAGCCAAATGCAGAAGTCAACTGGATTTCCCCAATAAGGCAACAAGAACCATTATCAATTCTAACCCATTGGGCAACTTGATTTATTGTTTGGCTTATTACCAGGATCAAGCCACATCCCTGCTCAATCCAAGTGAGTGATTGCCTTAATCTTGTTTCCTTTAATGATTTGCAAATATATATAATCTCACACATTCCAATAAAGATATTCTCTAATTTTCTATTATTTTCACCTTTTAACTCTGCTAATACAGCACAGTTACAACAGTACTGAGTGTCAATAAGGGCCAACTCACTTTCAAACAAAATCTCCAATTTAAAAGCCCAAAAAATTCTTAATAAAACAGGAGAAGTATTTTTCATTTGTAGTTTTAGTATGGGTTGAATTTTACTAAAAAATATGAGCAGATATTTGATTGATATAGCTGGGAAGCTGTATTTTAAATTTAATACCCAAGTTCCCTAAATAAAATCTATTGGATTAACTGTTGGTATTCTACTTTCTTTCTTTTAGGGCTTGCTTTTGATAAAAATAAAGTTAAGTTAAATGCTGTTTGGTTTTGTTTGCCATGTGCAATTTTTATGCACTTTCTATTTGATAATTATGTGTTCTTAGTATTCTCTTTTGAAACAAATAACATATATCCAAGTGCCATTTGAAATCTAGAATATCTGTGTGAAATTTTTCAATGTTCTGAATTTTGGGTGTGTATTATTGACTTTGAATGTGGTTATGTTTTTGCTGGTGTTTGATGTGTCACATTAAAAATATTAATGGCTCTTTGCCCACTGATGCTACTTAATAAACCCACAACATATATATTATGCTTGACATTAGTTTACTCTAATATGACTTTGGTTTGCTCATCCAACAGCTCTGAAAATTACAGTATGATTGCCTGTTCTAGAAGCTCACTAAGCCTAGCTTGTAGTTCATGATTGGCGATACTTTTTAGGTTTGTTATAAGTAATACTTTAGTTTATTATTATCAGGAATATTCCTGACAACAACATTCCAGTCATAATTGGGGCTAAAACTCAAGATAAATATTTGCAGCAGCCTCTCTGATTGGGGAAACTGCTGCAGAGCAAAAAGTTGGAAAAAAAAGAATTAAATAATTTTAATTTCTCAATTTTTGGCTTTAAGCTGTTGGGAATTTTGACCAAGCAATGATGCCAATTATGACGGAGCCCACAGATTGGGATTGCTACAACCAAATCCATAAATTAGTAGTACAAAATACAATGACACTAATTATGATGGAGCTTGCAGATATGAATTGTAGCTATCAAATAACATAAATTGATAGTATAAGCCACATGCAAATTGGATTAGCAGTAGTCTGCTGACCTAAGCTTAATACTAGCCAATGACAAGCGCCGCTGCAGCAATTAAATGAGACATGATTTGCCGCTGCAGCACTTAATAAATACACAAAGCGCTGCAGCGCCGCCTGGTAATTAGATTAGGCGCCAATACGCCAAACTACTTTTATGTCAAGCGCCGCCGCGCCAACTGAAAATTATTGCAGACACTGCAGTACTGCCTGGCAAATATTACAGGCGCCATAGCGCTGCCTTACCTTTACATCAAGCACCAAGGTGCTGGGTTTGATTCCTCATAATCTCAAATTCCCTTAATTGTCACATGAATAAGCATTAAGCTGCCGTATGTTAAGAAAGCAGAAAGTGATTCTGAAGTAGCTAAATTATTCCACGCCAGCAAGGATCACCTGTGCTGGGTGAAGATGAAGATATTCTATTGGTTGAAGTGCAAGAAGCGCCAAACCTAGATTAATAATTACCCAAATTAGGGGCGTGTTAGAATGTCCTAGAAGATATTGCTAGCAGCCCATGGATTACCCTTTTAGTAGGTATAAGAAGAATTAACCATTTACAATAAAATCAATCTTTGGAACCATCTTTATTTTATCCTTAATCTGGTTGACCTTTATCCTAATCCTTAAGTACTTCTGCGTGATCAGAAGCCATTGCTGGGCAATAATCATGGTCCTGCTCAATCCTGGCTCTTCTGATACAATACTACTCATATCCTCACATATGACTCTATTCTGGAAAATGTCCTGTGCCCTATAATCTCTAATAATTGTTGTGCTGTAATGCAAAAAGCGCAACAATAGCCCAACTGCAACTGGCCGCCAGCCCTCTGCAGGCTGCACGCCCAGCCTGCCAGCCGGCAACTGGCAGCACGCCCCCCACAGCAGGGCTGTCCACCCCTGTCAAATGGGGAAATTTCCAAAACTGGAAACCAAAAAAGGAAATTTACCCAACACCCAATTTGGGGGGAACTGCTGCCCAAATTGGGAATTTACCAGATCTGGATGAGGCTGACAGGCTGCCCTGCAAACCAATCAATGCAGTAATTGCAAAAACTGAATTTGTATGCATGAAAGCATCAAAATAATAACCAAACCAATGCCAGCCAGGAATTGGCAATTCATTGCCTGAAAAACCCCTCCAATACCACTTCCAAAAGGGAATCTCAGACAGCACCAAGTGTTTGGGGTTCCCTGTACAATTTTTTCACTATTCATGCCTCACCAAGGCTGATAGTATATAATAAAGCTTATTTACTTGATGATAGTTTGTGCTATCATTGAGTGAATCAACCCTCAATAATATCACATAACTCAATCAGACTTTAAACAACAGAAAGTCTAAAACACTGAGCCTTTTCTGCCCTTCCCCAGGACTAAGGAGATGAACCACATTATCTACTCAGCTGTACTCACAGCTTGCCTTGGAATTGGAGGCCACCAACAACAATTTCAATTGCACAGGTCATTCCACAACCCATCTGACAAGTATTATTATAAGGAGCCTATAAAGTTAAACTCCTCTAACCAGTACTATTGGCCCCCCTGGTTTTGCCCCAATCAACTGAGTCCATAGGAATCTATACCTTGGTTTACTATGCACTTACATATTTTGCCAGTAATTTTGGCCAATTTAACATTCACACAAAGGCGTTTTGATGGGTAATGATGGTTTACCCAATTGTAGCATCACTTACTGGGTTCCAAGTGGCAAACTTGGGACCTTACCTAGCTAAAATAAACCCCAGTTATTGGGTATTTACAATTATTTGTTTAATTTGGTAATATTATCTTTAGTGAAATGTAATTATTCTGAGACAGGTAAGGATGTGCATTTTTCACATAGTACACCACAATTGACTAAGAGATTCAGCAGCTCAAGCCCTTGAAAGAAAAATTGTATTATATTGAGGCAATCATATGTCATACTTATAAAAGCACTAAGCTGGTAATTATATATCTTAAGTAAAGTGGATTAAACATGAGAAAATAGCAATTGTAACTTTTAAATAATTTTAGGCTTCTTCAATTTTATTGAGCCTGCATAAGCCATTGAGCTGGCAATGAAAAGTCTTGCAAATTATGAAATAGAGCAGCTAGACTTAAAGCTCAAAAGAATGATAAAACCACCCACTTTCAATCTCTTTAGGCTTCAGCTTTCCACCAAATTCCTTAACAGCAGATCCAACATACTCAAGATAAGCCATAAGGGTTCCATCCTCATGTGAGCCCTTATTTGTTCCTAATGAGGCTAAGAGTCCCTCCTCAGACATGTATGGAATTTCATCAGTAAACATAGCAAGTATTGCTACAATATTCAGAACACACACAGGCTTGTATTTTACCTGTAGCTGTAACTGCTGACAATCCTGATATTGTAGACAGAGAGGACACCCAAGTACCAATCTCCTCCTTGTGCTTAATGCAAAAGACATCATCAGCTTTCTTGGCTAATCAAAATAAGCATACATCAAAAAGAAATCAAACTACCTTTTTGGAAACCATTTAAGGCATTTTTGACAGAATAAAATATTTCTTTGGTTGCCTTCTGAACCTTTATATCTTCGTTGCTTTTAACCAACGCTAATACTGAAGGCTTAAAGGTACCACGCTAAAAATCAACATTGAGTCTTAGAAAACTTACCAAATATCTCCAAGAGGTTACCAACCATAAAGTGGAAACATCAAGTCCATTTTCAAAATCTACTTGACGGTTATTTCCAAATAAGCTGTCATCAAGACTCCCCAAAATCTTTTTTTTGGGAGCTGACAGTCCTTGTTTTAAAAGTTTCGCTTGAACTTTGTTAGAAAGCGAAATTTGTTGAGAGCTAAAGCTTTGCTCTTGGATCGAGAGGCCTTCTTTATATTTTGAAGCCCACTTAGCGATATCTTTGATAGTAGGCAAGGGCTCTAGCTCAAATTTAATAGATCCTTTTTTACGATGAGCTCTGCCATTTTCCAGGGTAGAGGCTGGGGTGCTGTTTAGCTTTAGGGTATTTTTATGTGAGCTTGTCTCGGATTTGGATTTAGCTTTTCAGAAAATCAATATTTAAAAAAGATTTAATACTTACCTTCTTTAATTGAAATAGTTTCTGCTGGATTTTTTTCTTTGGAAGAAAGCGCTTTCTCATTATTTCCTGCTTTAAGTTTCTTTGATACAGTTTTTGTTGGAGTGGGTGCCTGTATAGTTTCTTCGGAAATTGTATCAGAATCAACGGAAGCCTGTTCAGTCTTCGAATTATCACTTTCTGTAACCGATGGTTTTACTTTAGTAGGAGTTTTTGTGGTCGGTTTCCTTTTCTTTAAATCTACACTTTCTAGTGTCTTGGGAGCTGACTCTTCAGAGACCAGAGTCGCCTCCTCGTTTTGAGGAATAGCTTTTTCTTGGGCCTTTGAAGGCCTTCCTCTTTTCTGGGTGTCGCAACTTTAGATGTCAAACTAGATTCTAGTATCTCAAGAGATGACTCTTCAGAGACCAGAGTCACCTCCTTTTTTTGAGGAATAGCTTTTTCTTGGGCCTTTGAGGGGATGGCTACAGATGCTTTGGGGTTTACTGGTGTAGCTTCAGACTTTGCAGGTCTTCCTCTTTTTCCGGGTGTTGCAACTTTAGATGTCAAGCTAGGTTCTAGTATCTCAGGAGTTGACTCTTCAGATACTAGAGTTGCCTCCTCTTTTTGAGGAATAGCCTTCCCTTGGGCCTTTGCAGGTCTTCCTCTTTTTCTGGGTGTCGCAACTTTAGATGTCATACTGGAAAGTAAAGGAAAGTTTACAATCCAAATATCCTGAAAACTCCAGGTTACACAGGGTTGAATATTTCAATGTACACAGTATAAATGTCAAGAAAATCACGATCGAGTGGGCTCGTTCTGTAAGTTATTCTGTATTCCAATCTCGTTTCAAGATGGCTAAAAATCGATTTGGAACTTGAAAATTTGACTGGAAATTTTGGATGACGTGTACGCTTGTGTGCCGGGTTCGAAATTCGGGTCAGTTATCGGATTGCTGATCCGTGATGAAAACCAGCCAACTTTTAATTCCAGTTTAGATCCTTCTCCCCTTATCCCAGATAAATATTTCAAGTATTTAATTAAAATTCTTAGCTTTTTTCATGTGATGTATGTTATTTTATAACTAGTTTGATTTAATATTCCCCTCTGCTTATGTTGCAATTTAACTACTTATAGTTCAGTATTTGGAGTTAGGGGAAGGCAGAAAGGGGATTTGTGATAAGAGTATATTTATTGAGAAGATTGAGTGTGATGAACATAATTGGAGATGTTTTTCAGGTGTGGGCTGATGTTAACTGAATAAAGGTTAGTTGCCTAATCAATGTAAATTAGTTTTGTTATGATTGTTACCCTGCAATGATGACAGGTGTTTTGCTAACTATGATGGTTGGTGTTTGCTCTTTATACCTTTTGATTGCTAATAAGAGGGTCACCTATTAGTACTGTGCAAGGTTAAAGATGTGCCCTGGGAAGAATATGCCAAGTGGTGTTGATATTCTAAGACCAGTTGGGGCTACAATACAGTTGGGTGTAATGCCCTGTCCCTAAGGACAAGCATTTTAACACTTTACTTTAAATTTATTAATATTTTTTATTTCTCTTAGAAAAAGAATTGAAATTTTTTTATAATTTTGTTAGTTATTGCTTACCTTTGTATTTTTGTGCTTTTTGCACTTGCTTAACCTTTTACTTTGAAATTGCTCTTGCTGCAACATCTACAATTACTTCCTCTCAGGATAGTAATTCCCTGAGTGATTTCCCAATTAATCATTAAGTTGATGGCACTCTTATCAACTGCTTATTATTAATATATATAAGTCTGTCTGTAATTTCACCTCAAGTGGTTTCAAACCGTAAGGGATTTGACTGAATTGATTTTACTTAAATTTAATTTTAAAAGTTGATGATCAAGCCAAAAGCTTGATTTGGCACATTCTTACATTCAATTCCTTACATGATTCTGAAGGCATGAAGGTTGAATTTGGTGAAGTGTGGTCTAAATTATATAAAATGATAGTGTAAGCCACTCAAACTTTGATAAAATTTTATTTATTTTTCTTGATTTTGTCAAGGAGCTGGATGTACTGGTATTCTGGCTGTTGCCAACATAAATAACATCCAGTCATTGCCAGGCTTGGTGCCAATCCAAATACTCAGTTCAAAATTTCAGAAATGGCAACAAACCAATATCACATGACTCATCCAGGTATCCAGCAACTCAAATCCAACTCACACATGACCTCCCCTATCTTTGATCCAATTTAAGCCCCTGCCACAGCGCAAGCTATATAAGTCTAAAGTATTATCCAATAAAATATGCTTCTCTTCTTCTTAAATCCATATTCAAGGCTTCCCCAAAAGTTGCTCCTCATCACTGGTAGCAGCTACAGTTTTTGACCATGCCTATAAAAGAAAGAAAGAATGACTGAACATAACCCACCCACCTTTGCCCATGTACTGAACCAGGCTACATCTCAGGAGACCTGAAAAACGTACTTCTGTGCCCACAACATCAACAAAGATATACCTAGTGGATGCACCATATTAAAAAAACTGGTCATGCCCAAAGCATGCACCAAGATAATTCAATACAGTCATTCTCTACAACCACAAAAAAACACACAGCCACCTATCTCAGGCAAAATTACCAACACCAAGTGCATTGGTATTGACAAGTTCTTTGGTAAAAACAAAGAAAATGTAATAAACTGGCTAGTGTGACAGAAATTGCGGGATAGTAAGAAGCCGTTTCTAAGTGGTGAGGAATTACCACCTAAATCCACATAGAGTTAATGATTAACCACCAATGTGGCTTCAGATACTTTTTTGTAAAATTTCCAATGGAGATACTAGGATTAAGTAAAACAATTAATACTAACCAAAGTAGCCCAAGATAAATAGCCTGTGAAAGCATCAGAGTGTCTTCAGAATAAAATTCAGGACATTGAGATGAAACACAATTTTCAGTTTCAAAGACAGGGGGTACAACTCCAAGATTGGCAGGCATGAAATTAACATTGGGCAGTGCCAATAACAAAGTTCCAACTGCAGGGCCCCATCTTCCAGTGATGATCCGGCTGAGAATCAGATTGTAGGAAATATAGTGCAATAATCCAACTACAGGATGCATCTTAAAAATGTAAGCTAGACCAAGGGCTATATGATTTTTATTGAGTAAATTTTGGGATGACTCAACTCTTAAGAGGTGAAACAGTGAAAATTATTCAATATATATCAAAAATTGACTAAGCAATACCACCTGGATCCTGAGCTCCTATTCCTTCTACATTGTCAAGTGAGTATCTGGGCCAGGTTGCAAAGAACCCTTGGGTGACTAATTTCTGATGACCATACTGATAAATAAGTTCATATCTGGTGACCCTTAAATTATGTCAATTTATCAACGTCAACTTACAGGGGGAATTGGATTTGACCAGCAAACTGGAGCAGCTGTAACCCATTTGTGATCAACTGTTTGATTCAAGTCCGTTAAATCAGTCAGTTTTTTAAAGGTTTCATGGCTTTCTGAGCTTTCCTACCTGGCCAAATAATCCCCAGCATTATGAAACTTACTGTGACAGCTAGACCACTCAGCTGCAAAACTCTGCGCCAGCTGTATCCCCCACAAAAAATGGGTCCAGTAAGCCAGCAAGCGCCTGTACAAGGCCACAGCTAACTGGTTTGCCACTTGGGTTGGCTCACAAACTGAAAACCAGCTTGACAACTGGGAAGAGTTCAAAGCTGACATCACCCACAAATTTTGCGCCACTGAATCCCTCCAAGAAATTGCAATACAGCTAAACAATCTTCCTTGGAAGACCACTATCACAGCTTACACCAATGAATTTGAGGAGATAAATTGAAAGATCCAGAACCCAGCACAAGCTGACAACATGCACACAAGAGCCTGATTCATCAACAGAATAAAACCCTTGATCACTGCCCTCATCTCTCCAGAGGCCAATATCTCCATGCCTGTGCTCATTGCAGAAGCCAAGCACACAGAAAAACGCGCAAATATGGAGTACTGTAAATTCAGAGCCTAAACATAAAAATGCAGGATTTTCACATCCTTGGTCCAAATTTTGAATCACATTTGCAGGCTACTTAGCTGAGTGAAAGTTAAAATATTTAATAAAATCAACCATTTAATTTGACTTTTTTGATTTATTTAAATTGGAAAATTTCAAATTCCTTGAGCAGATAACTCAACTAACAAAAGACAAAACACATCAAACAAATGAGGGATACATAAATCAGAAATGCAGGATTCTAATGTACAATTTGAGACTTTCTGTATGTCTAACAAATCATAGGCAACATTTAAAAATTAACAAATATGAAATTGCAGGATTGTGAAATCCAAGAACCAAATTTCAAATCAAAAATAAGGTGAATTTGAAATAAATATAATTTATGGGTTTATCAAAAAGGATGCTAAAGGATCTAGAGTGGATTTTTGCTAATTATTTTGGGAAGCACATGCATTCTAAAAAATTACCCTATTCTATTTTAGGACAACTAAAATTTAGATCCTACTATTCACCAACTTAACATACTTAACAATAAAATTGATTATAATATACACTCCTCTTTTTGAGCTTAATTTTTTAATAAAAAATTATTATGTCTTCTTTCAATAACAACCAAGTCAACAAGCTGTTCCCTGGCCTTGAAGAAATCATGCAGGTGTTGAGTATATACTTCTGGGAAGTATAATAAACAAGATAAGGGGAAAATTTAAGAAGAGAATGATACTTTATTGGGTATGAATATAGAATATTATATAGTGTCATGACAAGCCACATACTGTCCATGTACGTCATGGGGCTTATCTGAGTAATGTTCCTCTTAGGTCTCAAGGCTTGTTCAAGTTGTGTTCCATTTATTATCTGGATTATGTGATCTCCAAAAGTAGATGGTCAACTGGTAAGGGTGCCACCAGCTTACTGGCTGGTCAGTGAACCATTCAGTGAGCTATTTGGTGATTTACTCAGGACGTTAATTCCCCAAGAGGGAGTAATCAAAGATGTTGCAACACAGGGCTACACTGGGTCTTCCACTAGTATGCCTCTGTCTATGGTCACTCCCAATCCACATGACCCTCTGCAAGCACTACCCAGGACTGTGTTCTTTCTCCCACGTCCTTGAGCATGGCCCTGTTTGCTAATCATGCACAGGCAGCTGCTAACCTGAATCATGTATCAACACTAGCATCTGGAACCAGCTAATTGAGCCAAGGGGTCACCCAGGGAAGCCAGAATTCAGAAACAGCCAATCAGATGACAACATCTAGTTCCCAAGACAGACACATCCCACCTCCAGCCAATCAGCCTGCAAGACACAGAAGAAAGCTAATCACCACAAAAATTGTTCTCAAAAATGGTTGAAAAGCAGGGGATGCTTATGTCCCTTGGGAGAATTGCAGCTGAAATGGGGTTCACAAAGTCCACAGTGGCTGCAACCCTGCTATCAGGGATCCACTCATTGGGAAGTCTCTCTCCAATTGAATGAAGAAGCGCTCCCAAGTTGAATTTGACCAGAGTGGGACCTAATGGAATCCCTATCATTAACATGTGTAGAAGGTGACCAAATAGGCAGAATATTCCCAAGAAGGGAGTGAAGTGGTTGAGGAGATAATAGACACTGATGTACCCCAAAACCAACTAGGGGCCTTGGGGTGGATGATAAGTGGGAATTGTGCTGTTTCAACGTAAGGGACATGTTGTTGACGCGGACTGAAACAATACCAAATTGAGTCTTCTGATTTGTCAGTAAGAGTTGGTTCAGGGGTTTTGAAGTTAACATGGGCTTGTCCATAACTGATTAACAAGCACAAAGTCCATACAAGGAAGATGAATTTCATGCTGTTGGAGGGGAACCTGTAGAATCTACTAATCAAGAGTTTAGAGTTGAAAATATAGATTTATTGATTGATAGGAATAGGAGTAAATTGTTGAAGCAATTTGAAAGGGAAGGTTTTGCCAGTTTAAATACTGAGCTCAAGTGATCAAGGGAACATTGTGGTTACCAGGTGGTGCTGCAAGAGTGATATGAGAAATATTGCCTTACAGAACTGCAGCAGGCTGCAGCCTGCAATGCAAGAAGTGGCAGGTTGGAGTATTGCATTGCAGTATTGTACTTCAATATGGTTGGGGATGATTTCTGGGATTAGATGTGAGGTACTTCTCTGGCTTGGTTGTTTTGTTGTCTTTGATTGGCCTCCCAGGTCCCTGCATATCTGATTTGGATGATTTCTGCATTTAATTTCAACTTTATTGGTTGGTTTATATTGACTGGAGCCAATTTTATATGCTAAATCAGTGTTCCTGTTATTGTTATCATTGTCTGAAGCTTTGCAATTCAAAATTGAAGTAGAATTTATGTGTTGGTTTCTGTTTTTATGCTTGCTTTCAATTTTGCATTTGGAATTGGTTAATACACATTCATTTATCAATTTTGAATGTGTTTTTGCATTGATTAATGTAATGGATTTGGTTTCTACTTTGTTTTCTGAATTTGCACTGAAAAATGCAACTTTTGGTTTGTCAATTATTTTAAAACAATTTAAGTCTGGTTTACAATTTGTGTTAGGGATGGAATCCCTTACACCTGCAAGCCCACACCAACTGTGACCCCCTCACAAGAAGATCTCAACTGGTGCCTGTATTTCAATCAATGGTGAAAAAACCCATCCCCTTATGATTGCCATCATGGAATGTGACCTGCAGATGTCCCTGGTCTAGGTACGTCTCCAACTTGGACTCCACAGCATTTTCAAAAATAAGAGATCAGTCAATTTGTAGATGCACTGACTGTGGTTGCCGCAAGAATCTTGTCCAATCAGGTTCTCAGTGGTCTTAGTTTGATGGATACCAACTCCTACAATCCAACCAATATTAAGTTTATAAAAGGGAGGGCAATGAGGACGTGCAATGAGGACGTGCAATGACGTCATCTTATTTTATGCCAAGATTTTTGCAAGTATTCAAGATTTAGGAGAAAAGTACATCCAGTCTGACGTATTCAAGCGCGGACCAATCTTGTATTGTTTTGTTGGGGTTTTATTGGCAGTTTCCCCATTGGGCGTCAATTATTACTTGGCAATATCAAACACTGCAGATGGGTATGCCTACCAGACAGAGCTCAAGGCCATGCTGGAGGAGTGAGCCACACAAAACACCGTGCACACAGTTGTACTGAGTGCAGAGATGGAGCAGCAGGAATGGGCAACCAAGGAAATTAGGGTTGTGGGGTATACCTGTTGGTCCTACCCCACCAACCACACTGACATGCATCTTGCAGATGTATGTCTTTACAATTTTGGCTCTGCTCTCAGGCACTCAAATCCTGACACCTACAATGAACTGTGCTCCCAAATTGAGAAGGGGTATGAGATTTTCCCGTCTGTATTTGTCCAGAACTTATTAGATCTCATCATTTTCTATACAAGTGATAGTGATAAGTCCAGAAAGAACTTCTGCATTCCCCCACACTCATCCATTCAGCTTGTCAAGCCTGCATATGTGACAGAAGAATAATTTAACAATTGAAACAATCAGCTCTTATTGCTTCTTCCCAGTAAAAAACCCTGTCTCTCCAACTCTCCTATCAATACAAAGCCACCAGCCTTCCAAATCTGACCCCTAAGCCACCTCCCAATTTCTCCCCAATACATCTAATGTTGTCCTTTTTACAGGCACATATGAAGGCAACGTACATTCTGCCCATTCCCTCCCCTAATTGTCCTTCCATGAGTAAAATAAAACCTTTTGTTGTGACAACTTATTAAAAGTGATATTATTTCTTCCAATTCATAATTAATAATATATTCTTTTTACATTATTAACATTCCTCTTATTTTAATAATATTTATATAGTTGATCTGCTAATATATAATTATTTGCATGAATATTTTCATTATCAATAATAAATTAAGGATCAAAAAAATGTAAATATTATATTAGAATATTGCAGGTAGAGGTTAACTCTTGATATTTAGATATTATGTACATAACTCAATCCATTTTATATAATAAAATTCATTGTGAACGTGGCATTTTTTATTATAGTTTTATAATTAGACTGTGTCTATATTTGGGAGCCATTAACAATTATTACAAATATTGATACAGTAGTTTTAAAAGCTATGGCAACAAGCAAAAACAATCCAGACTTAAACAAAATAAACTCAGATTAAATAAAAAAAATGAATTTATATTGATTAAAAATAGATTTGGGTTCATTTTGATTTTGCTTAAATCTGAATTCATTTCATTTAAATATGAGTTCATTTTATTTGTTGCCATAGATTTTTAACTGCTGTACAGAGTACATTTTACAGATTGCATATTTACATATTGATAATGATTCTGTAAAATTTAAGCCGTATTTTGTGATATAGTAATAGTTCAATAGATCAATCAATCACTGTTTATGACCATTAATTGGCTGATTTTTTTTTGCTTTGGCAATTGTGCATTTCCTGATAATTATGCACTGGTATCCAATGGGTTGGTTTCACATCCCATCACACAGGTAATAGGAAACATGGTCACTACCCCCAACCACATCCAGTCTTGGGGTGACAATCACGTTTCCTATTGCCTGTGCAATAGGATTTGAAACCAACTAGTGGGATACCAGCTTGTAATTATCAGGAAATGCACAATTTCCACAGAAAAGAAAATCATCCTATTAATGGTCATAAATAGTGATTGATTGATCTCTTGAATTATTACTAACTCATAAAATCCAATTTAAAATTTACAGAATCATTATCAATATGTAAATATTCAAGCTGTAAAATGATACTATATATTAATATTTGTAATAAGTGTTAATGGCTCCAAAATATAGACACAGTCCAATTATAAAACTACAATGAAAAATGCCAAGTTTTCCAATGAATTTTATTATGAAAAATGCATTAAGTTATGCACATAACACTGAATTAAAATTGCTGGCAATACAGCCCAGTATAGATAACATTCAACAAAATATCCACAATTCAATGAAACATTAATAAAATACTAGTTCAAATAAAAAAATTACATACTGAAAAATATAATCTATATGTTCTAATTAAGGTGGCTAGTTTAATGCAATTATGGTGTATTTTTTAGTGTGTTATGCTATTTTTTGTATAATTGAAAGTTATTTGTATAATTTGCAATATTTTTAATAAAATGTACTATTATCTATAATTTCATGAAAATGTGTTGATGTTAATACTATATAAACCATTATTTAGGATGTAAAACAAACAACATATCTAACATCTATAACCTTGTACATGAATTTGAAAAACACCTCTAGAATGTGGTTGAAATTGAAAATAAAATTAGGAAAATATTCACAGGAACACTAGGAAATGGGGGCGTTCAATTATGCAATCAAATGAAGTCACCCTAAGTAATTTGGGGACATATATTCAAGATGACCACACAGAAATATTGCTCAATCTATAAGGAAATTTTTAGAAAATTTGAATTTCAATGATGCATCCTATAATTTGTTGGAGTTCTGGAGAAGCAACAGAAGAAATAATCAGAAGATCAAAATAGTAGAAGGAAATGAAAAATCAACAGAAATCAACAGAAATAAAGAGGAAAAAATCAAAACAAAAGAAATGAAAATATGGAAATGAAAACAGAAATGAATGAAGGAAATAAAGCAAATTCAAGAAGCAGAAGCGCTTCAAGAGATAATAAAATTTATCAAATGAAGAAAATCAGGAGGAAGCACAAATTACACAGAAAATAAGGAAAATCAAGCCCAGGAAATCAAATGAAGAGCAACCAATGCTCATGAAGTTTGTCAAAGGGGCACCTGTGGCTGAGGGGGTATAGGGGAAAGAATTTGTAAGTTTATTTATTTTTTACTTACATTTACTTTAGTCAAATCAAGGAATGAGGAAGAGGCTGTTGAGGTGGCAGCCTACACTCCCAGTAATGCATATGGGGGTTACCAATAATTGGTAGCCCCTGTAATTCAAAGGAATCAAACAGAAAGCAATCAAATTATTCAAAGGAACATGAATAAATATGCAAATAAGGAAGCAATAAACAGGGAATTTGAAGCGCTTGAAGGAAGTTTAACTTGGGTCAGGGAAGCCTATGAATTAGGCAGAATTGTTAATTTCAAAGGAATGATTGGAATTCAAATGAATGCAAAATGAATTTCAATGAATAAATCTTTAAATGTCTTGAAAGATTTAAATTTTTAACTATGAACTCATATGAAAGTGCCTGAAAAAGGTCAATTTTAAATACCACAGGAAAATATCAAAGTAGCAATTTTCAATAATTTAATCAAATCAAAGTCAAATATAAAAGGAGACACATTTTTATTCAATAAAATGATACCTTTATTTATATCTTTTGCAGAAGCATGGGGGGCCAATCCCTCCAAAAGGCCAGAAACACCAAATTTTTTTAAAATACTTCCTATACAAACAGATTAGTCATAATATATAAGAAATTCTGCCTATTTGCAGAAAGCTATACTTCCCAGAGACTGCATCTCACAGTTTACCTTGGGGTGATAATACAATGAATCATGAAAGAAAATGTGAAGAAGCTGGAGGATGTCCCCCTTCAAATAGATGTCTGTCAGCTGGCATTGGACAAAACAAAGACACTGCAGGGAAACCAAACCTGTCAGGATTGAAAATTCTTTTAATCTTGAAATCTGGGCCCAAGGTTGGGATTCAAACCCTGACCATGAATCCTTGCAGGCCACCATCCCTATGGATTAAGGGGATGCCTGTCCGCATTTTCCTGAGGTCAAGCTCCTGAAAGCTGAAGCCAAGAATGATGGTTGAAATGGTAAAGCAAGCCAAACCAAAGAAATCAGCACACCAAATAGAGGAGTAATCAAGGCGCTTAATGAAGGCAAAAAAACTTCAATCATTAGCTTCATGAGCTTGAAGTCTACACTAGTGGTCAATCAAGAGCCATTTTCAGGATACCACATCCCAGGGGAAGACCTGTTAGCCTCAGCTGCCAATTTTCCTCTGTTGGGAGGAGGGTAGAGCCCACCATGGGAGGGGTGCTAACTTGATGAGATAATATACTGATTGGCATAATAAAGCCCAGGGTCCAGAGGCTGGAACCATAGTGTTGACTAACTCAGCCAAGGTAATGTAGGCAATGCCCGCATATTGGTTGGCTGTGGGAGGAGTCAGACCTGAGGTGGGGTGTAGGTGGTCAGGTTTGGGTGTCAGGGGGCGCATCCATATCTGTATGTTAGGCAGGCAAATAGTTGTACTTTACACAGATTTTGAAAGCTGGTTTCTTGCACCAAGTATCTTTGTGAAAGGCTGTTTGTGGGGTTATCTACTGAGCCAGGTGGTCTGCGCGGGGGTTTCTTTCTTGGTAAGCTCCCTGTACTCTGGTTTAAGCAGATATTACATGAATGCAGTGGACTAAAGGGAGCACCAGGAGGACAATAAAACCTGGGCCAGGTTTTGGGGGTTTCCTCAGGAATGTGGGCTGTCAGCCCAAGATTTTCTGTTGGAACAGTAGTAAAATGGAAAACAACCAATACAAAATAAGGAATAAATTGGTAGAACCAAGATCCCATAATCTTATTTTTTTTATTTAAAAATGGCAATACCAATTGTCAAGACTTCATGAAGTTTAAATACCATTTCAAATGCTAAGTTTAGAATCTAGCTCATCACCTGATTGCTAAGTTGCTCAATTTCTTCTGGCCTGAGAACTCTGGCCCCATCCTGGATCCTTTGGTCTGTCATTTCTTCTTCTGGAATGACCTCCATCTGACAGCTCAACAATAATTTCTCATGGAACTATCATTGTCACTGATGTTCCTGTCATCCTGGACCAAATGACCCTCAGAAACACCAAGCCAGGTCAACCCTGGTCCCATGGTCTGAACATCTCTGGGAGTCACTTCAGGGTCACCAGAGGCCTGGAGATCACTTGGCCTGACAGCCTGGTTTTTTAACCTATCATCTGAGTTTCCTTGAGACTTCAACTTATCAAGCTGAGCAGTAAATCCCCCCAGATGATCCATCAGTCAATATAGGAGTGATGGCATGTTGATTCAGTGCTTCTAGCAATCTAGACTGGCCCAGATTAATCACTGTCCTATGACGTTCCTCCACACTTTGCAAATCTTTGGCCTGGCAGACCTGAAAATTTTTGCTGATTATCCAGGTTTAAATCACAACTTGTTCCAGCTCTTCTATTGGCTAGCTGTAAAAAACATGGGCAGACATTCCAAGGGTCCACAGGATTCTCACAGCCATCAGAATCAGGTCCTGAGTTTGATTCTTCTAATTGGAGTTTTCTACTTATTTTGGGAGAAATGTCATTCATGATAGTCATCCCCAGAAGAAGTCACAGGCCCACAACCCACTCCATGACCACAACTCTAGAGCAAGATAATCAAGTAATCAATCCAAAATCTCTGACCAATGAGAGAACTCCTGGCCCGGGTGCCATTTTTATGACTTTGAACCAGAGCACCCAAAATCCCCAGGCCTGCCTTTCCCTATGCCCTGATGAACCCCCCTTGGAAAATATTAAGTTTATAATTGGGGTGCTATATATACCAAAGGACCCCACACTTCAAACTCATTGCCATTTTTGAATAAAGGTTATATTATTTTGGCTTACAGAGCTACTGTCTTATTTTGCCTTTTCCATCTATCAAATCAGTACAAGATCTTCCAGTCCTCCTGCCCCTCTGCCCACAGATTCCTGTCCTCCAGGTTTTTCCTTTGCCCTGTCCACTTCACAGAGTACCCTCTGAAACTCAAATATAATGATTACACCCCAGAAAAGATCCTTGAACTGGATCCCTTGGCCTGCATATAATCTGCAGTTAGATACAACTGTTAAGGCTCCTGGATACTATCCACACCCAAGTTGTTTAGAGGCAAGTTCAACTACCTAACTGCTTGCCTGCCTGCCTAAAAACTCAATATGGAGCCACCTGTGACCCCCAATTCAATGCCTGCCTCCTCAACTGACCTCTCAACTAATCACACTGGCAAGCTGATTGGGATTGTGTACATCACCCTCAACCTCACCAGGGTGATTGACACCATTATCCTGGCTGCTGGCCTGTGGTCCTGGGTGTGGAAGTCCTTCTCCTACTTTTTTAAGTTAGCTCCTCTCTTGTGGTGGGCTTTACCTTCAAAAACCCCAGCCCAAATTATCCCCTGAAAACAACAAGCCAGACGCCTGAGACTAGATCCCTGAAATTATGGAAATCTACTTTAAACCTGGTACCCTGTGCCCCAACATGTTGTTATTTCTTGGGGAATCTTGTATGCTTTTGTTGTAATTGTGCTGTGTATATCAGAGTTACAAGGGGGGAAATATTTTGAAACTAGATAATATTCTTTATTGAGAGATAATGATTATAGAGTTAGTGTGAGTCATGGGTAACAGGAACATGATTGTGTTGATCACAAGGTGAGATGGTGAAGGGAGTGGCTTGATCCTGGTAATGATTCAAGTGCCAAAACAAGTTTCCACCGTAAGGGATCATCTGTTCATGTTGTTGAATTTGGAAATTTGAGTTGACTTTCTAGTCTGGCTCCAAGTGACTGGATAATTGGATTGCAGGTCACAAAACTGCTTACTCAGAACCTTGCTAGCGGGTTGAGCCTGGTGTTTTGACACTCTTTTTTATTGATAACCACTTATTACACCTATAAGATGACCACAAACCTGATCTCTTCCATGTGGAAGATTTCAAACCTGAAAAAAATCCAAGAAACCCAACACTGCTGCCACTGACACAGCCAAGACTCCCTCTTCTCAACTGCAAAATGTGATTTTAAACTAATCCCTCACAAAGGTGGAAATGTCCCAGATGGGGAAGTTTACACTTGAAGAAGCTTGACGTGCTATGCCAGTCCTCTGCCTGCACTTCCAACACAACACCCCATCCTACTCCAGTGATGCCAAGAAGGTACTCAGGGTTGCTTTCATGCTCTCAGGAGACGCCCTAGACTGGTTTGGCAAGGTCACAGCAGCAGACACAGAATTCTGCTTGGACTATGCCAAGTTCAAGGCAGAGTTTATGGCCACTGGGGAAGATCACAACACCAGAAATTATGCCCTGAACTCCTTGCTAGAAATTTGACAAGGTTCTCAAACCATCCAAGTGTATATTGACAAATTCCTCAAATTGAAAACCTGCACCCAACTGGAGGATGGACTGGCAGCCATCATATTACAGAAGGGGGTAAACCCAACCTTTAAGGATCTGCTGAAACACCATCATCTCATTCTTGGCTTAAAAGAACTGATCTCTCTGTGCAAGGGCCTCAGCATGAACCAAGAGAACGCCAGTACAGCCCAGCACCGCCAGACCTGGACCCCCACACCCAACAGAGCAGGGATGATCCCTGAGGAACTTAAGAGACACTATAGAGAAGGACTCTGTTTCCACTGCCACAAAGCAGGGCATTTAAACAGAGGCTGCCCTAAGAAAAATGCTGCCCTCGTTTATTTGGCCCAAATAAATGCTTCCACCCAGTCTTAAAAGTTAATCCTAGTATCAGTCAATGTCAAAGAGCACTCCAAAGACTGAAGGCGTTCATTGACACAGAAGCTGACAAGAGCTTCATTGATGCCAAACTAGCCCAAGAATTAGGCCTGTCTGCATCTGAGAACTGCCTACAGATCATCCTTGGGAATAGCACTAAAGACAAGGGATAAAAATGCAAACAAGAGATGCCTCTAGTTATAGGGAACAGTATGTACCCATTTTCTCTCATCCTGCTAAAAGGCCTACCACACTCCCTCATCCTGGGAGATTCCTGGTCCACAGACATAGCCTCATCCTCAACTACCAAGAACAGAATTTCACCTTGGGAGAAAAAGTAAACCTTGACACTTTACCCTTTTGCACCAACCCAGAAGAATTCACCCAAGGAATTATGATCATACAAATAGAACCCATTATAGGCGTCCTTCCTGCCCCCTTGGCCAAGTGGAACTATGTTTTCAATGAGAGTGTGGCTAGAAAACTCCCTGAGCACTCCATCAACAACCACACAATTAACCTGCTGCCCAACACTCAACCCAGCCACGGTCCCATCTACATCTGCAATCACAGGGAATAGGTTGCACTCAAGACATATCTTGAAGAATCAACTGCCAAGGGTTTTATCAGGGTATCAAAAGTGCCCTGCACTTTGCCAATGCTATTTGTGGGAAAAAGGATGGAGGCATGCAAACATGTGTGTATTACAAATATTTTTGAATAAAGTCACTGTAAAAACTGATATCCCATGGTCCAGTTTGCCTACAACAGTAGATACCAAGCCTCCACTGGTATGTCACTGTTCAAAGCCAACTATGGGTTTGATCCTACCTGGGACCCCAAGGTTGGCAAGAAGGAAACTAACACTACTTTACGCTCCTGGATTGAACAGATCCATGACACACAAAAAACATGCCTAATCAACCTGAACTGTGAAGTGCAAACGTAGAAAGCCTTTGCCAACTTCAAAAAGACCCCTGGCCAACTCTTTCAAGTTGTAGATGAAGTATACTTGGATTCCTAGAACGTACCCCTAAAAGTGCCTATAGGAATTTAGCTCACAGAAGAAGTGGCCACCACAAGATCACTAAACTAGTTGGAGAGGTTGCCTTCAAACTGGACCTACCCCCCTCCTGGAAGATTCATGATGTGTTCCATTGCTCCCTGTTGCTTAAAAAAGATGGAAATTTGCTTCCCCACCAATGAATCAAGACAGCCCCCCGCCCATCTAAACAGGCTGCTCCAAGGAATATGAAGTCAAATACATACACAGCAACAGAACCCATTATCAAAACCCCAGTAATACGTCAAATGAAAAGGATACCTACTAGAGGAAAGTACCTGTGAGCCACTGAGTAACCTAGCTAACATACAAGAAGCCATCCAACTCTACCTGGACAAGAAGAACTGGAAGGAGGAGTTTTGGGGGGAAGAAGAGAATGGTGTCAGGATTGACAATTATTTTACTCTTGAAACCCGGGCCCAAGGTTGGGATTTTAACCCCGGCCCTGAATTCCTGCAGGCTGCTGGCCCTATGGACTGAGGGCGCGCATGCCTGCATTTTCCTGAGGTTAAGCCCCTGAAAGCTGAAGCCAAGAATGATGATCAAAATGGTAAAGCAAGCCAAACCAAAGAAATCAGCACACCAAATGGAGGAGTAATCAAGTAAACTAATGGAGACAACAAAACTTCAACCATTAGCTTCATGAGCTTGAAGTCTACACTGTTGACCAATTAAGAGCCATTCCCAGAAGGAGGCACAGGCCTGCAGCCTGACCCCATGACCACAACTCTAGAGCAAGATAATCAAGTAACTAATTCAAGATCTCTGTTCAATGAGAGAACTTCCGGCCTGGGTACCATTTTGCCACCTTTGAACCAGAGCACCCAAAACCCCCAGGCCTGCCTTTCCCTATGCCCTGATGAATCCCCCTTGGAAAATATTAAGTTTATAATTGGGGTGCTATATATACCAAAGGACCTCACACTTCAAACTCATTGCCATTTTTGAATAAAGGTTATATTATTTTGGCTTACAGAGCTACTGTCTTATTTTGCCTTTGCCATCTATCAAATCAGTACAAGATCTTCCAGTCCTCCTGCCCCTCTGCCCACAGATTCCTGTCCTCCAGGTTTTTCCTTTGCCCTGTCCACTTCACAGAGTACCCTCTGAGACCCAAATATAAGGATTACACCCCAGAAAAGATCCTTGAACTGGATCCCTTGGCCTGCATATAATCTGCAGTTAGATACAACTGTCAAGGCTCCTGGATACTATCCACACCCAAGTTCTTTAGAGGCAAGTTCAACTACCTGCCTGACTGCCTACAAACTTAATATGAAGCCACCTGTGGCCCCCAAGTCTATGCCTGCCTCCTGACCTGACCTCTCAACCAATCACACTGGCAAGCTGGTTGGGATTGTGTACATCATCTTCACAGGGGTGATTGATACTATAACCCTGGCTGCCAGCCCATGGTCTTGGGTGAAGAAGTCTTTCCCTTACCTTTTTAAGTTAGCTTGTCTCTTGTGGTGGACTTTACCTTGAAGAACAAAGGCCAAATGATCCCTGAAACCAACAGGCTGGCTGCTCAAGACTGGATCCCTGAAAACCCCATAGAGAATGTCTTTTGCGGCTGTTTTACCTCAGCCTCATTGTATGGTTTTACCATACCTCCCAAGAAGAATTTGCTAATCAATTTTCTTTCACAATGGCCTTCTATAAATTGCTCAGCCACCACTGGGGTGCTGAACCCCACCCCTCTAGCTATTGGTGCCAGAGTTATCTACCACGTACAGAAGAGTATATGGTCCCAATTGGACACATTAGCATAAAATTTAATTTAGGGGTGTAATTCCCTGAAATAATTTAATACCCCTTGCAACTTGCGCTACAAAAAAAACCTATTTCTCTTGAAATTTATATTTTAATTTATTTTCTTATTATAATAGTAACATATAATTGGGTTAATAACAAAGATACAGCTTAATAAACCAAACACTTTAATATTAAAATTTGTGTTGCAAACTTGTTTATTTAGTTGATTGCCAAAAATGGGTTTATATATTATGTAGTTAAACAAAAAGAGCACTATAAATCTGATTCAAACTTCCTGCTCCACTTATGTTTTAAACAATTGATTTTTTAGAGCTTGAATCACTTTTTCCTTTTGATATGATTTGATAAATATATTTGCTATGCTTAACCCACGTCACAAGTACTAATTAGTAAGAGATACATGAAAATCATTGGTTTTCATGTTGTGTGGCTATAGTGGTACTGTCACAATAAGGATCAGGTGATGACTCACAATATACATTCTGTGGCTTTTTAAAAAATAGCCATTGTACTAAAAAGGATTCACATTTATTCAAATAAAAGTAATATATTTCTATCTTTTAGAATTTATTTATTTGTTAGCGTAACAGTCAATATAATATTCAGTGCATTATAATAAAAATATATTCCTCATACCTAGTATAATTAATTTTACTTACCTTTTCTACATACTCTTATATGTCTATAATACAATCAAAAATCACGTCATTATATATAAATAACTTTTTTCAAGTCCTATTAAAAACAAAATATATAAAAATAAAAACAAATAAAGCCAATCTGCCCATTTATCTGAATGGCTCAGAGGCAAGGGCTTTGGGGAGGAAGGATTTAGAGTGCTTGTTAAAAGCTGCCACCACATCAGGTGGCATCTTAAATTGACTGACCTCAAGAATATTGAGGAGATCTTTGGTATCCTGTGGGAGCCCTGCTTTAACCTTATTCTTGATTCACCCTAAGACCTTTTTGATTGGGTTAAGAAATGGAGAATATGGGGGAGGAAGAGGAGTCTTGTTGGAAAGTCAGCAAGCCAGTGGCTGGAAGTGTGGCTATTTTTATCAATTGGTGGGAACTCAGACACAACCAAATCCACTTTGTGGAGCCCAACATTATCAAGCACAACAATGTTGATTGTGCCGCTGTAATTGATCCAAAGGTACTCCTTGATGGCCTGGAGGAAATCAAGAAATGTCCTGTTGTTATAGGAGCCCTTAATCATTTGATATTGGTCCAACCTGCAGAGACCAAGAAGCACAACCATGAAATATGTCTGGGAACAGACAGATGCACAATGTGCTACACCATCCTTGGATCCCTTCTTGATCCACCCATGCCTAGACCTGAGTGAGGAGGAAAACAAGGATTCATCTATATAGAAGAACTGTACTTTACCAGTCTGCTTTAGAGACAGATAGGTCTCAGCATAAATGTGTTAATCCTCAATTGTCTTGTTGCTGTTCCTATTATACAGCAAAACTCCCAGTACTTTTCAGGAGAAGCCCAAATCAATCATTGTTTTGTAGACAAGGGTTTTGAAGACAGAAAGCCTGAACTCTGTGGCCAGCATTGATTGGACATCAAGTGAGTCCAGGTGGCAATCCTTGGATACCCACTGCTTGATTGCATGGATGTGCACGGGTTGAAGTGGTTTTGGCTGCTGCTTAGCCTTGACAGATTTGGAAATTTTCCTGGTGTTGCTGTATTTTTTGTTGATGTTGCCAATATATCTGGCTGTGACACCAAATCAGGACGCAATATCCTGAACTGTCATTCCTCTATTAAAGAAAAGAGAATTTCATGATCACTATCTGTCAACCAATGCCAGCCCTTGGATGGTACCATGGCATCCTGGATAGCAGGCTTGTAACAGGGGATGTGTTTTTTGTGTAGAAGGTGGGATTATGCTTGCTTGCGGTGGCGCCATCAATGATTGAATAGATCAAAGGCGCAGATGGCTCAACAGTGGTGGCCAGTGGCTCATATGAGGTTTCAAAAACGCAGGGGCATGAAGTGATGACTCTTGGATCCAGAGTTGGGGCCAAGTGACAACTGGGTACATAGGGGAGGTGTATGAAACTCATGATTACCAATGACCTTTGTATGTGAGACTTTGATAGCAGGCCTTGAGTGCTTCTTCCTGGGATTCAGGCTGTGCAATCTGGCTTGGGAAGCAGAAGGTAGTTGACTGGTAATGATGCCTTGGGAGGCCTGTGTGTCAGAATCACTTCCCTCAAGTTGTGTTCTGGGTCTATTCTTGGACCCTCTGGGACGCCCTTGTGGACAGGCTGCCCCGCAGGCTGGCGCAGGAGCTGGTTGGGAATGTGATTGTCTGTCCATAAAAATAAAATAAAAATATATTTTAGATTAAATATACAGTTATTTAGATTTTTGGTCTAGTTGTGAGTAGTTGTTTTCTCTTGATTTAGCCTTGAATAGTAACAGCATTTCTATATCTGTGATTTGAAGTGTATAATATTGTATCCTTTCTGGTTTTTGGATATTTTTAAAGTTTAATCAATTTTTATGTCTAAACATGGTTGTTAAGATTGAATTTTTCATTTGATTTTAGTCATGGTGGGGCTTCTTGGTTTGGTTTGGTGTTTCCTAATATGCTTACTTTACATTAAATTTGGATTCTGGTTCTTTAAATTATTATTTGAGTTTACTAGTGGCATTCAAAAGTGATTTGAATTTGGTTCATGGATTTGACAATCCTGCAATTCTAAAAAACATAGTAAACTTAATGAAAATTTTTAATGGATTTGAACACTTCAAATCTGATTCTGGTTAATTTATTTTTTCCATTAGAAATATGCAGTTTGACTTGAAATTTGCAAATTTTCTATGAGTTTCCAAATTTTTAAAAATTCAAATAAAAATACAAAGACATCAATTTAATTAAAAAAGGCCATACCACAAACATGATTTAAAATTTGGACCAAGGATTTGACAATCCCGCATTTTTACGTTTAGGTTCTGAATTTACAGTATGCTGCACACAACAACAACTTATCCTCCAATGGCAATGGAAGAGACAATTACAACAGCAACAAGCTCCAAAACACCAACCACTCCAACAACAACGTCAACTCCAATTGAAACAGTGGCAATCACAGCCATAGCGCAAACTGCTCCTTCCCCAAGAAGGAAGATATTGCCAAATTAAACAATGCTGAAACAGAAACCTGCTACAAATATGACCCCGAATTATCTAACCTTGAAGGTTAAAAAACAAAGGAACAGGAAAAAGAGGATGTGGAACAGGCTTAAGTGCCCCTGCTTCCCCCAAACTGATAAAAAATTGTACCAAGGCACAAACTTTGCTGCTTGTATCCCATGTGTTCTGAAATCTTCTATATTTATGAATTTAAAAATTAAAAATTGCTCATAACTTCTTGTCTACCTATGCACTTAAAAATCACATACACACAAAATTTTATTTGACTCTGGTGCCCAACATACTATGGTAAGCACACCATTTGTAACCAAGTACAAAATACCAGTTGTCAAATCCAACTTCAAATATGCCATAATGGCAGATAAATCAAAGGTTCTACTCAAAGGCAAAACAACTCCCTTCATAATTGACCTCCAAGGCATACAAACTTCCATCAAAGTACTTTTCATGACCAGATAAACTACAACATTGTAGCAGGCATGTACTGGTTCACCCAAGTGAATCCCAGTGTATGTTGAAAAACAAAGACCATGACCATCAAACACAACAGAGTCAATTTTAACATCATCAAAGAACCAAACAACCTAATTCTGAGGGACATAGTCTTTGTTTAAGTCATTAACCAGGACAACTCTAAACATCTGACCAAAGACAGTACGCTCCACATAACAAGGTACACTGAATTTAATAACATTCAAACAGTCAAAATTCAATCCCCAGATCTTGCAGCACTCCTAAAATAAACACCCATGTATTCAAGGGAGAGCTAACAGACCTACCCCCAAACAGGAGGTCAAACATGACATTGATCTATCCAAGACCATGTCCAAACCCACACTCCTTTACATAATCTCCCCCATAGAGACATAAACCATCAAGAACATATTGAGGAAAACCTAGCTAAAGGTTTCATTTGTTCATCAGAATTCCTGTGAGGGGCAACAGTTTTCTTTGTAAAGAAAAAAGGAAGGCTTACTCTGTCTAGTAACAGAATAAAGAGCTCCCAATGCAAGCACAGTGAAGAATAAATATCCCCTTCCACTTATAGAGGATATGTTTGTAAGACTTGCTGGAGCCAAATTCTTCTCCAAAATTGACCTCACCTCAGGTTATAACCAAGTAAATGTAAAATAAAAGAACATACCACTAAATGTGTTCTGTACGCAATTTGGATCCTTTGAGTCAAGAGTACAGTAATTTTAAAGCTATGGCAACAACCAAAATACCCTAGATTTAAACAAAATGATTTCAGATTTAAGCAAATTCCAAATATCAAGTTAAAATAACATTCTGTTAACAAGTATTTTTGGTGTTAATGGACAAAATGGGTCAACACAGCAACAAGTTGCTCACAGGCCAAACAAAACTACTTGAAATACAAACCAAAATACAAGGATTAAAAACAAAATGATTTGAGTTAACCTTTGGTGTAAATATTTTACTATGCAAATTTTTGACAAAATACACTCAAGCGCAGTGATTCAAAACTCAATCCAAAAATGAGACACAATAACAACTCACTACGTAAAAAAATCACTCACGCATTGTGTGAAATGGATTGTAATCAAGAATGATACCAAGGTATCTAAAATAAGGCACACAATCCAAGACATAAATTTTAAAAAATTATGTTGTGTGCTTAATTTGGCGTAAAATATTGGAAAATGGGTAGAAATTATTTTGGGTATTCTAGAATGGGTGTTGTAAAACCAAAAACAACTAATTAAGAAATAAAAAATCTAAGATTGGGATATTGGGTGGGAAAAACTCTAATTAAATATCCATATTCAGATAAAAGAAAAAAATAAAATTAGGGAGTGACTTAATTGAAATTATTTAATATTTTATTGAATTTTTATAATGGAAGGAACACAACACCAGAGTACCAATGCACCCATTGTGCACCGCGGTTGCGGTTGCCCCCCGCGGGTCAAAGAATAGAGTTAGTGCAACCCAAGTGCCTACTCAAGGAGGAGACGGGAGAGGAGAGTTCCATAGTGACGCTGTGCTGACACAGCCAGTTCAAGGAGCACAAGCTGCTAGGCTTCAGAGCATCAACCCTTGGGTCCCTAAGCTGACCCAGAAGCCCACCAAGGTCACCACTACAAAAAAAGTTAGAAACAAGGAGGTAGAACTTACTTTGTATGTGTTTTACGTTGTGTACCGGCAAGAGTTGGTCCCGTCAGCCATGCTGGAGAAGGTGAAGCCTGTACTTGATACTAGCTACAAGCTCTTTGTCAGTGATGGTGATCAGGAAGAGGACAAGAAGCCTGAGTTCTTCAGAACTGATGAGGGATAGTTGGTGCTAAAGAAAGTTGCTGTGTTTTACACCAAGGTGCCCATGCCCTGTGTTGTGCCCAATGCCAACAAGTCAATCCCCACCGCTAAAAAGCCCACTCAGAAGCGCATCCCTGACATTAAATGTATCATCCTGCTTAAGCTAATGCATGAATTGGGTGATTACAAGGTGGCTGCGGCCCTTGTTGGAGTGGATCCCAAGTACGCCTCCAAGACCTTCAACAAGTTCATTAACACGGGCTGAGTCCTTGCCGCAGAGAAATCCTTGTGCGTATCAACCATGCTCACTAAGGAGCACAAATGGGCAATCCGCCAGTGGATCACCTGGGACTGCCATCTTGACCTGGCAAATATAAAGTCAATGGTTAAATCTACTTTTGGGGTCAAGGCCTCAATTTCCTTTTACTATCATTTGGTTAAGGGTCTACAATTTTTATGAAAGAAACTTGGGTTATCTTCCTATAGTAGAAACAGCCCAACCAACATCAATAACAAAAAAATACGCTGAGGCGTACACTGCCCTCAAAGCCAAGGAGACAGTCAAATTCTATTATATTGACAAATCAGCATTTGACTTATCAATGCACAATGCATATGGCTATGTCCCCAAAGGCTCCAAAGACAGGATGGCTTGTTGTGCTGCAGTCCACGCCACAGCATATTTCATGGTAGCTCTCCTTGGCCAAAAGGGTATCAAGCTCTACTAAATGATACTAGGCTCCCACAATAGCCAGATCTTCATGAAATTCCTCTGATTGGTTCAGGAGCACCTGAGGCTCAAAAGCCTGTGCTTCACCAACTTCATGTGTTGAAAAATGTTGGTCTCCACAAGGTTGCTGATATTATTGAGGAATTACCAATGATTGATACTAGCGCTGCGGTGGGTACCAGCAATTGGCCATGGAAAATTTGCATCTTCTCTTCCTCCCTATTCCCCATTCCTATATCCCATCAAGGAGGTCTTTGGGTGGCTCAAGCAATTTTTTAAGCAAGGTACCCCAAAATGGGACCAAGGCCTGTTTGATTTTCTACAGGCCAGGATCCATACTCTCTCAGCTGAGACTGTGGTCAAATTCTAAGGCCGCACTGTTTTTTAATCCCTGTGTGCCTCTCTGAACAGCCAATCAATTAGACTCTTAGTGTTTCACAAAAAATTAAAGTTCTCTAATTTACTATTTTAGATTTATGAGTTATTGTTATATGTATGGACTATTGGGTATATCTAGCAAGAATTAGCCCAGGTAATTTTTCAATTACTATACCTGAATACAGGGTAGTAAAACCAAAGTAGGAGTGAACAACATGTGGGGGTAAAACCTTATCTTTATTTCATATAAAAATCAAGTATATATAGAGAGGTGGGAAATCAATAGAGGGGAAATTGGTGGGATGGAAGGTTGGGAAATTAGGCCAGGTTTGACATTAATATCATAATCAAAATATCAATATCAATATAGGCTATTGATTTTGCACCCAGAAGTAAAGATTGATTGGGCAATCAGATTATTGATGTCACATCCATTTAGATTTTTGGACTCAAGCGCCAAGTAGAAGCTTTAATTCCAGAATCAAAGGCCTTGTTTATTGCCCCTTTGTGTAACCTCCTAATTTCCAAATTACTGAGAGGATTTGAGTGAAATCCAGAATTCTCTGGGATCCACTGGTTCTCAATCAATCAGTCAAGCAATTGCCTATGTGGTATTACGTTCTGGATCTGACTTTAAACTTAATGTCTATAAAATCCATCACATTTTAGCACATTGCAACATTTCCCACCACTGGATTAGATGACTGGGTTCATAAGCGCCTACAGGACCCCAGGTAGCATTATGGTTCATTTCTACACTTTAAGATCTCCACAGCCCAAAAAGCAGACTGTTCAGGTTGTCATCCCTAAGAGGAAATGGGCTCCAGCTAAGGCAGCTTGAGCCAAAAAGAGCCCCAGTTGTGAGAGGACAGACTCTAGCCCAGCTATTGCACATGGTGGACGTGGAAGGCCAGTACTTGGACTTGTTGTCCAAGTTTCAGTAGGAGTCATGTCTTGCTGTGCCTCTGGAGGGGACTGATCCCTTACTGGAAGCCTTGTTCTTGACTCTTCAACAGCTACTAGTCCTTACCCAGATCAAGTTAGAGGAGATTAACTTGGTTCAGTGACAATTTCCTATGCTTCAGATGGAGTAGTACTTGGAGAGCCCTCTTTGGAGTTTTACTTTATGTGGTCAACAACTTGGTGCCACTCAGCAGGGTACTGTGTTGGCCATCCTCAAGGCAGTGATTAGGACTTGGGTCATGCCTGGCCATACTGTTCCTCAAGTGGAAGGTTAGGTAGCTACCAACAACTTTGAGAAAAGGCTTTGTTGTGCATTCCAGGCTACTCTGAAGGGGTTGGATCCTGCCAATGAAGACCATCTGGTTGCCATGGCCCTTACTGGGAGCTTGATGCTCTGTGACGCCAACAAGCTTGACCTTACTAAGTAATACAACATGGCTACCTTCCTTGACTGGCTTCTTGGGGTGAAAAAATGTCTAAGTTGGAAGACTCCAGATTAGTATGTTCTCCAGGAATCCCTTCTGTGGTATTGTCTCTTCCTTGGCGTGTCTTTCTGTGTGGTTGTGGGGATCAATTGTGTGCGGCTTTTGGTGGATCTTCAATGTCCCATCCTTGGATATAAGCTTTATGGGTCCTCTGGAAACCAGCTTTGTTACTTGGCCACGGTTCAGGCCTTGGTTTAATTGGTCCAGTATGTGCAAGGCCTGGTATCTCAACAATAAAGGTCTTCTTATTTCCTTTTCTTATATATTTTTTGGTTTTGGTGAACTGGACAACAACCCATGAATTTTTCTATCATGATTTCTTTTTTTCAGATTGTTGTCCTCATTGGGCTTTACACTTGACTACTAGAAGTAGCACACATATATTGTGCATGCACTCTAGTAATCAATTGCCCAGAAACTGGCTCCTTCAATGTATATGAGTTGATGCCAGTCTTTTAGATGACTTGAACAGGATCTTGCCAGAGAGAGGCAAGTTTAGACTCTTGACTGTAACTTCTGTTGCTGAAGAAGTAGACCTCATCTCCAACCATGTATGACTGTAGGAAAGGGCGCTTGGCCATGGCTCAGTCAAGTTTTTGGAGCTTGTGCTTAAGTTTAACTGTGTAGGCTTTAGATTGTAGCTGTGTCACATCTGTATCATCTTATTGAGGTAGGCGTCCCGGGATACTGCCAGGATAGGTTTCACCAACAAGTATAGCAGGGGTGGAAGTCCTGGTTGTTACCTGTAGAATAGCTGGAAGAGTAGCTTTCTTGTGGCCTGATGATAGCTAATATTGTACACAAAGGTTGCAGCTAGTAGAAAGGTATCCTGTTCTGTCTCCTGGTGATGACTAAGCTTCCGTAGTATCTGTACCAGGCTTTCATTTGTGTGTTTTACCATACCATTGGTCTGTGGGTGATAGGGAGTAGATAGCATACCAGGTATCCCCATCAGTTGATTTAGGCAGGGAATCATATAGCTGGTAAATTTAGTGCCATTTTCTGTCAACAGTACTTGGGGATAATCATGCTTCTATGTTATGTTCTTCAATATGAACATGGCAGTAGTCAAAGCAGACTGATTAGGGATAGCCTTAGCCTCTACCCATTTGGTCAGGTGATCTAAAGCTACAATAATGAACTTGTTCTTGCTGTTGGTGACTGGCAAGGGACCCATTATGTCAATAGCCACTGTATGAAAGGCAAACCCCGTTTGGACTAGTCTGTGCTGGAACTTGGCTACCTTTGGCACTCTATGTTACAGTCATGGCAAGAGGCTAAATTCTTCACCACATCTGTGTACATTTCTTCCCAGAAGAAATGTTGCTTTAGCATTAATAGTATCTTCTGAATACCACTGTGCCCAGTAGTCTTGTGTGTAGCTATCACTGAGTCCATGCGCAGAAATGGATTTATATACAGAAGCCAGGAATTCCTTCAAAGCTTTAGAAGCTGTCCCTTGGAGATCTTGGTGTTAACAGCTAGCTTCTTGAGGATCTTCTGTATTTCTGCTGGTTCCTCCCCCCACAAAGAAGGGTCCTCTGTAAGTTTATCATAGATAATGTCAGCCATTGGGGAGACTAAGGCAACAGTAGGCAGACAGGAGAGGCAGTCAGTTTTTGGTGGATTGCGCCAGCTTGGTGAATGATTTCATAGTCATATGCCTGTAGCTTGATGGCCCAACGTGCTAGCCAACCTTTGGGATCCTTCAGTGTCTTCAGCTATTACAAGGAATTATGGTCTGTAACAACTGTGAATTGTACCCAATGAAAGTACACCCTGAATTGTTGTTAGGATTAAATCACTTCTAAACACTTGTGCTCTGTGAATGTGTAGTTTCTCTCATGAACATTAAGGGTACAAGAGCAGTAACCCACTGGATGTTCTAATCCATCAGCATCCAGCTGAGAAAGCACACCACCAATGGCTGTCAAGCTGGCGTCAGTGTGAACTACAAAGGGTCTGGAAAAGTATGGGTAGGCCAGCACAGGTGCAGCAGTGAGAATCTTTTTTAGGGCCTCAAATGCAGTCTGACATGCCAGGCTCCAGAAGAAGTCTACATCAGCGCAAAGGAGTTGGAAGAGTCCATCTTCCAGTATGGGAAAATTGGGGATAAAGCAGCAATAGTAGCCTATCATCCCCAGGAAGACTTGGATATCAGTTTTACTAGAGGGTACCTGCATCTTTTCAATGGCCTCAACCTTGAAAGGGACAGGAAGGAGTCCATCATGGCTGATGAAAAAACCCAAGAACTCTAGGTGCTCTTTGAAGAAGTTGCAATTGCGTGGCTTCAGCTTTAGATTGGAAGCTAAGAGCTGCTTGAAAACCTCCTCCAGATGATCTAAGTATTTGGTGAAGGTGCAAAAAAAGACATTGATGTCCCAAGATATACTAGGACGCAGGAGAGTTTGAGATCTCCCATCACTGCATCCATGGCTCTCTGGAAGGTGGCTGGTACATTGGATAGGCCTTGGAGCATCCCAGTGGGTTGGAAAAGCCCTTGGTCTGTAATGATAGCACATTTCTCTTAATTAGCAGGGGTTAGATCAATTCGCCAATACCCACTGATAAGTTACATTGCACTAAAGAACTTGGCACCTCCCAGTCAATCCAGTGTATCATCAATGTGAGGAAGTGGGTAGGAGTCCTTCTTGGTGACTGCATTCAGACAGCGGTAGTCAATCACCACTCAATTACTACTGTCCTTCTTCAAAATCATCAGGGGACAGCCAAAGGCTCTTGCTGGGAACCAGGAGTCCAGTATGTAGTATTTTCTGGAGTTTTTTGTTTTCCATAGCATGATTAGCTTGGCTACATTGTATTAGTCTAGAGAAAATTGGGGACCATCCTGGGTATCAATGTGATGCGCTATGTCTACTGCTTTCCCAAGGGCATAGTCATCTTTAGCAAACACATTCCTGTATTGAGCAAAGAGATCCATATATAGGTCATTTTGCTCTTATGAGAGGCCTGATAGCATTTAACAGCTGATGACTGACAGAACTTTTGGTTACTCACAGGGTAAGCCCAACTCTGAGAAGTCCTCAAAAAGGGAAGCTTCCTGTAGGTTGCCATGTTCTTCTAAACTTATTTGGCCCAGCAATTGATACTTGGAGACAGTCATTGGTTGTTGACTCATGTTAGCCAGCAAACCAAGATTTCCTGATTGCTAGGCATGATGATTCTTGGTGCTACCCATGGCTCCAACCAAGATGCATTGGGGATGCCAAAATTTCCCCATGAATAACAGTGAGAAGTGCAACAGATAGACTTGTGTTATGAATTACTTGCAAGCCTGGTGATATGAACACTGAATAAAACACATACACAGGAATAACCTTGGCTTCTCTTGCCAAGAGAGGGAGCACCCTAGCCTTCTTACTAAGCAGTGTATAGGCAATTGGCAGTTCTCCATCTAAATACTCCAGGTTGATGGAGTGCAACTGGCGTAGGGGCAGGTCAGAAGTGCAATCACCATGGTAGAATATGGGAATCAAGTGGTCCAATATCCCAAAAATATGGTCTCCATGGTTGGTCATGGTACCATACTGAACCATAAAGCTAGTTCCAATAAGGATTTCATAGCTGTTATTCTCCAGAACTATGGCAGGGGCAGTGACCATTAGTTTTCCAAAGAGGAGAGGGAGATAAGAGCAAGATTCTTTTGCTCTAGTGGTCTGTGGCCTAGCTGTACCAAACTCTTCATGATAAGCCAAGTCCAGTGCCAGTTTTGGCTTCTTGACCAGCTGTGAGGATATAATGTTCCCTGGAGCACCAGTGTCTAGTATTGCTTAGATGTGGGTTTTTTACTACCAGGTTGATATAAGTACAATCCTGGCGGTCTTCTCTGATCTTTAAAATCTTGGAGGCCTGGTGCACGCTCAGTCCTTTAAAATTCTCTAGGAAGGTAGCCATGGAAGCTCCTACAGCTGGGCTTGCTTCCTTGAGGGATTCTAGAGGGGCTGAGATATTTCCAGTATGTAGCAGCTTGGTCATTTGTTCAGAGCTGTCCTCCTTGTGGGTAACTTACACATCTGGTTGAGCCAGCTGTTTGGCATACAGTATAGAGACCTTTTTCTGAGCTATCTGTGGGATGACTACCTCAGGGCAAAGCGTTGTCCAATGGGTTCAAGTATTAACTGTGAAAAACTTGATGTAGGAGGTCCTCTTGGACTCCTTCCAAGTCAGTATCCTTGTGTAAGGATTGAGATTTTAAGTCAATCAAGGAGTTCTTTTCCTTAGAACTCAACTCAGAGGGTTCTGAGGCAGCAAGCCTCAGAGCAGGTTTTTCAGGGGGTAGAGATGTGGGGGAGATGAGGGTGTAAACACTACTAGGGCAGCCAAGGGTTTCTCCTTGTCCTGGATTCTTAGATGTTTTTTTACTGGTCCTCATTGTCCTCCTCAATATATGTGTTGTCAGTGTAGTCCTCCTCCTCTGGCTCTGCGCCTACAACCAAGACCTTACATGGGGATTTAAAATCCTGGGAGAGATGCCCAGGTTTGTTACACTTGAAGCAAAGAACTGCTGAGTTGTTCAAAGTACCAGAATTGGGCTCAATTGCCTTCAAACCATCAGTACTGAAATTTCTGGTTCTGGTTTCAGTGGGGGGTTTGGATGTTTCCTTAGGTAGAGGGATCTCAAAAACTTCCTTGTAAGTTTGCAGAAATTGGATCAGGTCAGGGACTTTCTGGGAGGTGTAGATTCCTGACTTTAAAGAAAGCAAGAGTTCCCTGTTGATTTGTACTGCATTGAGAAGTGCTGACTGTAAATTAATGAATGGCACTGCCTTCATGGAAGCCAAAGTCTGTGCTTCCAGGTATAATCTGGAAGTAAACTCCTCCAAGGTTTTTCCCACCTTGAGTTTAGTATCTGCAAAGTCCATCTTTTGTCCTAGGAGGGCTTCCTGGCTACCAAACTCTTCCATCAAGGCCCAAGAGATGTTGGCGTAAGTCCAGCCATTTTCTGGGGGGAGTATCAGTTTCTGTGTCAGTGTCCAGACAGTTGATTATGGTAGCTCCTTAATATCCTCATCTGCCCCATACATTGAGTTCTGGTATAGCCAGAGGAACATGGTTATATTAATCTTCCTGTCAAACCAGAGGAGATTAGCTGGTTTGAAGAAGGGCAAAGTGTTGTGCTACAGTTGTAGCTAGTGCAGCCTGCCAAATAGTGGAAGCAGATCTGTTGTGGTTGGCCTTGAAAGAAAAAAGCGGGCTTCAGAAGCAGCCTTATGTGCCTCTTCTTGTTGTGCTTTGAGATCTTGTATGTTATCTTCAATGGTAATTGTGGCTGGACCACATTCTCAGTCACCACCTCTAGCACTTGGATATATGGGGAAGCCTCCAGTTAGTCTCTTTGTTGCTGTCCAGACTGTGATACTCTTCTTGACCAGATGTGTTGCATTAACTGCCTTGGGATTGGCGTCCCTTTCCCTTTCCCTGTGCTGGTATTGGTTTATAAGACTATACATCTTCTTTTCCAGTGAAGCCATTTTGCTGTTGGCTCTCTTCAACTGGTCTTTTATAGAAGCCATCGGTTCCCTGTGCTCATCCAGTTCATCTACATAGGCCCAGATCTCCAGACAAGTGACATCTAAGTCCTCTTCCAGTAGGCCTATCCTCTTCTCCTGGTTAGTCGGTTCCTCTTGAAGATTTGAGATCTTCTCTGTGTTGGTATTATCTAGGTTTTGGCACCAGCTAGACAAGGTGACTTTTTCAGCCTGGAACCCATCAACCTTGTGTTTGACTTAATGTGACCGTACAACAGTCACTATTGAGTATTTAGCCAATTAAATGCTCCAAAATATAAAGTTATATCTGTTTTTCTGATTTTTGGAGTGTAGATAGGTTGGATTAGAAGTCTTAAGGTAAAGATTCCTGAAAACTGGATATCTAGGTTCAATAAAATAACAGAAAGCAAGATTGGTTGAGTCAATCTGGGAGACTGGGTGTCTAAAAACAGTTTAATTAATCAGGAAGATTAATAAATAAATACACAGGAATATAATTAATGAGGATTTAATCATATTGTTTAAATTTTCTTGACTGTGTCAAGAAGTTTGGTTAAGGTCAACCATAAGTAAACCCCCAAATTTTGGGTTAAAAGCGCTGCCGCGCTGCCTAATGGATTTGAGAAGCGCTGAGGCGTTGCTATCAAATTTTTCAGGCGCTGGGGCGCCACCTGGGAAAGTTCCTGGGCGCTGCAGTGGCACCTGGTTTGAGTTTTGAAGCGTTTTAATGTGTTTTAAGGCAAAAAAAACCATTAAATAAGAAGATAACTAAATAAAGGCAAGGATTCCTAGGAATTCAGTATTGATCAGCTGGCTCCCAGTTGGAACATCAATAGCTGAGTTTTGGGATGTAAATTCCACAGGGTTTTGGCACTGGGAGCTGAGGAAGCTCCATGCTGAATTGGTACATTGGGATGAATGGAGTCAGGTGGCTTCTTCCCATTGTAGGTTGGTTCTCATAGGTTGAGAAATATTGGTGATCTTTTAGGTAAAGATCTAGGTTTGAATGACTCAAACGTCATAGATCACATGAGATGGATTATAGGTTGATTCAGGAACTGGAGGGGTTTTCAGCCAAATATGCCCCAAATGATATATAAGCAAAAACAGATAAACTTTAATAAATATATATTGTCAACTTTGACACTTTCCCCTCAACTTCCTTTTCAATTATTATGTCTTCTTTATTAAATTTTGAATGGGCCAAATTTGGAGTACTTTGTGTGGAAACTGCTGCTTCCAGGAAAGAGGGTCCTACAAGTTTGTTGGAGAAAGCTTGGGCAAGCTTGGAGGTCACCAAGACTGTGCCTGAAGAGTCCTTGGTGGAAGTAAAGGCTGTGTTTGAAGAGTTATATTCCAAATACTTTGCAAAAGAAGGTAACCCCACCCAAGGAAACCAAATCTATGTGTGGGATTCCTGGAACCTGTTAGTAGGATGGGACAAATCTTACAACAAGTAAAAGCAAAGGCAAATTGTGAAATTGAGGCTTTAAGGGCAAGGGAGGAAAAGAGTGTTGAGATCATGGACCATTGGCAGGATGATAACAAGGTGTTGTCCCATAAAATTGCCTCTCTGGAGACAAAGCTCTTAAAAGCTTTGTCAAAGGAAGGTAATGGCAATAGGATTCAAGGGCAGAATAATTTTGGGATGGACTGGTTGGACCTTGATCCGCCATAGAGCCCAACACAGGGGCAGAAAAAACCTATGATGAAAGGAGTCAAGTCTATGTTTGCCAAAATGTCACCATTTTCTGGAAATCCAAAGGAAATAAATGCTTTGTAGAGGCCTTCTTATCCGAGCCTCTGGTCTGGAGGATGATAAGAAACATCATTGTTTGGAAGTTCTTGCAGGTCCTGCTTGCTTCAAGTGGTTTGAAAGACGTAAAGACAAAAATTAGACCACATTGTTGGGGGATTTCAAGCCAGTTACACAGTAACCCTCAGACCTAGTGATGCTCTGCAGAAAGCCCAAGACGTCACTCAAGCTGGCCATGAAACAGTGTCAATGTATCTTTCATAAATGGAAGAGTTCCTAGCTTTTGTGGATGTGAAACGCAATCAGGATCTGGTAGAGGATGCTTTTTTTACTGGAATGTGGCCCAGGTTGAGAACTTGGGCTTCTATGCTGTGCCGTGAGAAGTTATCATGGTCAAAACTTGTTTGAAAGGTCATTCAAATGGAATGGAATCTTGGTGGTCCTCCCCACAGTGCTCTGCGCTCAAGGGTAGGAGCTCATGTGGCTGCAGGGGAAGGGTCTTCCAAGAGAACCAGACGTCCTAGAAGTCCCTCAGATAAGGATCACATGTCTAGATTTAAACAGGTGTGTAAGTTTTCCATGGCAAAGGGATGCTGGATTTGCGGGAAAGATGGCCATTTTGCTGTGAAATGTCCCAATTGTGCGGAATTTGACAAGGAACACCCCAACCTTATTTTTAAAGACGCAGGAAAAGAAAGGCGGGCTTAGGTGTCTCCCAACCTGAGCTTGGTAATTTGGAGAATAATGGGAGAGTGAGACTTTGATCTGGAAAGTCCTTGAAGGAGTACAGGAAAAGCGCCAGCAAACCAGTGGAGCCACCTGTACAGGAAATTAATGTCTCTTGTCCAACTCTGCCTGAGGGAAGTCCAGATGCCTCTCCAGATGAGTGGATATTGGATGTGCGCTTGGGTATGAAGGAAGACGGGGAGATTACATGGCAGCCTGTGTGGGTCTAGTTGAGCATGGATTGGCTCAAAGAAGTGGAATTGCATAAGAAGGTGGCCCAGAGCATGCCAGCATTATTGATTGCAAAACCTTTTGTGTAGCATTACAACTGGTTATCCTTCTGGATATTTTGCTTGATGTTATCCCAGCAAAGGCAGTATACAATCCAGGCTGTGCTGGGGTAGCAGTATCAAAGAACTTTGTCTGTAAACATGGTATGGACCCATCAAGATTGGTCACTTTGACTTTATCCTTTGCAGATGGGGTTACCACTATTGAACAAGATGTGTTTGATGAGGTGGTAATAAAATGGAAAAAACCATGGTCAAGACTTCTGCTGTAGTTTTACCAGAGACAGGAGTTGATGTTCTGCTTGGCATGACTTGGATTGTTGAGGCCAAGGTGAGCCTGGATGCTGTCAAGAATGTCTTGGTTTATGAAGGAGTTGGGTACGCTTATCAACAGCTGACAATTCTGCCAGCTCCAGAAGATGTTCAGTCAGTGGTCATCTACGCCAAGGAACATTGCTCCATTCCACCAAAGGGAATTGCTTGGTTGAAACTGGTAGTTTTCAATTGTGGAATGCAGGGAGGACAAATTATCCCAGAATTACCCTGTCATATATCCTCAAATGTGGTGATATTTGAGAATGGATCAAATGGTGAACTCCTCAAGTCCTGGAAGTTGTTTAACACTTGTGTGGTTCCTGTGGACATTCAGCAAGGTCAGTGTATTGGAGTTTGGATGCCTGTAGTTGGAGAAGTCACAACAAATAAACCTACTGTCACTTATGTTTGTGTGCCCTTCAACAATTTAACCCGTAAACTATGTTCAAGTGAAGCACCAGGTGCCCTGTTGTATACTCTGGTGTGGAAATGGAGTAGCTGTTTCTTGTTGGACAAATATGATGTGGGAAGAACTGGTCTACCCTATATCATAAAAACATTGACTGGGAAGCCGTACAAAGGATATGTACCCCGTTATAGTCCTGCTGCAGTTGCTGCAATTAGAGAAGAGGTGGAGAAAATGTGAAGGGCCGACCTGATTGAGAAAGTATCAGTCCTTACTCAGCTCCAATGGTTTGTGTCCCAAAGCCAGATGGGAATATATGCATTTGTATTGATTTCCAAATGGTGAATAAGGATATTGTAAATGATGCCTACCCAATGCACTGTATTGAAGACCAGCTGGACGCTATGGCTGGATCTTCCTGATTCACCACATTGGATCTGACTAAGGGTTATCACCAATTGTTAAATGATGAGAAGTCTAAGGAGGTTTAGCATTCTCTACATATGACAGTCTAAATCAATGGAAAGTTTTGCCATTGGGAATGAAGAGAGCAGGTGCTGTGTTTCAGCAGATAATGGACCAGATTATGACAGGACTTCAGCCTAGATGTGTTTTGGTATATTTAGACAACATTACTGTATATAGCCCTTCCTGGGAATAACATCTAGAGGATCTTGATCAAATATTTTGCCAGATTGAGAAAGCAAATTTGAAGATTAGTGTATCTAAGACTAAGATTTCCTGTCAAGAGGTCAAGGTGTTAGGGCATGTTGTAGTTTCTCAAGGGATTAAACCAAGTCCTGAGAGAGTTACTCCGTTGTTAAGTATGAGGTTGCTGCAGTCAGTCTGAGAGGTTTGGGGTTTTATGGGGTCAGTGAATTTCTACCAGAGATTTATACCTAATTGCTCTGCACTTGGAGAGCCATTGTTTGCATTAACCTGGAAGAACACCCATTTTGTTTGGGGACAAGCGCAAGAGTCAAGCTTCTTGGAGCTAAAGAAGAACCTCTCTGAGGCCCCCATATTAAGATTCCCTGATTGTTCAAAGTTGTTCTACATTGAGACAGATGCAAGTTCAACTGGTCTTGGGGCCGTTCTTACTCAAGAAGGAGAGTCAAAAGTATCCTGACATCCTGTTTTGTATGGTTCTAAGACTTTGTGAACCACTCAAAGAAATACATGGATACTGAGCATGAAGGATTAGCAATAGTATGGGTGGTGGAACATTTTAGGACATATATCCTAGGAATGCTGTTTATTATTGTCCCTGACCACGCAGCTTTGAGAGCAATTCAGACCAAGGAAGACTTACAAGGCCAAATGCAATTGTATGAAGAGAAGCTTTCTAGGTATGATTATGATATCATCTACCGTCCAGGGTTGGAAAATCAGATTCCTGATTTATTGTCCCAAGCGCTGTTAGCCTGTGGAGAGATTGAGACGCAAGAAACCCGGGAAGCTCTATCAAGGAATAGGATTTATGTAGAGAAATCCAAGTGTCTACAAGTAGTAAGAGATCTCCATGTGCAATGGGGAGGTCACCTCAGATATGAGAAGCTATGGCAAGCAGTCAAAGCTTGGTACTGGTGGTCAGAGATGAGAGCTACGGTCCTTCAGATTTTGTGAGAATGTGATATTTGCTCTAAGTTCTCAGCGGCAAAATCCAAGGTGCAGCTCAAGTCAGTGATGTCATATTATCCTTTTTAGTTGGTCTCAATGGATACTGGTCATATTACGTTAGCAAGTGGTCATAAAGAATACTTTGTGGTGGCTGTTGATTCTTTTACAAAACAGGTAGAACTTTGAGCACTGACTAAGGAAACAAGCATTGCAATTGCTAAGTTTCTCTGAGAAGAAATAATAACACAGCATGAATGTCCTGAGAAAGTTCTCACCAATAACAAACCACCTTATGTAAGACCAGCGTTAACTAAGGAATGCTTTAAATGGGACATTTCTAAGTTAACCTCAGCTCCATATCATCCCAAGACAAATGGTTTGCCAGGAGAACCATTGGAACCCTATAGCACATTATGGAGAAGTTGGCTGACGGAGCCACAACCCATTGAAAAGATCACCTGGCAATGAGTGTCATGGAATACTGTACAATGCCCCATGATGCTACTGGGTTTTTTGTTTTGGATGTTGTATGGCTGGGAAACTACCACAAGCACTGAGGTGGGCCAATGGGAGTTTGTGGAAAAGAATTCCTATGAAGACGCCATAGAGGAACATGCAGCCGAGATACAGAAGTTATTTGCCAAAGCAAGGAGTAAAGGAGAGCAGATTCAAGAGAGACGTACCGCCAAGTGGAACTCAAAGCCTGGAGTACTTCTCTGTGATCATTTCCAGGTTGGTGATCTGGTATGATTTGATCAAAGGCGCCAAGAAAGGCACCTAAGAAGAGGTCTTCAGGAATGGGTAGGGCCAATGAAGATTATCTCAATTAGTCCAGGGCCAAACTACCTAATTCAAGGGGTTAGAGTTGCCCTAGGAGAAGAATGGCCCTGTGTTCATCCTCAATTCCTTAAGCTGTTCCATGGGGAATTGGAGCTAATAAAGGTACAGGAAGATGAGGCTGATTCCCCTGAAGAGAAGGAAGGGGCCTTGTGACCGTACAACAGTCACTATTGAGTATTTAGCCAATTAAATGCTCCAAAATATAAAGTTATATCTGTTTTTCTGATTTTTTCATGTAGATAGGTTGGATTAGAAGACTTAAGGTAAATATTCCTAAAAACTGGATATCTAGGTTCAATAAAAGAACAGAAGGCAAGATTGGCTGAGTCAATCTTAGAGACTGGGTATCTCAAAAACGGTTTAATTAATCAGGAAGATTAATAAATAAATACACGGGAATATAATTAATGAGGATTTAATCACATTGGTTAAATTTTCTTGCCTGTGTCAAGAAGTTTGGTTAAGGTCAACCATAAGTAAACCCCCAAATTTTGGGTTAAAAGCGCTGCATTGGCAAATTCATTAAATAAAGGCGCCGCCGCGCTGCCTAATGGATTTGAGAAGCGCTGAGGCGCCACTATCAAATTTTTTCAGGCGCTGAGGCGCCACCTGGGAAAGTTCCTAGGCGCCGCAGTGGCGCCTGGTTTGAGTTTTGAAGTGTTTTAATGGGTTTTAAGGGGGGGAACTATTAAATGCAAAGATAACTAAATAAAGGCAAGGATGCCTAGGAATTCAGGGTTGATCAGCTGGCTCCCAGTTATAACATCAATAGCTGAGTTTTGGGATGTAAAATCCACAGGGTTTTGGCGCTGGGAGCTGAGGAAGCTCCATGCTGAATTGGTACATTGGGATGAATGGATTCAGGTGACTTCTTCCTATTGTAGGTTGGTTCTCATAGGTTGAGAAACATTGGTGATCTTTTCAGTAAAGATCTAGGTTTTGATGACTCAAACGTCATAGATCACGTGAGATAGATCATAGGTTGATTCAGGAACTGGAAGGGTTTTAGCCAAATATGCCCCAAATGATATATAAGCAAAAACAGCTAAACTTTAATAAATATATATTGTCAACTTTGACACTTTCCCCTCAACTTCCTTTTCAATTATTATGTCTTCTTTGTTAAATTTTGAAAGGGCCAAATTTGGAGTACTTTGTGTGGAAACTGCTGCTTCCAGGAAAGAGGTTCCTACAAGTTTGTTGGAGGAAGCTTGGGCAAGCTTGGAGGTCACCAAGACTGTGCCTGAAGAGTCCTTGGTGGAAGTAAAGGCTATGTTTGAAGAGTTATATTCCAAATACTTTGCAAAAGAAGGTAACCCCACCCAAGGAAACCAAATCTATGTTTGGGATTCCTGGAACCTGTTAGTAGGATGGGACAAATCTTACAACAAGTAAAAGCAAAGGCAAATTGTGAAATTGAGGCTTTAAGGGCAAGGGAGGAGAAGAGCGTTGAGATCATGGCCTGTTAGCAGGATGATAACAAAATGTTGCCCCATAAAATTGCCTCTCTGGAGACAAAGCTCATCAAAGCTTTGTCAAAGGAAGGTAATGGAAATAAGATTCAAGGGCAGGATAATGGTGGGATGTACTGGTTGTACCTGGATCCGCCACACTTCACCAAACTCTCAATAGATGAAATTCAAGTCAATGCATGCCTCCTTCACTTCATGTTGTAATTTTGATAAGTGGTCATAGACTTCCAATATATCTCTAATATCATTGCGCTTGAAGGGAAAGGAGTAGATATCACAGGTTGGCTGGGGCCTGTCAAGGGAAGAGCTGCCAGGTGTTGGCTCAAGATGGTCACCTCCTGGACCAGCTCACGGATAATTGGTCCATTCTCTTTGATGTGTGCCGCCTCTGTGGTAACCCAGTTGGAGTCTAACCCTTGGTGGCAAAGGGTTTGTATCACTTGATGGGGGATCAGAAAGTTCAGTCCTTGCTTAAATGCTTCAAACAGGGGATAATGCTGTTCTGGACTATCGCCACCTCCAAAATCTGGTTGTTCATTAACTAAAAGTTGATATCCAGATTATGGTATAAAAGCTAAATAAATGATTGCTGGTTTATTACTATATGATGGATCCAGGTCCAACCAAACCATCCTACCATTATCCTGCCCTTGACTCTTATTGTCATTACCTTCCTTTGACAAAGCTTTGAGGTGCTTTGTCTCCAGGGAGGCAATTTTATGGGACAACACTTTGTTATCATCCTTCCAACGGACCATGATCTCAACGCTCTTTTCCTCCCTTGTCCTTAAAGCCTCAATTTTACAATTTGCCTTTGCTTTCACTTGTTGTAAGATTTTTTCCTATCCTACTAAAAGGTTCCAAGAATACACACATAGATTTGGTTTCCTTGGGCAGGAGTCCCTTCTTTTGCAAAGTAATTAGAGTATAACTCTTCAAACGCAGCCTTTACTTCCACCAAGGACTCCTCAGGCACAGTCTTTTGTGACCTCCAAGCTTTCCCAATCCTCCTCCAACAAACTTGTAGGAACCTCTTTCCTGGCAGCAGCGGTTTACACGCAAAGTACTCCAAATTTGCCCTTTCAAAATTTAACAGAGAAGACATAATAATTGAAAAGGTAGTTGAGGGGAAAGCGTCAAAATTGACAATATATCTTTATTAAAGTTTAGCTGTTTTTGCTTATATACCATTTGAGGCATATTTGGCTGAACCCCCTCCGGCATCCTGAATCAATCTATGATTCATCTCACGTGGTCTATGACATTTGAGTCCTTCAAACCTAGATCTTTACCTAAAATATCACTAATATTTCTCAAACTATTAGAATCAACCTGTGTCCTTACTACAGTCACATTAGGCTATGGTTTCATAAAGAGGTTAATTGTGATGAATTTCATACGTTGAAATTCAAAACAAAAGGATTGGCCTTGGAGAGACTTTCCAGCGTAGCAATGATACCCAGGAATCAATTAGCTGTACTATTTGAGGGCCGTAATGAATAATCTGAACAATTCAGATTATGAGACTAGGTGTCTCAAACTGTCTAATTAACCATGGAGGTTAATTGATACCCAGGAAATAATTAGGCTGTACTAATTGAGGGCTGTACTGAATAATCTGAATGGTTCAGATTATGAGAATAGGTGTCTCAAACCAATTTATTAGCAAGGAGGGTTAATTAATTGATACCCTTGAATATTATTAATGGGTATTTAATCATGGGGCCAAAATGGACTTGACTTGTCAAGTAAAGACTTGTTGTCTTCAAACGGATTAATTAACTGGGAAGATTAATTAATATATGCTTGGAATATAATTAATGAGGATTTAATTATATTGTTTAATTGCCTTGACTGTGTCAAGAAGTTTGTTTAAGGTTAGCCAAAAGTAAACCCCCAAATTGTGGTTTAAAAGCGCTGTTTTGGAAAATTAATTAGGTTAAAAGTGCCCCTGGGCCGCCTAATTGATTTGTAAAGCGCCACCCAGTGAATGTTTCAGGCGCTGAGGCGCTGTAGCACCTGGAAAAGTTCCTGGGCGCCGCAGTGACGCCTGGTTTGAGTTTTGAAGCGTTTTAATGGGTTTTTAACACAAAAAACATTAAATATAAAAAACAGCTAATTGTAACAATGATTTCTATGCATTCAGGATTGATCAGCTGGTTCCCAGTTGGAACAAGGATAACTTGGATCAGGATATAAATATTTCATAGGGTTTTGGCGCCAGAAGTCCGGAATCTTTCAAGCCAAAGCAATACATTTCCACATAAAGAATCAGGTGTTTCTGGAATGTATTAGAGCACATTCTTATAGGTTAATAGTGTGAATATCTTTTTGGTAACAATCTGGATTGAATGATGCCATTATGTTTTAAACCATGTGATAGGAATCCAGTTGTGATTCTGGAACTGGAGGGGTTTTCATCCAAATGTACCCTGATTGGTATATAATGGAAACTTGATAATAATTAATAAAAAAAATGTACTTATTAGTGATAATGGTTACTTTCCCCTCAATCTTTTAATACTTTGTATTTTTGGCTTTTAACTGAAATAAGACTACCTTGTAATGAAAGAGATGGTCTGCAGCTAAGACTATGGGAAGCAAAAAACGTGGAAGTGATCACCAGATGGCAACAAGTTTAACACCAAGATTGCTTGCCTGGAATCCAAGCTCATTGAAGCTTCCATATAGGATCCCTGTCAAACCGTAAAAGAGTTGGACCGGGATAATGAAGAAGCAAGCATGAATCTCCTTGATCCGTCACTCAACCTACAATGGGAAGAAGTCACCTGACTCCATTCATCCCAATGTTCCAATTCAGCATGGAGCTTCCTCAGCTCCTGGCGCCATGAACCCTGTGGATTAAACATCCCAAAACTCAGCTATTAATGTTCTAACTGGGAACCAGCTGATTGATCCTGAATTCCTAGACATCTTTGTCTTTATTTAGTTATCTTTGCATTTAATGGTTTTTTTCCTTAACCCCCATTAAAATGCTTCAAAACTCAAACCAGGCGCCACCGTGGCGCCCAGCAATTTCCCCAGGTGGCACTTCTCAAATCAATTAGGTGGCGCGGCAGCGCTTCTAACCCAATGAATTTGCTGAAGCAGCGCTTATAACCCAAAATTTGGGGGTTTACTTATGTTTGACCTTAACCAAACTTCTTGACACAGTCAAGGAATTTTAACCAATATAGTTAAATCCCCATTAATTATATTCCTGTGTATTTATTAATTAATCTTCCCAATAAATTAAACCGTTTTTGAGACACCCAGTCTCCCAGATTGACTTGGCCAATCTTGTCTTCTGTTCTTTTATTGAACCTAGATATCCAGTTTTCAGGAATCTTTACCTTAAGACTTCCAATCCAACTTATCTACATGCAATAATCAGAAAAACAGATATAACTTTATATTTTGGAGCATTTAATTGGCTAAATACTCAATAGTGATTGTTGTACAGTCACACACTAGTATTGTTCCAACTGAACCAAATGAAGATTTGGTATTTGAAATTGGAGAAGACAACAATCCAATAGAAAGGACAGAATAATAAGAATAAGGTGTTGTTTATTGTAGAATATTGTGATTAATATACCATATGGGGAAAGCCACAAGGGGGTGGCATAGTGGGAAGTTCCATGTAAGGTTTAAAAACAAGGAATAACTTGTGCTGGGATCAGCAAGTCAAATTGGTAGCACTCCTAATTAAGATGAAGTACCCGCCATTCAATATTGCCATCAGATTGGTCCATGTTGTTAGATACATCAAGGGGCAACTCATTGAGCGTCCCTGTATATTGTAAGATGCGTTAGCAGGCAAGTCTGGGAACTTATTTGCAATACCCCCCTTGTCCCCTGATTGTCTTTAGACACCAAGACTGGAGTCTGCAGAAGGTCTGAGAAGGTCTGCACAAACAGCCTTTGTGTGGGGATGGTGCAGCAGGGGCGCAAGCAATTGTGGTGAAGCTTCTTGGTATTCCCTTGGGCATCTTTGAGTTGATAAGTATGATTGTCATAGACAGTGGCTATCTTGAAGGGCCCTAGGTAGTTGGGCTTCAACTTGGCAGAATTGGGGTTGAGGGTGTAGATGGAGTCACCTACGGCGCACCTGGCTTTGAGGTGCTTTGTCCCCCCTTCAATTTGCTTGTGTTTGATTTCCCAGGCTTTGGCACGCCATTGATCTAGGTATGGGGTTGTTACTAGGGGAGGCTTTTCAGGAACTCTGAGCTGTATCTTTCCCTGTTCAACTCCTGTCAGACTTTCAGGTGATCCAAAGGCCAGGATGCTAGAGCTGAACCCTGTGCCCCTGTTGATTCTTGCTTGTAGGATAAGTAGAGAGGTAGGCAGGTGTTCAGTCCATGCGGTGTTGGGGTGCTCTTGTAGATCTTAGCAATCAGTTGAACCAGTGAGCCATTTAACTGTTCTACGCGCCATTAGATTGTGGATGGTAGGGGGTTGTAAATATACGTTAGAGTGCATTCTTGGCGCAGTATGCCTTCATGACATGCCCAAAGAATTTGGGGCCGCCATCTGTGATGAGACGTTTGGAAGCCCAAAGTGGGCCACAATTTCCTTGCCAATGAAGCAGGTGATAATGGTGGCAGGGTGGTTAGTTGTTGCCCAGGCCACTAGCCAGCAAGTGAAGAAGTTGATGGCAGTGATAATGTACTTCTTTCCCAGTCTGTCTTTGTGGAGTGGCCCCAAAATGTCAAGAGCCCACTGCTCAAAGGGTTCCATGGCCTTGATGGGCAGGACAGACTTGGGGGGTGCAGGTTTGGACAAATTCTTTTTTCACAGCACTCACGTTTTAAGGAGATCTAAGATGTCTTGACGCATGTGCAGCCACCAAACCTTTTGTTTCATGATCTCAAAGAGATTACGCCCTCTGATATAACCCAGGGTTTGGTGGTAGTGCAATATTGTGTCACCTTGTTGTGTGGTGGGAATATAAGGCGTCTTCTCACCTGTCTCTGTCCAACAGCAGACATTACCAGCATTGGTGGTGAACTGACTCTCGTTATCCTTCAACTTGGAGATGGTTACCAAATTAAGGCCTTCATAGCAAGTTGTCCAGGGGGGAGGTAGAGCATGGGCCAATCAGGGTCCAAACTATTGTCCCCAGTGATGGATGCTACGTAGAGTTGCAAAAGGGTGTTGGCTGTGACAAGTTCCTTCCCAGGCTTGTACTCAATGAGCAACTGGTAGGGAGATAGACACTCAACCCAACCTGCTTGGTGGCGTGTCAAGTGGGACTGCGTGTTAAAGTACTGGAGTGACTTGTGGTCTGTCATAACGCGGGGTGGGAAGGTAGCACCTTCCAAGTAACAGCGCCACTTCTCAACGCAGTGCACAAATGCTGCCAACTCTTTATCATGAATGGGATAGTGTTGTTCCAAGTTGGTAAGTTTCTTGATTCATATGCCACAGGGAGAAAGATGCCATTGTCAGTTTCTATCCTTAGCTTGCCCCCTATGACCCTGTCAGAGGCATCAGTCTTGAGTTTGTACTGATGGTTTTGATTGGGAAACTGCAGTATGGGTGCTGTTGTAAGCCTCTGCTTCAACATCTCAAAGGCTCAATCTCTGATGGGGGTCTAATGGAAGTGCTGTGAGGTGTTGAGGAGCTCAGTTAGAGATGCAATGAGTTCCCCACAATTGGGAATGAACTTGCGCATGTAGGCAACCATGCCTAAGAATGTCTGTACCTGGCCCACATCAGTGGGGGCGGCATGCTGATGATTGCCTTGATTTTGGCAGGGTTGGGCTTTATCCCTTGGGCAGAGATGGTGTTCTCAAGGAATAGCAGCTCTAACTTGAGGAACTTGTTTTTGAGGGTTTAGCTTTTAGATGGTTTTTCTGAAGGGTGTCAAGGACAGCACAGAGGTGTTGGAGGTGTGTGGTTTGATCTTGGCTGAAGATAATAATGTTTTCAAGGTACACAACCATGCATTTCCCAATCAGTTTCTCAAATGCTTTGTTCATCAACATTGCAAAGGTGGAAGGAGTGTTGGTCATTCCAAAGTTCATGACCTGACACTCAAACAACCTGTAGCGCGTGCAGAAGGCAGTTTTTGCCTCATCACCTGGTGCAATGCAGACCTGGTTGTACCCTGCAGTGAGATCAATCTTGCTAAAGATCTTTGCACTTGCAAGTGTATCAAACAGGTTGTCAATCAGCAGAAGGGGGTACTTATTCTTAACAGTCACCTCATTTAGGGCGCAGTAGTCTGTGACCAGGCAAAGGGACCCGTCCTTCTTAGCTACCAAAAAGACAGCTGCCCCGTGGGGAGAGCAAGGGGCAAATGAAGCCCTTATCAATGCGTCCACAAGGTGCTGGCAGAGGATCTCATCTTCCTTTGGTGTAATACAATATAATGATTGTGCTTTAGGTAACAATCCTTGGAGTTTTACAGTGTGCTGGATCCCCCGGGGAGGAGGTAGTTGTTCAAGTGTCTCCCTAAACACGTCCTTGTACTACTCAAGGAGTGCAGCAAGCGCTGGTGGTGAAGTGGTCAAAGGAGGGATTGCAGATGGTTCAGCACAGATAACTTTGACTGAACATTGATTGAAGTCTAGTTTCCCCCCTTGAAGTTGTACAAGCCTGTCTCTGTTATCCTAACAAAAACAGTATTGTGGAGTAACTTGCTCATTTCCACAGGGTAGATCTGAAAGCCCACCCCATTTCTATTAAGGGTGATAACAGATATATCCCAGTCAATGTAGGGACAGTTATTCCAAAGCCAGTTGAGGCCAGCAATTACGTTGTGGCTGAGCCCTGCCATGATTGGCCCAGAGAGCTTACTCTGGGTGTACCCATCCTCACAGAGAAAGGTACTGTCTCATGGGTAATTGAAACTCTACGGGAGTCAGCTACTTGTACTGCCTTGAACCTGCTAGGCACTTGGTCCAGTTGTTGGGAGTTGGCAAACGCCTTGTCCACCATAGTGTAGTCTGCCCTGGTATCTACAAGTAATTTGTGGGTGTTTCCACAGAAACAGAAGGGATAGGCTAAGTGGGTTACTTTATTTGGAGAGTGGCTTGCTTGTAGTACAGGGTTGTCACTGTGGACTTAGAAGACGTCCAGGGTTTCAACTTCATGGATGTTGTAGTTGCAGGGGTTCTTTACAAGCAAGGATTGAGAGGATGGGTCAGGTGGGGTTGCAGGGCCTCTTGTTGCTACAACCCCCAGGCTTTTCCCTGATCCTCAATCTGCGCTAGCTGGAGCTCCCCCCTTGCGGGGGCGTTTAGTCCTATTATCCTGCTGACAGGGCTGGCAGCGGCCCACTTGATTGTGGCCACTGCCAGGTGCTGTACAAGGTTGGAATGGAGAATCACTGGTACTGCGGAAGCCCATTAAAGCCTGGGTGTTAGCCTCCACAATGGCCTTGTAGAAGTCATTGATGGAGGTGCAGCAACCTACGGGGACCCACTTGCAGATATGGGGGTTTAACCCATTGATGATGAGGGTGAGTAGCATTGCATTTCCGTCAGTCACAGTTTTGGGGGCGGCAGCAAGAGCTTGTTGCCAGGCAGCAAGGTACTCAGGAACAGAACCAGTTTGTTTGATTTCTAGAAGAGGAGTTCTCACGACAATGGGGGAGAAGGTTTTGCTGTAGCAGGACTTTGCAGCGTCTTGGAATGCCGCCCAGGTAACGTCAAGTTCATGGCTGGCCCAGTTGATGAACCACACGGCAGCGGGCCCTGTGAGGAAGCAAGACACAGTGGCAACCCACATGAGCTCAGGAACCTGACATATACAGAGGCGGGTTTTGGTGGACTGGAGCCAACTGAAAATGTTGGCCCCTTTGATGCCACCCAAAAAGGATTCTAGCTGAAGGTTGAGCATACGTTGTGACAGGTCTGACTGGGGCTGAGTGACACTGATGTCACACTGCCCAAGGCGGAGCCAATTGTACACGCTTGTGAGGACTAGCTGGTCTTGATAGATGATATACCCGTTTGGGATGTCCTCCTTGGGGATTGGCAGGAAAGTTTCTTGTTGGGGAGTAGCCATACAGCCTGTACTCTGTCCTTTCTTAGGGGGAATTTTGTTTTAGGTAGGTTGTGAACCTACTGCTGCTACCACTGTTCAACTGAACCAATTAGGATTAATTATTTGGAATAGGGGAAGACAACAGTCCAATAGAAAGGACAGAATAATAAGAATAAGGTGTTGTTTATTGTAGAATATTGTGATTAATATACCATATGGGAAAGGCCACAAGGGGGTGGCATAGTGGGAAGTTCTATGTAAGGTTTGAAGCAGAGGAATAACTTGTGCTGGGATCAGCAAGAAATATTGCTAGAGCTCCTAATTAGGATGAAGTACCTGCCATTTGATATTGCCATCAGATTGGTCCGTGTTGTTATATACATCAGGGGGCAACTCATTGAGCGCCCCCTATGTATTGTAAGATACATTAGCAGGCGAGTCTGGTAACTCAGTTGCAATAGTATTCCCTGGTCTTGTATAAAGCTCTGTAAGCGCCCCAAGTGTACTTAATTGTGGCAGATAGCTGGGTGGGAAAAGTGCTGGATGTAGTCCTTCACATGCTCAGCATGTCAGATGTCCTTACAAGTTGATCATGGTTTATCAGGCTTATGTTACAAAATTCCTCTATGGATATCTCCGCAGAGGGATGTTGGATGGCCAGCAGCTATGATTGTTGACCTTTGCTGTCTGCCCATTTGTCCATTCTAGTCATGGATTTCCAGATGGCTTCTTCAGAGGGACTGACATTAGTGTCCACTTCTATGTGTGCAGGTGCAGTCAATAGTAGGGGGCTCCAGTTGCCAAGTGGTGAGGGCTGGGGGACATCATCCATAAATTTTTGGAGTTGATCAAAACCACTGGGTAGGTCTTTTTAGGTGTTATTATTGCCACAAGGCATCTCTCCCTCCACCAAGAAGGAATCACGGGGGTTAGAAGGGCCAGGTGTTGGTTCAAAAATTGCCATGAGCTCCAAATGCTGTAAGTCTGGACTATTGGGTATAGCTAGCAAGAATCAGCCCTGATAATTTCTCAATTACTATACCTGAATACAGGGTAGTAAAACCAAAATAATAGTGAACAATATGTGGGGGTAACCCCTTATCTTTATTTCATATAAAAACCAAGTATATATAGAGAGGTGGGAAATTGATAGAGGGGAAATTGGTGGGATGGAAGGCCAGGGAATCAGGCCAGGTTTGACATTAATATCATAATCAAAATATCAATATAGGCTATTGATTTTGCACCCAGAAGTAAAGATTGATTGGCAATCAGATTATTGATGTCACATCCATTTAGATTTCTGGACTCAAGTGCCAAGTATGAGCCTTAATTCCGGAATTGAAGGCCTTGTTTATTGCCCCTTTGTGTAAAATCCTAATTTCCAAATTACTGAGAGGTTTTTGAGTGAAATCCAGAATGCTCTGGAATCCACTAGTTCTCAATCAATTAGTTGAGCAATTGCCTATGTGTAATTAAGTTCTGGATCTAACTTAAAACTTAATATCCATCAAATCCATTGCATTTTAGCACATTGCAACAGTTATCATAATATATTTAGAAGCTTCCAAGCCTGCAATTCCATACAATGGCACCATTGACACAGAGATTTAAATTTTAATTGTAAATTAATCTATTCTATTCTATGATGGCTATCTCAAATAGTTAAAATAAAATATTATAATTATATGGATTGTTATTTCTGTTAATTACACATAAAAACTAAAAAGACACAAAAGTGCTCAAGTTAGAAGTGAATTTTATTAATGTATATTAAAATGATTTTATGAGGACCTTCTCTGGGATTTATTTTGCAAAACTTGTGTTGCAACATCTTTGATTACTCCCTCTTGGGGAATTAATGCCCCAAGTAAATCACCGAGCGGCTCACTGAGTGGTTTACTGCCCAGTCAATAAACCGGTGGCACCATTATCAGTTAACCATCTATGACAGGAATCACTCAATCCAGGTCCTAAATGGAACACAACTTGATTAAGCCTCATGACTCAAGAGGAACATTACTCAGATAAGCCCCATGACCTCCATGACGTACATGGACAACATGTGGCTTGTCATGATACTATATATTAACCTATATTCATATTCAATAAAGTATCATTCTCTTCTTAATCTTCCCCTTTATCTTGTTTATTATACTTCCCAGAAGTATAAACTCAACACTTATTTGCTAAAATAAGCATAAGAAATTAATTATAAATAAAAAATCTAAAATGTAAATATATTTATTGGAAAAGAGAGCTTTAAGGGCACTTATAGTGGGTTCTTTTGTATGTACCCATCCAGCAGTGGAGGTGGTGCACAACCTCCACTGCCACACTGTAGATAGTAAATACACCATGATTAAAATATTCACAGAAGCTTTTAAAAGGGAGGATGGTCAGTTGAGAGTTTAGGAGCAGCTTTTCTGGCGGAGCTGCAAACCCATAGATTCCAGCCAGGACCAGTGTGTCTTGTATCACATGGTCAACCAAGTCATATCCAGGGGGACCTTCTTCCCATCCAGGGAGAGACTGGCCTTGTTGATCCCAAGGAGGATCCTGTCTATGTCCTCAACGTTTGCACCCATCCCAAAGTAAAAGAGGATCCCCAGGTAAACCACCAGATGAAGCCTTTGCTGGGCAAAGGCTTCAGTAAACTTGCACAATTTATTAAAAACTGCACTATTTTTTTGTATTTGATCTTAGCAAAGGTAAGCTCCATTGCTACAGAGACCCCTGTCTTATCAGCGCTCCAGGCCAACCCAATTCTTCCAGGAGTATTTTTGTTTTCTTGACAGCTGTTGCATCTGCAACAGCCAATTTACCCACCGCACACCCAAACTTCTCGAGTAGGTACAAGAGTGTGTGCTCCACCAGGAAGCATAAGCAAGCAGCCACGTAGACCTGGTCCATCTCTGGTATGTTCTTAAATGGGAGCATCTCCAGGATGTCCCAAAAAATTTCATTGGAGTTTACACAGTAAACTGTACTGAGGGATACTGGGTCCAGGCGGACCAGTTGGGCATTCTTGTAGGCAGTAACTGCCCACTTCAATGACCTTTCAGCATGTGTAAGCCCAGTCAATGCCTCCCTGGACATTGGGAAGGTACTGCAGATTCTATCCTCAAGCTCCTGCAAAACAGGGGGTAGAGCCAGCTGCTTGGCAACATGGCTGGTGTAGTTTGCATAGTACGTGGCTGGGACATAGGGGACCAGGACCTGTCATAATTTTCTGTCAATATTTTTTATAATAAAGGTAAAATTTTAAAAGTTTATTGATTCTTTTAGGTTACCTTCTTCTGTTTCCTCTTTGCCAGCAGCTTTAGCAGGCTTGGCCATTCTTGGCGCAATCAATTGTGCCAGCAATTCTGTATCCTCCTTTTGGGTCTGCTTTGCAGGCTTGAGAGGTTCATACATCTCTGGGAAGTCAACCCAGACAAACTGTGCAGAAAGATTGTACACCTTGAATTGTAAGCCCTTGGCCATAGTTCTTTAATGTTGAGCAGGCGCTCAATGGTCTTCTCTGATGTGTTGGACATTTTGGTCATTAATGCCTTTGTGGACACATTGTTGATTTTTACCCAGTGAGAATTTCAGAGTCAAGGTCTTCAAGAAGCTTCTCCAATTCTCTCATTGATTTTTACTAACCTTTTCATATGTTTTTATAGCTTTCATCCCAATAAACTCTGTGTTATTCTGATACTATTGCCTCTGTCAGTGATTCACTCCTGAGATAGGAGGGAACCTAAGTAGTGTAAAAGAGCAGTGTGATAAAAACCCACCATAAAAATTTCTACAGGAATTTCAAACATCAATGTATTCACTAAATGACCCCATAATTTATATGAACCCAAGAAAGGAGCAAAATGAGCAAATACATAATATACTGCAACATAAGTCAAGACATACCAAAGAGCTTCTGGACAGATCACAGGAGGGGGAAAAGGAGGAGGATTGGGCTTATTACAAGTAGGTAAAAACTGATGTTTAGTGTAAAGATAATCCCAAGCTGAAGTTTTGGTAGCATCCTTGACCCAGATATTGGAATCAAATTGGCAACAGTCAGAAACAGGATACCAGAAAGCTAGAAAAGAAAAGAAGCAGGAGTATTTTCTGCTTCCAGTCCATCTGAATTTAAATTTAGAAAACTACTAATTTACCAAGCAAAAAATATAGGATACCAAATTTATTGATTCAGGAAATTAAAGTTGTTAGAGCACTGGGGAAAACCCCAATACTACTGACTAAATACTTGGGATTGGGAATGTGGAATAATTTGAGGTGGAATTTGGGGTGAAAGATTTAACCTGTGGCTACTCTATGGTTGGTCATTTTGGTCTGGCTGCTGCCAAGCAGACTTCATAATGCAGCTTGCATTAGCCAAACCTAACAGTTAAACAAGGAATAGGAATCTATGTAAGATGGCCTGGGAATAGTTCAAACAAGCTGGTATTGTGATTGGGGCTTTTTCTGCATCATCATCAGGCTTGGTAATTGGTTGGCTTGGCCCCTTTTCTGTGCAGATTGCTTATTAATGATAGTGGTGGTTTCTGTTGATTTTTGGTAGGAGAAACATTGTTTATGGAGTCTAGGTTCTGTAGTAATTGGTTTATTTGGGTTCAAAGCTGTAATGGTACCTGCTTTTGCTTTCAAGCTGGTTTGTAAGTTTGAAACTGACTTAATTTCTAATTGATTATTATATTTCAAAAGTTGATTTTGAAAAGGTTTTGAGTTCAATCCCTGAAGGTAATAATCTGTATTTAAACTGTTCTGACATTAATCTGTATTTAGACATCCAGTTTTACCATCCAGGAGTCCCAAAAGCTGCATTTCCCTATTTGTGGGTACCACTATAAATATGTGAGGCAGCCAAGGCTTATGAATAAATTTAGCTTCTTGGAGATGTTCCCAAAGGCAAGATTTCCCTGTTTTTATACCAGTTTTCACAATCATATTTAAGTTTTAAGTAATTTCAATCCTTACAGCCTCTTTGTTTATTCCTTTTTGTTTTCCCATTTACTACATTATCCCATCTTTTTACCCATTTTGTATATGTTTTACGCACATCTCAATATTTGTTTTTTGCTTTGTGTTGGCACTGTTTCCTTGATTACCATATTATTTTTGGTGCTTTGCATAGCCTCTTGTGAAAATATTAACAACATTTTGGTTATCAGCTAAATTTAAGTTAGAAATCTATATGTTAGTTGTGTTTAGATAAAGTTGTTACTGATCCAAATTCAAAACCTTAATGATAAACTTTTAGCCAATCAAGAGCCAAGTGATAAAGTGATTGTTTTGACATAAAGTGAAATACAATAATTCTTTGATGCATGTGCGCTAATTAATCTGATTGGCTGGATTGTTTGCAATTGTGTGCCATTGCTGCCGTGGCAAGAAGTCGGTGAGCTAGTGCCCAATCAGCTGCTGGGTTGGCACTAGTTCACCAACAACTTGCCACTGTGACAATGTCACACAATGGCAAAACAACCAGCCAAACATATCAATTAGTGCCCATGAACTAAAGGATTATTGAATGTCCCTTTAAGCCAAAAGAATCACTTTATCACTTGGCTCCTGATTGGCTTAAAGTTTATCATTAAGGCTTTGAATTCAGATCAGTAACAACTTTATCTAAACACAATAAACTTATAATTTTATAATTTAAATTTAGCTGATCATCAACTTTTTGTCAATATTTTCACAAGGAGCTGTGTAAAGTGCTAAAAATAACTGTTATCTGGATCTAGATGCATGGTATATTAGATATATAATTTTATAGAAATAAGCTGAACATAAAGAACAAAACTAACTATAAACAATGAAAAAATGGAAAATTGAAATTCAAGATAAAGATACTATAAATACAAAATCTTTGGCAACAGGGGGTTTATTGGGGCAGGGAATAGTGATGCCTAGGAGGCAGAATAACATGGGAAGGAAGACGTAGAGGCAGTGCTGGCCTGGGGGGTCTGGGATTAGGTGGGTTGGGCTTGCAGGTGAGGGGTGGGGGTGGCAGGAATCAATGCAGGAGGATTGTGTGTGATGGCTGCCATATAATCTTGTTATATTTCTCATTGGTTATTATCTTAATTGGCTGGTAGGTGGCTGTGGCACAGGGTGGGAAGTGCTTATTCTTACGTGATTGGTTGCCCATATTCACATGGAAAAAAATTTGAGCAAACAAGTCAGTCACCATTTGGCAATTAAAGAGAGACTCATGGTCTATGACACCAAGATAAAGCTTATAAATGCCTTTGGCTGGCAGTCCTGTACTGTGTCTCCAATGTTGAAGAGCACAACATCAGCCAGATGTATGTTAGCGTGGCTGGTGGGGTAGACTGAGGCATGGTGCTTCCGTCCTTGGATGATATTGATGGTGGTGGAGCTACCCTCTATCTGGTGGCTCATGAAAACCCAATAGGAGGAATTTGAGCTCTCCCAAGATTTGAGAAATCAACCAAGGACCTGGCTATACTCATGAATATTGGTGTAATCAGGTTTTGTTCAATATTAGACAAAATTTTGTTCAAAACATCCAAAAATGCACCAATAAAAGTCCTTCTCTTGACCTTCTTCCTTCCTTTTTGGGTGGCAGCTTTCCGTTGCTCACCAAAATCATCAAAAGCTATTGATAGCTTGTAATATGAGATGAACATGACATCATCAGTTAGACTAGTCAGGCATTGGGCCAGAGTTGATTCAATGGCAGTGTCATACGGGGAATCCTCAGTGCAATCTCATTGGTTGCTGGCAGCATTGGTAAGAAACCGTACTGAAGCTGCCTTCCCATACATCTGGAGCTGCACCATGTGCTCAGACACCCAAATGCCATGGTGCATAAGTTGCTCCAGACCTGGGTCAAAGGAAGCTTGGGGTCCTACTAACGGAGGTCGGGCATAATTGGGTAGGCATCATTAATCTAGAGATCTGGGGCCTTCTTGTGCTTCTTTTCCATCCCAATCAGGTTCCCCTTGTTCACAAGGTTGTTGAATTCCCATATTATTGTGGCTCAGGTAAATTGCAACTGGGTGGCAATTTGGTCCCAGGACAGACCACGCAGATTGAGTGCCACAATTTCCTGAAGAATTTGGGCAGTGATTATTCTGCATTTGGGGCGCTGGGCCTCAGGAGATGAAGCCTGATTGGCTGAGGGGGGCAGGTTGGCTGGTGGCAGCAAGTTTTTCCAAATCAGGATTGTAATACTGATTGATGGGTTGATTGGCAGCTTATGCAGGGATGGGTAAGGGAGCAGGGGTAGAACTGGGCGCAAAGTGACTCTCAAACAAGTCAAAGCCATAGGGGTTGGGGGTCAAGTACAGGTCAGCTTCCTTATTATCCACATCAAAGGCTTGGGTGTAAACAAGTGCCTCCACGTTCTGAGCCCTGCCCCCATTGAAGCTGGCTTGGCTGCTACTGGCTTGGTTGCTGGTGAAGTCAAAAAGGTTGTTGTTGTTGAAAACCATTGTAAAAAAACTTAGGATAAAATCACTAAAAGTAGAAGTTTAAAATTTTAAGATTTATTTTTATTGTAATCTCAAGTTCATATTTAAAAAAGTCCCAAACCCATTTTACATAAACCAAGAGCCATGAAAATGATTAAAATGCCTCTGTTCCTAAATTGGATAGCTAAAGATTATCTGTTAAAATGTATTTTTCTATTTTAGGATGCTCATACTACATATCTTGTGTTACTTCACTTTGTTTTGTGTTAGTGGAACCTTGCTTCTAGATTGCTCAAATTTTTTTCATTTTAGTCCTTATGTTGGTGCCTCATATAAATCCTGAATGGACTAAAATATATTCTGGAACAGCATTCATCCATTTCACTTGCTGTGTCAGTCTATTTTGTTTGTGGTTTAAACTACACCGCTTAATGTTTGATATTATTTTGTATAATGTGCTAGCAATATTTTGTTTATTGTTTGACAGTTCATTTTTTAACCATAAATATTTAAATTATTTAAGTCCTGAATCTTTCGCAACTTGGATTTTGTTTAAATCTGAAATATTTTTGTTTAAATCTGAGGTATTTTTGGTTGTTGCCATAGCTTTTAAAACTACTTTAATGAACTTTGGGATGACCAATCTCACTTCAACGTTTGCCACTATGATAAATCAAGCACTAAACAGTCTCTCAAATACATTATACTACCTTGGCAATATCATCATATCCTCAAAAACCAAAGAGAAACACCTCATGCATGTCTGCAAGACACTAAATTGACTTGCAAAGCACAAACTCTACGTAAAGCCAAGCAAGTGCCAATTTATTAGAAAAGAACTCTTGTTCTTGGGCCACATTGTCTCTGATGGCGGCATCAAAGCAAACTCAGATAAAATTATAGCCATAAACAACATAAAATGTCCCAACTCTGTCAAACAAGTTAGATGCTTTCTCAGAATGGTAGCTTACCTAAGGAAATACATCAAAGACTATGGAAAACTAATTGCACCAATCAATGACTCAACCAAGGGTAACACTAAAAATAAATTCATCTGGACACCTGAATGTGTCAAGAATTTCTAGCTATTAAAGCAAGCTCTGATTAAATCACCAATTGTGTAATACCCAAATAACAACAGGTGCTATAAGTTTGATTCAGATACCAGCAACACCACCATTGGTGTAGTACTATGTATCTGCCAGTCAGGGCAGCAAGACTTCCTGCCAGTATGTTATAAAAGTAGAAAACTAACTAACAATGAACAGAGATACCCTATACACAACAAGAAATTGCTAGCAATATACCATGTATGCAAGAAATGGAGATGTTATCTAGAAGTACATTTAAGCGTACAATTACTAACTGACCATAAATCCTTAATCTATTTGAAAACTCAGAACGCACTTGCACAGCAACAAGCCAAATGGATGTCCCTGCTAGAGCAGCTCAATTTGGACATCCAATACAAAAAGGGGCAGAGCTGGTCACGGCTGATGCTCTCTCAAACTATGTCAGCCTAGAGAGGATCATCCTGACCACTTGGACCCTGACTGGCCAAACCTATACAACTCTGAGTATAAAACCTAAGGTAAAGACTCCTCAACACACCAACTGACCCACAATACATTAGTAAGAAACAAAAAGTATTTCCATGTATCAAATGGCACTGTATACCAAATCATTAACAACAAGCATGTTCCTTACATCCCACTTGCATAAAGAGTTGACACCATATTAAGAAATCACTGCCTACTAGGACATACAAAGGCTAACAACCTATACCTCACATTAAAAGAGATAGTATGGTGGCCCAATCTTAAACAAGATATCATTGATGTTCTGAAAAAGTGCACAGTGTGCAAGAAATACAACAGCACAAAGGCTTCCCAGCCAACAGTCAACCCAGTACCAGACCCTGAACCATTCAAGGTTTGGGGACTGGATATAGTGGGCCCCTTCCCAGAAACTAAAACAAATCAACGGTTTTTAATTGTAACCATTGACTTTGCTACATGCTGGCCCATCTGCTGGGCAACACAGAACCACAAGGCATAAACAATAAATTGCTTCATCAACAAGGCAATCATAGCCTACTACAGAACCCCATACTACATCATCACTGATGGAGTCACAGAACTGTCAGAAAACGTGGTAAACAATAACTAAAAATCAAATAATATCAAATAATCCATAACCTCACCCTACAGGTCACAGCCAATGGCAGAGTTGAACGCCTAAATAGCAGTCCCATCAGAACCCTTGAGAAAATAATGGATGACAAAGCCAGATCCACATGGCCACTATATGTGAAACATGAATTTTTAGTATCTTGGGTACACACCAATCAAGGGACAGGCTACTAACTGTTTAAACTAACATACATATACAAACCAGAGATAGCCACCTGCAATAACCAACCATATGTTAAGATCCATTAGGGAAATCTCCCACAGTGGAACAGGTCCCAGCACTACAACACATATGCCTCAAAGCTAAGATAGCAGAAAGCAATAGACTCAAAGCACAAAAGATGACCTCTAAAGAGGAACCACTCCTAATACATTCCCTGTCTGGATACTTGCTGGAAAAAAAGAAACTTGATTCAGTACACAGAGGACCAGGAAGGGTTGTTGAATACAGATCAGACAGAATCACCTACCTAGTCAAGTTCCAAGGCGCTAAAGACCCTATCATCAAGAAGTATCACAGATCCTTTCTTTTCCTTAGAAAAGGGGAACACTTGACTTGGATAGTACCTACTAGCAAATAGCTCCAAGAACATCAGGCGGCATCTGTCAAGACAAAGTCCCCTCTTGATGTACCAGAGTAACCCCTTAAGGTAGGGGTATGTTGAAGAGCTGTATTTACTGGTATTCTGTATATTGCCAACATACATAACATCCATTCATTGCCTGGTTTGATTCCAATCCAATAATCAGTTCAACATTCCAGAAATGATAAAAAGCCTATATCACAGGACTTGTCTATGTATCCAGCAACTTGAATCCAACTCATACATGACCTCCCTGTTGTAACCTTGGCTATGATGTAGTGATTGGTTGTTTGCTTAACTCAATTATAACCTATGTATTACTAAAGACTAATCTAAGATGATTATCTACTTAGTGTGTATAATAAATGTATAGTTAATGTAATATTGATCCTTTATTTAATAATACAAGTAAAGAGTATTATAGGGGATTTGTGATTAATCTTAAGCCACTGATCCTCTTATCAGACTTCACCCTAGATTATATTGGCTCTCAGCCCATCAATTGGTATGATTGTTTGATGGGCTAATTAACCCTCTGAGGTTGTGACCTGTTGGTCAACCAGACTAGTTGTTCATCCAAACTACAGGGCAATTCAATTCTTTGCACTAGAGTCTAATTGATGGTAGATATTGATGTCAGTAATGGCTAGTTTACACTAGCTGCATTACGACATTTCCCCCACTAAACTAGATATTACAGCAACAGTGTTTTCTCTCTTATTATGGTTAATTGTCCCAAACAAGTAAAGAAAGCCAGTAGTAAGATATAGTGACCAGCCACCACTGAGAGTAACTGTCCACCATGCTAACTCAAAAAGGCCAGGCCCCAGGGAATCATCATGTCCATCACCCATCTTAGAGCCAGAAAAAAGAGAGAACTTTGACAAATTATTAGGTGACAAAGTTGATGCTGCCTTGCAAATTTCAACCAGTGGCATTGCATACCAACCAAGTACACCAACAAATACTGACATTCAATCTTCCACCACAACTCCAAAGAAGACACCAAGGCAAACTGCTACGCCTAGTCAGACAAGGTGTACTATTCCCAGTTCTCCATTAACAAGGCTCAAAAACCTAACTTCAGAGGAAATCACAAGTACAGTGGCTGTGATGCAAGAAGACCAACATGGGCAATAAGTAAACATGGACCTGCATGTTTGTTGGTATTCAATCCAAAGGCTGCAGCTGTGTGGTTCTTATGTCATGTGGTCAGTCTTAATACTTGCTCTGGAACACCTGTATGTGATTTCTACACATAAACTCAAAGTCAGGAACATGGTTCACTGGAGATTGCAAATACCTAAATTAATGGACTATTCAGAGATCCAACTTGACCAGTTTATCTTTGATGGAATCTTGCTATTGACCAATCAAAATTCTTGGGCATTGGAGCTGTTGAAGTTCATCTTCATTGTCTGTATGTATCCCAAGTCATCCCCAGGACCATTACCCTTATGACATGGCTCTGATAGCCCCAACTATTGTCTTCAAAGAGCTATGAGTGCAATGCTGGATCTCTTAAGCTATGAAGACTCTGGAAGCCAAAAATCCATGACACTAGTTGGTAACCTTGTACTATGTGAATCCAAGTCTGTCTACCATCAACTTCTTCACCATATGCCTGAATACCTTGAATGAATACTCAAAATGATGTATTCTGTAGGCAGCAAGACACCAGAAGAGTACGTGCAACTGGAAAGTCTACTATGGGAGTTCATCCTAATAGGAATTGTGTTCTTATATTCCATAGTAATAAATTTTTTTCAGTTCCTACCAGTCAATTTAACCCCATTCCTTTTGTATGGCTTTTGCTGGCTGCCTTCTGTGTGGCTCATATATGCTGCATCTGCACAAATTCTCCTTCAATTTTACTAGCAATAGAAGAATGTGCATTTTAATAAAGTGCTGCAACATAATTATTTTTCTTTGTCTCTTATATGTGATAGCTTCATTCTTGTTTCAAATAGGGTAACAACCCATTTATTATATTCATTAGGTTTTTCTTTTTCCAAGTTGTTATCTATAAAGGGGTTTATGCTTGACCACTTGGAGCCTTGTGCATGTATTGCACATGGACTCAAGTGATCAGTTGGCCTGTTTCAAGATCCTTGAGAGTATAGCTATCTGCTCCCACTTTCAGGAATACCTTGACCAGGCCTTGCCATACAAGGCAAGTTTGCTGTCATGACTGTACCCTTGGTTGCTGTAGAAGTATACAAGGTTTCTTATTTTGTATACAGAAAGGGCCAGGTGAGTCTTTTCTGCACAATCCATGTCCTTTTCCTTAATTTCCAGATTGGTAGAGTATTCTTCAGACTGTAGTTTGATAAGCGTCTGAGCTAGTTTCTTCATATAAGTGTTGGGAAAGAGAGGGCTGCCAGAGTTAACTAGACTGTACAGGTGATGAGGAAGGCTTGGTTGCCATCCATACAACCCTGGAAAGAGCTTTTCTCAGTGGCTCTATAAAACCCTATGTTATACAAAAGGGTAGCTGCTGGAAGATATTTATCCCATTACGTTGCATGCTGATAACTTAGCTTCCTTAGAATCTGTACTAGGCTCCTGTTGGTCTCTCTACCATTACATTTATCTGAGGATAATATAGTGTTGAAAGGGTACTGTAAAATCCCATTAGTTTGTTCAGTTGTGGTATCATATAACTAGTGAAATGTGAGCCATTAGCCATTAAAAGAGTTTGTGGACAACCATGCTTATAGATAATATTCTCAAGTATAAATTTAATTGTGGCTAGATAAGACTGATTTGGAATAGCTTTATTTTACACCCACTTTGTTGGTTGATCCATGGCTACTATCACAAATTTGTTCTTACTTGTTGTGATGGGCAATGGTCCAAATACATTAAATACCACTGTATTAAATGCAAAACCAGGTCTGATCAGTCAATGTTGAAAGCACAAGACCTTGGGCTGTTCTATGTTACAGTTGTGGTAAGCAGCTAGAGTTACTGCTACACCAGAGGGCAACAGCGCCCATGTCAACAAAAATAATGTTGACACTATAGTAAAGTGATGGCCCAGTTTTACTTAATGTTGTTTCCTGGATGTCAGAACTTTTTTAATTAATGAAAGCTTCATCCTGAACATTTTTAATAATAAAGTATTTTAAAATACTTTATTATCCTACAATGATCCCAGAGAGCTCAAAATACAATAAAAAATTACTATAAGTAATAAGAATAAGGATATATATGCAAATATTTTTCAGTTTACTATGTAAATTACACTCTTTATTATAAAAGTATTTTTATTCCCATGAAAATTAAAATTCCAATAAACCCAAAAATAGAGATATTAGATATATCATAATAATTAAAAATATAAGAAAATTCTAATTTTAATTATTACACTTTATACAAGCACAACTGAAAAAATCTCATGCCTTAAAGATAAATTAACAAAATATAAGATATTTCTTACAAAACCACATTGAAACTGTATCTGAAACTTACCATTTATACCTAAAAAGATTAGTACAATATAAATAAATTAAAAAATTCAAAGTTTAAAAGTAATAAATATACAGGCAAAGCAAAGCAAGGTTTATTGTGCTAATTAAAGCCACCAGCAAGAGCAGTGGCAACATCCTCAAGGTACTTCTTGATCTCTGCCACCTTGTACTTTTTCTTCACCACCTTCTGAACAGTCCTCCTGGTAGTCCTGCTACTTGGGTTTTGCTTTTTGGGGGCCATCCAATTGTCCAGGTTGCAAAACTTGGAGACATTACAGGCCTGCTCCTCCTGCAGTTAAGAGAAGAACTTATTGTATTTTGGGTTTGACCCAAACTTCACCTTCAGGTGCTTATGCCACACTTCAAGGCTAGAGGTGGTCTTCATCTCCCCCTTGAGGCAGGCGCTCTGGAAATTCTAAGGGGCAGTAGTCCCGCTTTTTCCTCTCTGCACAGTCACCTTCTTACCCACCCATTGGCGCTCAAAGTAATCAAGGTAGCCCTTGAAGATGATGGAGTGCTTCTTGATATAAGCGTCTTCCAGGAGGGCCTCAAAGCCAATCCCAGCATGCTCCAGGCGCACAAAAGCCAAGGCAGCAAACTGGGTGATGTCAAAGTGGCACTTCCCCTTATCATCATTAAGATACTTCTCAAAAAGTCCTTCTTGCTCTTGAGGTGTTTGATGAGGGCCTGCCTAAAATGGCAGAAGTAGCCCTGTACTTATCCATTGAAGGTGGCCTCAAAGGTTCTGAACTGAGCTTGCTCAAAGTACATTATGATAACCTTTGGCCCAAGTGAGAGTGCATGAGCTAGCTGCTCTGCGGCTAGGGTTGACTCATCCTTCTCAGCAGAGGAGGGATTTGCCCTTGTGGAGTGAGTGGGAGGGGGAACTGGTTGGTGGGAAAGGAGCACAAAGCATCCTGGACAATCTTGAAGGCTCTGGTTTAGACTTCAGTCTTGGCACCAGGAAGGAAAAAAAGCACAAAAGGGATAGCCTGGTCATTGAAAAGCCCATGCAGGACCCAAAGCTGCTTAAAGATGATGGGCAGGTTGCAAATGTTCTGTCACACAGCCAGGTGGTAGCAGTGTTCAGCTGCTCCAGGTTTTGGGTTGTGGTTTAGGCTATAATCTTATCCTCTACTTCCTGCCCATTGTAATGGAGCAGGAACATCTCACTATCCTCAGTTTTTTGAGGGCATCTGTGAGGACCAGGTCTTCAATTGTAGCAGTGCTCTTGGCCAGGGGATTATAGCTTGACGCCTATCACTCACAAACTTGACCAACTGGGTATGGGTTGGCACCCTCTTCAAGTTGGTTGGGGATAGGTACTTGCAAGCAAGCACAGCCAGCTGAGTGGCAGAAAGATATTTGGAGGTGGACATCACCTGGACAAGATACCACTTGAGGAGGCAGGCTATGGTGGTATTTGGCATCACACAAGTGTGTTTACCCTTGATGGTCTGTGCCAAGTCCCAGTGCTCAGTATTGAGCTGCACTGGACAGGAGCGGTCCTTGCAGGTATAGTACTGGCTCTGGAAGCCCCAGTTGGCATTGTTACAAGAGAAAATATAACTATTGGCTACCAAGACAGCCCACCCTTTACACTCATGATAGGAAAATACTTAGGCAAGGAAGAGGGAACCTTAAATTTTTCATCAACATTGCAGATGTTGTGGGCCAACAGAGGGTCCCAGGAACCAGCAAGAGCATGGCAGAAGGCAGGGAAGTAATCAGGGCAGGGCTTTGTATCATCCCCAGATGAGCTTGAAGGGGGAGTTTGGTGGTAGGGGGGAGCAGAAGGGGGGCTTATTGTGGTGCTCTTCATGTGAAAGAGACTTATCCTTGGGTGGGGTCTTTTTGCCTTGCTGCAGCTTCTTGGTTGGCTCCTTGTCAGAAGCCAAGTTGTAGAAACTGTGGTCCATAAGGGAACCATCAGATTCCTCTCCCCAAGTGGATTGAGCAGGGCTCTTCTCAGGAGAGGGCTCAGGGGAGGGCTTTGGGGATGGTTTTGGAGCGGCCTTCTTTGATGAGACAGGCTTCTTCTTGGTGAGTTTGGTTGGCTTTGAAGGACGCTTGGTTCCTTTGGGCTGCTTAGAGGTGTTTTTGTCCTAAAATAAGAATTAAAAGGGTTTAAAATAAAGCAATTCATGTAAAAAACAAACAAAACAACTTAAAAAGCATAATATTTAAAAAATTAAATCTTAGATGGTTTTTATTGGTATTTAAAAGTTAAAAAATACTTGTATAGTTTTTAATTTATTATAGTTTTAAATAAAAAATTAAGAGTTAAGAGAAATATGCAAAGGCATTATATTTAGATATAAATTTTATTTTAAAAATTAGAAAATATGGAAGAGAAAAGTTAAAAATACAAGATATCATAAAATGAGAAGTTTTTATTATGTAAAACATAAAGTTTTATGTGAGAACTGAAAAGCGTCAACATTATTAGTGACAATTAGTAAAAAAGCTGAATTCTCACTTTCAATTACAAAAATTGTAGACAATTTTTTGACAACATTCTTACTTTCAACATTTTTTTGAAAATTTACTATGAAAAAACATTGTACACTTAATTAAATTTAGGCAAGCTAGCAAAAATTAACCGTTTTCTGTATATTTTTGTTTACATATAAGAATTAAAAAAAAACATATGAAAATAAGTTAAAAAATTATCAAAGTTCTTTATTTCATTATTAAAACTTATATTTGTGTAGTGGTAATATGACATTTTATCATTGTGTATATGTGAAGTTGTTAAGAAAGTTGTCTTCAGTATTGAAAAGGGTATAGTGTCAACAACATCACTTACAATATTCTTTATAAGATGTGGCATATTAATTTAAGCTTAATTGCGCCACTATAATTTGCTTAACTCCACCCCAGCAATGAACACAAGCAAATAAACAACATTTCTGAGTGTCAACATTATTTTTAATAATAAATTCTATAGTAACTACATAGTAACTCACACTTAAATTATTGGATTGCTGTTAGCCACCAATCCACTTAATATATTAAAGACAGAATAAGTGCCACATATATATCTATAACATGAACTTTTCAGCAATCTACTGTATGTGCAATGTCTTTTTCAATATAATAGTTCAATAAAAATTTCTTAAATGTGCACTTATTTTTTTACTGTAGATGTTTCAGTTTTAGTATTAAAAATAAGTTTGTCTTAAAAAGTGTCAACATTGACACTTTTCCGTCATGAAAACATAAAAAATAAACTAATTTTCATTAGTAAAAGTAAAGGAAAAATCTGGTTAAGTTGAGTTTTTTATTAAGCTTAATATTAAATTGTGTTGAGATGGCCACAATTTTGTCTGTTTTCTGGGGTTGCACCCCTGAACACTTTAAAAAAAAGAATTAAGATAGTGCAACTAGCAAAAAACATAGGAGATTTAGAGTTTTGAGTTGACAGTGATCATGTTGACAAAGTGTCAATATAGCCACTGTTGACATTATTATTGTCAACATGGGCGCTGTTGCCCGTCTGAGGCACAATTCTATGCCTTGAACCTGAGGAATACCTCCCCTCTGCCCAGAAGAAGCTACAGCATTAGTACTTCTTCTGTAATTCAGAACTTTTATTCTAACAAATATCCCCAAGTTTGATAAGAAGTCCAATGTTCATATATTCCTCCGCTTATACAACAATTCAATGTATAGTGAAGACAATGCCATGAAGAACACAGCTATCTTTAACTGTCTAGATTTAGAAACACAGACAATAATTATACCAAGACTGCCAGAACAAGGATGGACCTACAAGAATGTGTCCAGAGCCCTAATCACATAATTTTGCAGTGAGGAAGCCCTTTTCTGTTGCAAGATGGAATTCACAGAAGGGAAGATCAAGAAAGGTGAAACTCTCATGGAGTTTTCAGAACGCTTTTACTTGGAGGCTCAGACTCTTGTCTCTATGGGAGCTGCTACTTTTGTGGATGTGAAAGGAGCTCTTCTAAATTATGTACGTCTTAATTGCAAGTTATCTATCACACTTAAGTCTGGTATTTATGGTGATCAAACAGTTCTAGAGTTAATGCGTCACTTGGGGTCATTTAAAGAGCAGTTTGAGATCCCTTTCCCAGACTACAAGAAGTCCACTTCCTTTCCATTAAGCAAATCCAAGGGCAAGAGCTGGGAGAAAGATCCCTTGAAGAAGCCAACAACTGTTTCTACAACCTCAACCAACAATACTATAAATAATTGCACATGTTACAAGTGTGGACAATTAAGGCATCTCTCTTGGGATTGCAAGCAACCCAAGGCCAATGTCCGTCACTTAGGCCACAAAGAAAGCAAAGATGATGAGCATACAGAGGAAGAAGAGGAAGGAGAAGAAGATAGTGAAGAGTCAAAAAAGGCTGAGCAGACAGGTTGAGGAGAAAACCCTGACTTCCAGCAGTAACCACCCCTCTCCAATTATCAACCCTGTTGTGTTTGGCTCCTGGGGACAACATCCTGAAGGACATGGCGGGAAATCTTTATAACAAAAGATTTGAGGATCAAAGCTAGCCTTGGGTTAGCCTTCAGGGTAAAATTAAGGGCATGTACCTTAATTTCTGGAATACACAAGGAGTAATTCCTTTTGGGAAAAGGAAAGTAAAAATATTGAAGAATATTAAAGCCAACACAAATGTGGATAAACCTGTCTTTATTAGGATAAATAATTCTACTTAAATAATAGACAAGGGTCAGTGATTACTATTAGGTAGACAGAGTGGTCAAGGGGGTCATGTTGGAATGAGGTCATACCAGGATCAGACAAGGGCAGGTATGGTATTCTGGATTGGGTGGATATTGGAACAGATCCATTTATGGAAGGCAAGGAATTCCCAAAATTGAAAGCAAAACCAGCCAAATCTTTTTCATACCACTATTTGAAGGTCATATCAAAATAGCATTAATGACGCAATTTACAACAGACCCAGATCCCAAAAATCCAGACTGCAGTGGCTACTTTCTGGATCAAGAAGTCTATCCCAAAAGATACTTGCCTGATAAGGAAGAAATAAATGAAGACTTGTTACATCAGGTATTAGCTGTCAACGCAGTTACAAGGAAGCAGGCAATTTTACAGAAAGTCTGCTTCCCAAGAGGCTTTTGATACTTTCTTTTTACCTTATGCTGAGTAACTTTCCTTGCCATACACTGAATTTACCACAAAAGTGACAGTGTTAAAAAGTTGTCTCACCTATTGAGATTGGTTCAAATCTCCACAAACTTGGATACTTTAAAATCTCTGAAGACCAAGCTAACAACTGCGCTAGAGGCACTCCTATCTCAGTTCAAAGGCTTAGACATTCACAAGGTTACCAATATTACATCTCCCGACTACAGAGAAATACATTACTGCACTTATATCACGTTAGTGGTCCACAAGCTCAGGATAAGAGCAATTTTGGACTCCAGAGTTCCCGGAAACCTTGTGTCAACCAAATTAGTGAAGAAGCTGAAACTTGCACCTGACCTGGACTATAACAAGGAGTTTGGTACTGCAGGCCCTGACATAACAAAGGCATTGGATGCCTATTCCTCTTTACTTCTTTGTTTTGGTAAGTTGATGGTGACTGTGCTGGCAATAGTGTTTCAAAATGAAAGCTATGTCATTTTGATTGGTACAAGTTCTATGGCTACATACAAAACTATCATCAACCACCAGGACAGAGCTTTCAGCATTATGGGCCATTCTGTGCCTATTTTTTATCACAGTGATGAACCAAAAGCCCTTCCTACCAAGAAGATATACTATATTAATATGGAGTATGTCAATGGGGACATGCCAGTAGTGTACACTTTACAATAGCGCAAAATAAAGACCCTGCAGCTGGCTACCAAGGAGTACAAGGGAATCCCCTTATATTCCTCCAGTGAATTCTTCATCCTGGGTGGGTATCAAGTGATACACAACACAGGTCTGTGTCTCAGCTTCCCAAAAGGATTGCATGGAAAAGTATCTGGACTTCATATTGGCTCACAGCTAGAGCCTTGTATTCTACCAGGTATTGTCATGCCTTTGTCGGAAGAAATTCTTGTACTCCTGGGTAATTTTTCTTATAAAGTACTGAAGATGAAGAAACATCAGCTTCTAGGCTACATGAAACTAGAAGAGAATTCCAGCCTAACAGATATCACCCCTTTTGGAAAATTTAGTGAGTTCACACTACCTTACAACCAGCCTAGAGTTCTGTCACTAATTCTGTGCAAATTCCTCAATGGACTAACAGAAGACCAGAAGGACCAAGCCTTACGCTTCTTCAAGAAATACAGGGACATCTTTGCAGAGCACAATCACAATCTAGGGAAGACCCTAGGAGTCAAACATGTATTGGATAAGCAAGGTACTGCCCCTATACACTATAGGCCAATAAGACACAGCCTGGCCAACCAAGCCATTTTCAACAAGGAGCTACAAAAACTGCTCTCCTTTGGCCTTTTGCTTCCCAGAAAGAGTCCTTTGTCTTTGCCTCTGTTGATTTTAAAGAATAAGGACTGAAATTAATCATGTGGTAGTGGACTACCGCAAGCTGAATTCAGTCACAAAAAAAGGATTCCTATCCCTTGCCACACATTGATGATACATAGGATAAACTAGGGGGCACAAAATACTTTAGCGCAATGGATCTGATCAGTGGATACTGGCAGATTGACCTTCCAGTAGCAGACCAGGAAAATTGCGCTATTAATACAGAACAAGGCCTTTTTCAGCCAACCAGAATATCACAAGGACTTGCAAACACCCCTGAAACATTCCAACAGGCCATGGATACTGTAATGGGAGATATTAAGTTGACTTGTGTACTGGTCTACCTTGATGACATTAATGTCTATTCCTGTACTTTTGATCAGCATTTGGATCATTTGGAGGCAGTGTTCCAATGCCTCATTGAAGCTAACCTCAAGCTGAAGCAAGGAGTGTAAATTTTTTAAGGAACATCTGGGATTCCTTGGTTATATCATCAGCAAGGATGACCTACAACCTGTCCCTGCTAAAGTTGAAGCCATCACACATATGCAAACACCTACCATCAAGAGATATGTACAGGTGTTCCTGGGAATAATTGGTTACTAAAGAAGGTGCATACTAAACTTCACAGGTCTAGGAGATCTTCTTTTCCACTTGTTGAAGAATGAAGCTGAATTTTCATGGACAGCAGGATGCCAGAAATACTTTGAGGACCTAAAAGCCACACTGATAAAAAAGCTGGTACTCCCATATCCTAATTTTTATTGCCCTTTTATTGTAAATACAGAAACTAGCCTGGCAGCAATTGGTGCATTTCTTTCTCAGATGGACAATGACAACTAGGATCATCCTGTGGGGTACTGCTCATGTACACTTAATAGCCACAAATGGAATTACACAGTTACTGAAAGGGAATGTCTGGCAGTTATCTATGCTTGTCACAAATTCAGAGTATACCTACACAGAGTACACTTTACAGTGGTAACTGATTACACCTCACTTAAATGGTTGAAGACCCTGAAAGACCCTAAAGGATGTCTGGCCCAATGGGCTATCAACCTGCAGGCTTATGACTACAAAATAATCCATTGCGCTGGTGCTATGCATCAGAACTCAGACTGTCTTTCACGTCTCCCTACCATAGCCTTGGTTTCCTCAGCAGCAGATGAACTGTACAATAAGTTGATGCTGAAGCCTTCTATATGGGGGGAGGAGCCACTTGAGATTCAGAAAATTATGAAAAATCTTGCAGTGGAAACTTGTATTAAAGACAATCAGCTTTTCAAGCTGTATAAAAGAAAAAGGTTTCTCTACATCTGATCATCCTTGTGCACTGATGCAGTTGTATCAGCACATTGCACTGTAGGCCACAGTAGCATTCAGAAGACTCTCAACCTCTTACAGAAACATTGTTATTGGGAAGATATGCACTCTAGTGAGAAACAGCGCCCATGTTAACAATAATAATGTTGACAGTGGCCATGTTAACACTTTGTCAATATGGTCACTGTTGACTCAAAACTCTAAATCTCCTATGTTTTTTGCTAGTTGCACTATCTTAATTCTTTTTTTTAAAGCGTTCAGGGGTGCAAACCCAGAAAACAGACAAAATTGTGGCCATCTCAACACAACTTAATATTAACCTTAATAAAAAAACTCAATTCAACCAGAATTTTTCTTTACTTTTACTAATATAAATGGGTTTATTTTTTATTCATTTTCACGACGTAAAAGTGTCAATGTCAACACTTTTTAAGACAAACTTATTTTTAATACTAAAACTGAAACATCTACAGTGAAAAAAATAAGTGCACATTTAAAAAAATTTATTTAATTATTATATTGAAAAGACATTACACATACAGTAGATTGTTGAAAAGTTCATGTTTTAGATATATATGTGGCACTTATTCTGTCTTTGATATATTAAGTGGATTGGTGGCTAACAGCAATCCAATAATTTAAGCGTAAGTTACTATGTAAGTTACTATAGAATTTATTATTAAAAATAATGTTGACACTTGGAAATGTTTTTTTTGCTTGTGTTCATCTGCTGGGGTGGAGTTAAGCAAATTAGAGTGGCGCAATTAAGCTTAAATTAATATGCCACATCTTATAAAGAATGTTGTAAGTGACGTTGTCAACACTATACTCTTTTCAATACTGAAGACAACTTTCTTAACAACTTCACATATACACAATGATAAAATATCATATTACCACTACACAAATATAATTTTTAATAAAGAAATAAAGAACTTTGATAATTTTTCAACTTATTTTCATATATTTTTTTAATTTTTATATGTGAATAAAAATACACATAAAATGGTTTATTTTTGCTAGCCTGCGTAAATTTAATTAAGCGTACTATGTTTTTTTCATAGTAAATTTTCAAAAAAAGTTGACAGTAAGAATGTTGTCAAAAATAATGTCTACAATTTTTGTAATTGACAGTGATAATTCAGCTTTTTTTACTAATTGTCACTCATAATGTTGACGCTTTTCAGTTCTCACATAAAACTTTATGTTTTACATACAGTAGTTTTAAAAGCTATGGCAACAACCAAAAATACCTCAGATTTAAACAAAATGATTTCAGATTTAAACAAAATCCAAGTTGCGCAAGATTCAGGATTCAATTAATTTATAAAATTTCAGTTAATAAATGGACTGTCAAACAAAAAACAAAATTTCACTAGCCCAATATACAAAATTATATCAAACATCAAGCGGTGTAGTTTAAAACACAAACAAAATGAACTGACACAATAAGTGAAATGGATGGATGCTGTTCCAGAGTATATTATAATCCAATCAGGATTCATATGAGGCACCAACAGAAGAACTAAAGTGAAACAAAACTTGAGCAATCTAGAATCAAGATTACACAAGCACAAAACAAAATGAACTCACACAAGATGTGTAGTATGAGCAGCCTAAAATAGAAGTATAACAGTTTAACAGCCAATCAACAGCTATCCAATTTAGGAACAGAGGCATTTTATCCATTTTCATGGCTCCAGATTTGTATGAAAAGGTTTTGAGAACCTTCTAAATATGGAATGGTGATAATAATAAAATAAATCTTAAAGTAAAAAAATTCTACTTTTAGTGATTTTATCCTAGGTTTTTTTTCAATTTGATTTTCAACAGCAACATCTTCAATGGCGCCAGCAGCCAAGCCAGCTTCAATGGAGGCAAGACTCAGAACGTGGAGGCACCTGTTTACACCCAAGCTTTTGAGGTGGGTAACAAGGAAGCTGGCCTGTTACTGACCCCAACCCATATGGCTATGACTTGTTTGAGAGTCACTTAGCGTCTAGCTCTGCCCCTGCTCCCGTACCCACCCCCACACAAGCTGCCCATCAACCAACCAATCAGGATGGCAACCTTGATTTGGTACAACTTCCTGCCACCATCCAACCTGCCCCCTACAGCCAATCAGGCTTCAGCTCCCCTGGCCCAGCGCCCCAAGCAATGAATCATCACCGCCCAAATTCTTCAGGTTTTGTGGCACTGAATCTACAGGGGCTGTCCTGGGAACAGATTGCTGCCCAGTTGCAATTTACCCAAGCTACTGTCATGCCGGAATTCAACAGCCTGATGAACAGGGGGAATCTGATCAGGACAGCCAAGAAGCCCAAGAAGGCCCCCAAGTCACAAATATCTGAGGCATACCCAATTATGCTTGACCTCCTCCAGCGGGATCCCAAGCTTCCCTTGACCCAGGTCCAGAAGCAGCTTGCGCACCATAACATATGGGTCTCCAAGCGCATGGTGCAGCTCTGGATGTATGGGAGGGTGGCTTCCATACAGGTTCTTACCAATTTTGCCGGCAACCAATGGGATGGCGCTGAGGATTCCCCGTATGACACTGCCATCAAATCAACCCTGGTTCCATGCCTGACTAGTCTAACTGATGATGTCATGTTCATCTCATATTACAAGCTGTCAATAGTCTTTGATGATTTTTGCAAGCAAGGAAAGGCCGCTGCCAAGAATAGAAGGAAGAAGATCAAGAAGGGGACATTCATTGGTGCATTTCTGGCTGTTTCAGCCAAGGGTTTTGTCTACTATTGGACAAACCCTGATTTCCTCAATAGCTACTCATACAGCCACAGCCTTGATGGATTACTCAACTCCTGGGATGGCTCAAATTTCTCCTATTGGGTTTTCATGAGCCACCAGATAGAGGGTAGCTCTACTGCCCTTGAGGCCATCCAGGGACGCAGGCACCAGGCCTCAGTCTACCCCGCCGGCCATGCAGACGTCCATCTGGCTGATGTTGTCTTCTTCAACATGGGATCCACATTACAAGAGCGCCACCCTCAGGCTTTTAACAACCTCTATCTTGGGGTCCTTGACCACAATTTTCTCTTTGGCTGCCAGATGGTGGCTGACTTGTTTGCGTAAATGGTTTTCCATGTGAACATGGGCAACCAATCACGTAAAGATAAGCGCCTTCCACCTCGGGACACTGCCACTTACCAGCCCATTCAGCCAATGACCAATGAGGAATACAACAAGTGCTATATGGCAGCCATCACGCAAAATCCTCCTGCCTCCACCCCCCCACCAACACCCCTAACCCGCAAGCCCAACCCACCCAATCCCAGACCCCCCAGGCCAGCACCGCCTCTACGTCTTCCTTCCTGCGTTATTCTGCCTCCTAGGCATCACTCTCTCCCGCCCTAATAAACCCCTGTCACCAAATATTTTCTATTTATATTATATTTTTTGAATTTCAATTGTTCATGTTTTCTTTGTTTATAGTTGGTTTTATTCTTTATGTTCAGCTTATTTCTATAAAATCATATATTTACTATGTCATGTATCTAGATCCAGAACATGGTTATTTTTAGCACTTAAACATAGCCCTTTGTGAAAATATTAACAACAATTTGGTGATCAGCTAAATTTTAAATTAGAAAATTATAGTGTTAACTGTTTTTAGATAAAGTTGTTACTGATCCAAATTTAAAACCTTAATGATAAACTTTAAGCCAATCAGGAGCTGAGTGATAAATTGATTGTTGTGACATAAAGGGTCATTCAATAATTCTTTGATGCATGTGTGCTAATTAATATGATTGGGTGGATGTTTTGCCATTGTACGCCATTGCAGCTGTGGCAAGTTGTTGGTGGACTAGTGCCCAATCAGCTGCTGGGTTAGCACTAGTCCACCAACAACTTGCCACAGCTGCAATGGCGCACAATGGCAAAACATCCACCCAATCATATTAATTAGCACACATGCATCAAAGAATTATTGAATGACCCTTTATGTCACAATAATCACTTTATCACTCAGCTCCTGATTGGCTTAAAGTTTATCATTAAGGTTTTGAATTTGGATCAGTAACAACTTTATCTAAAACAGTTAACTCTATAATTTTCTAATTCAATTTAGCTGATCACCAAATTGTTGTTAACATTTTCACAAGGGGCTATGTCAAGCGCCAAAAATAATATGGTAATCAAGGAAACAATGCCAACACAAAGCAAACAACACATATTGAGATGAGCGTAAAACATATACAAAATGGGTAAAAAGATGGGATAATGTAGTAGATGGGAAAACAAAAAGGAATAAACAAAGAGGCAACAGTATCAAAATAATACAGAATTTATTGGGGCAAAAGCTATAAAAACATATGGAAAAGTTAGTAAAAAATCAATGAGAGAATTGGAGAAGCTTCTGAAGGATCTCAACTTGGCAATTGCCAAAATAAAGGACATTGACCGCAAGGTCAAAGCCAAAGTGAAGTCCACCGTCCTCACTGGGGACAAAATTGACAAGGTGTCTGCAAAGGCACTAATGTCAAAAATGCCAGACACCCCAGAGAAGACAATCAAGCACTTACTAAATATTCAAACAACTGTGGTCAAGGGCCTGCAATTTAAGGCATATAATCTTTCTGTGCCGTCTGTCTGGGTTGATGACTAGGAGATGTATGAACATCTCAAACCTGCCAAGCGTGCAAGGGCAGAGGATATCAAATTGCCTGCACAATTGATTGCGCCAAGAATGGCCAAGCTGGCCAAGGCTGCGGGCAAGGAAGAAATACAAGAAGGTAGCCTAAAAAACAAAATTAATAAATTTCCAAAAAACTTACCTTTTTTCTTAGAAAATGTAGACGGCAAACTCTGCCAAGTCCTGGTCCCCTTTGTCCTGGCCACCTTTTATGCAAATTATGCCACTCATGTGGCAAAGCAATTGTATCTTTCCCCCCCCTGCCGTGCAGGAGCTGGAGGACTGTATCCACGGGCCCATTCTGATGTTTTGGGAGGCGTTGGCAGAACTTACACATGCTGAGGGGGCATCCTTGTGGGCAGTTACTGCCTACAAGGATGCCCAACTGTTCCACCTGGACTCATATCCCTTAGTGGAGTTTACTGTGTAAACTCCATTGAGCTTGTTTTAGACGTCCTGGCAACGCTCCTATCTAATAATGTACCAGAGATGGGCCAGGATCATGGGGCTCCTTGCTTCTGCTTCCCGGTGGAGCACACCATATCTTACCTGTTGGAGAACTTTGGGCGCGCGGTGGGCAAATTAGCTGTTGCGTCTGCAATAGCCATAAAGAATACCAAGATCCTCCTTGCCAACTTTGGGTTGGCCTGGAGTGCCAATAAGACGGGGCTCCCTGCAGCCATGGAGCTGACCTTTGCAAAGACCTGGCACAACAAGAAGATCAGAGCGGTCTATAATAAACTGTGTGAGTTCACAGAAGCCTTTTCAGGGCAAAGGCTTCATCTGGTTGTTTACCTGGGGCTCCTAATCTACTTCAGGATGGGCGCGTCTGTAGAGGACCTGGACAGGGTCCTTCTGTGAATCAACAAGGCCCAGCTTGCACTCAACGGGAAGAAGGTCCCCCCTGGATACAACTCAGTTGATCATGTGATCCAAGATGCCCTGGTCCTGGCTGGGATATACGGGTTTGTAGTCTTGCCTGAAAAGCTGCTGCTTCACTCCCACCTGACCCTACTGCCTTTCACCAGCAGGAGGGAGTATTTCAATAAGGGTGTATCCACTGTTCACAGTGTGGCAGTGGAGGTTTTGCGCCACCTCCATTGCGGGGTGGGTACATACCAAAGAACCCACTACAGGCATACACAATAAAAATATGATTCAAATAAATTTTATTACAATTTATAGTATTCTAATTATAATAAATTTTTATAATTTTTATTTCAGCAAACTATTTTTGAAAAATACATTGCAGAAACAGTTTTCATAAAAGCATAAAATTATACGTTAATAAAATAAATTCTAACTCGTACATTTTACGTTTAATTTTTTTAAAACTATTTTTATATTTATTTGACCAAAGTGATTTAAATCTATTTGCGTAATCCAGTATTGAGCACTTGGGATTACCTCAGATGGCATAATAAAATAATACATAATAAAATAAATAAATAACTTACATTTATTGATGGATCTTATGAATGTGATTGCGGGCATGGAAACATCTAAATATAAAATGATAATTAATAAATCTTGAATAGTAAATAAGAGAATATATAAAAAATTGCACACACTAAGCTTTTAATGATTGGCTGTTTGGCTAGGCACATGGGGATGAACAAATCAGCATGGCCATAGAATTTGGCCACAGTCTCAGCTGGGAGGGTGTGAATCCCAGCCTGCAGCAAATTAAAGAGTTCCTTGGTCCCAGTCGGGGTTCCTTGCTTAACAACTTGCTTGAGCCACCCAAAGACTTCCTCAATGGGATTTAGGAAGGGCAAATAAGCTGGGAGGAAGAGAAGGCATAAATTTGCTGTGGCCAATTGCTGGGGGCCCACTGCAATGCTTGTGTTGATCATTGGGAATTCCTCAAGAATATCAGCCACCTTGTGAAGACCAACGTTGTCCAACACAATCACATTGGTGAAGCCCGGGCTAGTGCGCCTCATGTGCTCATGGACCAATTGGAGGAATGACAAGAATTACAACTGTTGTTAGAGCCTAATATCATTTGATAAAGCTCAAACCCCTTTGGACCAAGGAGAGCCACCATTGAGTAGGCTGTGGCGCGGACTTCAGCACGCCAAGCCATCCCGTCATTGGAGCCTTTGATCACATAGCCATACTCATTGTGCATTGACGAGGCAAATGCCAATTTGTCAATATAATAAAATTTTACTGTCCCCTTGGCTTTGAGGACAGTGTACGCCTCTGCATAGTTTTTCTGGACGTTGATATTGGCTGGGCTGTTTCTGTTTCTGTTGTAGGGGGATACCCTGAGCTTTTTCCAGGAAAAGCGCATTCCCTTGACCAAATGATAATAGAAGGAAATTGAGGCCTTGATCCCAAAAGTAGATTTAACCATGGCCTGTATATTTGCCAGTTCAAGATGGCAGTCCCAGGTGATCCACTGGCAGATTGCCCATTTTTGCTCCTTGGTGAGAATGGTAGAAACACGCAAGGATTTGTCCACAACAAGGACATAACCAGTATTGATGAATTTTTGGAAGGTCTTGCTGGCATACTTGGGATCCACTCCAACAAGGGCTGTGGCCGCCTTGTAATCACCCTATTCCTGCATTAGCTTAAGCAGGATGATGTGTTTGATGTCAGGGATGCGCTTCTGGGCGGGCTTTTTAGCAGTGGGGATTGACTTGTTGGCATTGAGCATAACACAGGGTATTGTAGATCCTGAATTGATTAGACTAAAGTTGTCCATCTAGGGATTAAGCAACGGAACAATTGTGTGATTGCGCTATTGCATCCTGATTCTACTAGTGATAAAGATGTTTAAAACGCCTCTAAAACGGGTGTTTGATTGGCCTTTTAAATGCGCACAAGGCACAGGCTTCACTTCCAGGATTATAAATAGAACAACAAAGTTATTTATATCTACCTCCTTAAAGAAAGCCGCATGGATGCAGTTATTCTCTTGCAGGGGACTTTTAGCTGTGCCAATCCAATCTCCTCCATTGGGGAAGTCCTTCTGTCTGTGCCTCCCTGCCTCTGGTGGCAATTCCCCCACCTCACTCTATATAAGTGCACTACTATCTAAATAAACACCAGTTTTTTCTTATTATCTTATTATATTCTTCTGTCCTTAACCAGGCTGTCACTATACCACAACAGGTATAGTATTAAGATAAAGAAGTACTAGACTAACTATTCATAGAAATCAGCACCCAGGCTGCATATTTTACAACACAGGGCATAGGTACCTTAGTATAGAAGGCTGCAACCTTTTTTAACACCAGCTGTCCCTCATTGGTTTGATAGAACTGGGGCTCCTTGTCATCCTCCTGATTGCCATCACTGATATAGGGCTTCTAGCTATTATCAAGTACAGGCTTCACCTTCTCCAGCATGGCTGACGGGACTGACTCTTGCCAGTACACAACGCCAAACACATACAAAGTAAGTTCTACCTCCTTGTTTCTAACTTTTTTTGTAGTGGTGACCTTGGTTGGCTTCTGGGTCAGCTTGGGGACCCAAGGGTTTATGCTCTGCACCTTAGCAGATTGCTCTCCTTGAACCAGCTGTGTCAGTGCAGTGTCACTATGAAACTCTCCTCTCCTGTCTCCTCCTTGAGTAGGCACTTGGGTTGCACTAACTCTATTCTTTGACCCACAGGGGCAACCGCAACCACAGCGCACAACGGGTGTATTGGTACTCTGATATTGTGTTCCTTCCATTTTATATTTAATAAAATATTAAATAAATTTCAATTAAGTTACTCCCTAATTTTAATTTTTGCTTTTATCTGAATATGGATATTCAACTAAATTTTTCCCCACCTGATATCCCAATTATAGATTTTTTATTTCTTAATTAGTTGTTTTTGGTTTTACAACGCCCATTTTAGAATACTCAAAAAAAATCCACCCATTTTCCTAGATTTTACCGCCAAATTTAAACACCCAACACAAAATTTTAAAATTTATGTTTCAGATCTTGTGTCTTATTTTAGATACCTTGGTATCATTCATGATTATAATACATTGCACACATTGTGTGAGTGATTTTGTTTACGTAGTGAGTTGCTAATGTGTTTTGTTTTGTTCTTTGTTTTGACACACCTTGCTTGGGTGTATTTTGTCACCAATTCACATAGTAAACATATGTACACCAAAAATCAACTCACACCATTTTGTTTGTGAATCAATGTATTTTGGATTGTATTTTGAATGGTTTTTCTTTGTGTGTGATCCCTTTGTTGCTGTGTTGACTCATTTTGCCCATTGACGCCAATAAACCCTGTTAACAGAGTGTATATTTTAACCTAAGAGATGAATTTTGTTAAAACTGAAATCATTTTGTTTAAATCTGAGGTATTTTTGGTTGTTGCCATAGCTTTTAAAACTACTGTAATAAAAACTTCTCATTTTTTGATATCTTGTATTTTTAACTTTTCTCTTCCATATTTTCTAATTTTTAAAATAAAATTTATATCTTAATATAATACTGTTGCATAGTTCTCTTAAATCTTAATTTTTTATTTAAAACTATAATAAATTAAAAACTATACAAGTATTTTTTAACTTTTAAATGTCAATAAAAACCATCTAAGATTTACTTTTTATATATTATGCTTTTTAAGTTGTTTTGTTTGTTTTTTTACATACATTGCTTTATTTTAAACCCTTTTACTTATTCTTTTAGGACAAAAACACCTCTAAGCAGCCCAAAGGAACCAAGCGTCCTTCAAAGCCAACCAAACCCACCAAGAAGAAGCCTGTCTTGTCAAAGAAGGCCACTACAGAACCATCCCCAAAACCCTCCCCTGAGCCCTCTCCTGATAAGAGCCCTGATCACTTCACTTGGGGAGAGGAATCTGATGATTCCCTTATGGACCACAGTTTCTACAACTTGGCTTCTGACAAGGAGCCAATCAAGAAGCTGCAGCAAGGCAAAAAGACCCCACCCAAGGATAAGTCTCTTTCACATGAAGAGCACCACAATAAGCCCCCCTTCTGCTCCCCCTACCACCAAACTCCCCTTCAAGCTCATCTGGAGATGATACAAAGCCCTGCCCTGATTACTTCTCTGCCTTCTGCCATGCTCCTGCTGGTCCCTGGGACCCTCTGTTGGCCCACAACATCTGCAATGTTGATGAAAAATTTAAGGTTCCCTCTTCCTTGCCAAAGTATTTTCCTATCATGAGTGTAAAGGGTGGGCTGTCTTGGTAGCCAATGGTTATATTTTCTCTTGTAACAATGCCAACTGGGGCTTCAAGAGCCAGCACTATACCTGCAAGGACCGCTCCTGTCCAGTGCAGCTCAATACTGAGCACTGGGACTTGGCACAGACCATCAAGGGTGAACACACTTGTGTGATGCCAAATACCACCATAGCCTGCCTCCTCAAGTGGTATCTTGTCCAGGTGATGTCCACCTCCAAATATCTTTCTGCCACTCAGCTGGCTATGCTTGCCTGCAAGTACCTATCCCCAACCAACTTGAAGAGGGTGCCAACCCATACCCAGTTGGTCAAGTTTGTGAGTGATAGGTGTCAAGCCTTCAGTCCCCTGGCAAAGGCGCCACTACAATTGAAGACCTGGTCCTCACAGATGCCCTCAAAAAAACTGAGGATGTTGAGATGTTCCTGCTCCATTACAATGGGCAGGAAGTAGAGGATAAGATTATAGCCTACGCCACAACCCAAAACCTGGAGCAGCTGAACACTGCTACCACCTGGCTGTGTGACGGCACATTAGCAACCTGCCCATCATCTCTAAGCAGCTTTGGGTCCTGCATGGGCAGTTCAATGACCAGGTTATCCCTCTTGTGTTTTTTTTCCTTCCTGGTGCCAAGACTGAAGTCTAAACCAGAGCCTTCAAGATTGTCCAGGATGCTTTGTGCTCCCTTCCCACCAACCAGCTCCCCCTCCCACTCACTCCACAAGGGCAAATCCCTCCTCTGCTGAGAAGGATAAGTCAACCCTAGCCGCAGAGCAGCTAGCTCATGCACTCTCACTTGGGCCAAAGGTTATCATAATGTACTTTGAGCAAGCTCAGTTCAGAGCCTTTGAGGCCACCTTCAATGTAGAAGTACAGGGCTGCTTCTGCCATTTTAGGCAGGCCCTCATCAAACACCTCAAGAGTAAGAAGGAGCTTTTTGAGAAGTATCTTAATGATGATAAGGGGAAGTGCCACTTTGACATCACCCAGTTTGCTGCCTTGGCTTTTGTGCGCCTGGAGCATACTGTGATTGGCTTTGAGGCCCTCCTGGAGGACGCTTATATCAAGAAGCACTCCACCATCTTCAAGGGCTACCTTGATTACTTTGAGTGCCAATAGGTGGACAAGAAGGTGACTGTGCAGAGAGGAAAGAGCGGGACTACTGCCCCTTGGAATTTCTGGAGCGCCTGCCTCAAGGGGGAGATGAAGACCACCTCCAGCCTGGAAGTGTGGCACAAGCACATGAAGGTAAAGTTTGGGTCAAACCTCAAATACAACAAGTTCTTCTATAAACTGCAGGAGGAGCAGGCCCATAATATCTCCAAGTTTTGCAACCTGGCCAACCAGATGGCCCCCAAAAAGCAAAAGTCCATGTAGCAGCACTACCAGGAGGACTGTTCAGAAGGTGGTGAAGAAAAAGTACAAGGTGGCAGAGATCAAGAAGTACCTTGAGGATGTTGCCACTACTCTTGCTGGTGGCTTTAATTAGCACAATAAACCTTGCTTTGCTTTGCCTGTATATTTATTACTTTTAAACTTTGAATTTTTTAATTTATTTATATTGTACTAATCTTTTTAGGTATAAATGATAAGTTTCAGACACAGTTTCAATGTGGTTTTTTAAGAAATATCTTATATTTTGTTAATTTATCTTTAAGGCATGAGATTTTTTCAGTTGTGCTTGTATAAAGTGTAATAATTAAAATTAGAATTTTCTTATATTTTTAATTATTATGATATATCTAATATCTCTATTTTTGGGTTCATTGGAATTTTATTTTTATGGGAATAAAAATATTTTTATAATAAAGAGTGTAATTTACATAGTAAACTAAAAAAATATTTGCTTATATATCCTTATTCTTATTATTTATAGTAATTTTTATTGCATTTTTGAGCTCTCTTGGGTCATTTTAGGATAATAAAGTATTTTAAAATACTTTATTATTAAAAAATTTCAGGGTAAAGTTTTCATTAATTAAAAAGGTTTGACATCCAGGAAACAACATTAAGTAAAACTGGGTCATCACTTTACTATAGTGTCAACATTAAAAGTGTTAGCATGGCCACTGTTGAAATTATTATAGTCAACATGGGCGCTGTTGCCCCACAAAGCTGAGGGTTTTGAGCTGATCCTTAAAGAAGTCACACTTTCTTGGTTTGACCTTAAGGTTAGCGGCTGCTAAGCGTTAGAAAACTTCCTTGAGATGCTGAAGGTGGTTGGAGAATGTTTGTGATAAGACATTGATGCCGTCCAGATAAACCAGGACACAGCTCAGCTTGAGGTCATGGAGCATGTTTTCTATGGCATGTTAGAATGTGGCCAGTGTGTTGCACAGCCCTTGTGGCATCTGAGTAGGTTGGAAGAAACCTTGACTGGTGATTATGGTGCATTTTTCTTGATCCTTGGGTGCAATTTTATCTGCCAATATCCAGATATTAAGTCCATTGCAGAGAAAAACTTAGCACCTCCCAAGCAGTCAAGTGCATTGTCAATGCGCTGAAGGGGATAAGAGTCCTTCTTAGTGATGTTATTAAGATTGTGGTAGTCAATGACAACGCAATTGCTCTCCTCTTTCTTCTTAACTATGAGGACTGGAGACAACCACAGGCTCTTGGAGGGAACAAGTCAACCTAGTTGAACCAGCTTCCCAATTTCTTCATCTACTGCGGCGTCAGAGGCACAGGAGCATTGTATGGGGCGGAGGTGTATAGGACGTTCCTTGCCTGTGTCAATGTGGTGGAGCGTGTTACATGCACACCCCAGATTGAAGTCATCCTTGGCAAATATCTCCTTTTATTTCTTGAACAGGGCAAGAGCAGCATCTTGTTGAGCAACAGTGAGTCCTTGCATTTGTTCACATGGAATGATCATGCAAACAACAGGTGGTACCTCTTCTTCTAAAGGGAGACCAAATTTATCCAGTATACCAAAATTGTGTATCTCCATCACCTCTTCCACTGGTAATAGATGTAAATACATCACTACTTGATGGTGTTTTACCTCAACAGGAGATTGGTTAAGGTTGGAAAGCAGTAACTTTACGGGCCCATGATTAGGGAGTACAATACCAGGTGCAACCAGGGGTTCTAGTCTAGAGAAATTCTGAGGGGTTTCTATTTCCCTGTAAAGTCCTTGAGGAATTTGTAAATCCAATCCAATGTTCATTAGCACCTGGTGGCCAGCCAGGATGGTATAAGAATAGTTGGTGCACAATGGCAGACCCTTATACTCCTCAACCTGAGTGGGAAGATGTTTAACCTGGCGTCCCAATTTACAATATTTGACTGGGACCACACAGTTGTGATATGCAAGGTTAACGCAGGGGGTGGTTTGGCTGCCCATTTCTGGGTTTGATCAATTGTAGTACAGAGGTATTGCCTGTCCCAAGATTTTGAGAACATCATTCTCAAGGTCAGTCTTTACTCCATACTGTCGCATGAACAAGGTTCCAATCAGGATATTGTAGTTTTCATTGGGTAGCACTATAGCTGAGGCTGAGACTGCCAGGGAACCGAAGCGTAAGAGAAGTGCACTGTATGCTCCTTTTGCGGTGATACAGTCTAGCCCAGCAGTACCATACTGCTTCTTGTGATCAATGTCAGGAGCAAGCCCCATTTGCCGTACTAACTTGGAGGATACTATGTTTATAGGAGCCCCAGTGTCAATAATGGCTTGCACTTTGAGTTTATTCATAAAAATATCAGCATAAGTGTGGGGTTCCTGGTCACCAGTCCCCAAAGTGTGTCCTGGGTCATAGCCAGGGACCGGCTTGGAGGAGTTGTCATTTTCTAAAAGTGGTGAATGATGGGTTAGGAGCTTATACTTGGCCTGCATAAGAGCAAACTCTTCCAGTACCTTCCCAATCACTAGGCAATCAACTCCACCATACACCTGTACTTCAGCAGGCGCCAGCCCTTCTGTAGGCCAATACCCATCCTGTAATAGTCTATCAAACTCTCCCCCAATAAACTCCCTTCCTATATCCGTAATTTCAAGATACCTAGTCACCTTTTTTCACTCCTCCTGGGCAGGCTTACTAGAGGCAAACTTCCTGCACCCTAGGCAATAGGACTCCTTGTCCCCTGGGCTAGGATAGAAAATGTGGGGTAATTGACTCATAGAACTTATATCCTTTCTTAATGCAGGAAATTTGGGTAGGGGCCATAATAGGCACTTTTATTCACAGTCAGAAGGAAGATCCCTTAGAAACCTTCTGACATATGGCCTTGGGATAAGGAATAAGGAGGGTTTTGTGCCAATACTTGGAGTCCTTTAACAATCTCTTGGACTCCTTGTACTTGGTCTTTGGCTCCTGCACTTTGGTCTTGGGCTCCTGTGTTCTGATCTTGGGCTCCTGCGGTCTGTTCCATCTTTGGCTTCCTACTCTTGATCCTTTTCTCCTTCTGTAGTTCGTGTGGCCTTTGTAATCCACCTGATCCAGTCCCTGAAGAGTCTCAGATAGCTCTCCCTTTTATAGCCCCTTGTTTCAGACCAAAAACCTCTCTTAGAACTCTGGTTTTTCAAAGCTTAAACTATCCATTTTTTCTCCTTCTATAATATATTAAACTTTAAAAGTTACTTCAGCCAATGAAAGCCCTGAATTTTCTGCTTCTGCTCCTCATTTTTTAGGCTTTAACTCTCAAGTTAAAGCCCTTAAAACACTGATTAAATAAACTTTGGCTCACAGCCAATCATATGCCTTGATTCAACAGTTTTGCAAAAAGGTTTCCCTGGATGACTTGCTCTTGACCCTGGTTCAAACCCAAGGCTATCTCTCTCCGGGTAAACAACTGCTCTGTGTTTCAAACGGTTTTGCCGTAATTCCCGTCATGTTTCCCCAGCAAATCTTGAGCGCTTCCACTATGTTTTACTTAGGCAAATTTTGACCCCTTGATTTTTCAATGTTTCTCTGTGTTTCTCCGTGTTTTGCAACTTTGAACTTGCTTGCTGCTTGTCTTTTTGCCTCTCCTAGTTATTCTTGGCAAAATTTGCTCTTTTGCCCTCATAGTTTCTCTGTTCTATTTCCAGCTTCTTTCTAGCTCATTTCTTCCTTAATTCTTCTTTTTAAATAAATCTATAGTTCTAACAAACTATATATTTATTTTTCCTCCTTCTTCTTTTTTATTATATGATTTTAACTCCTTTTTAATCATAATCAGGCAGTATTTAGTTATTATTTAACTGCTTCTTTTCATCTATTTTCCTCTCAAAAGACACTAAAACAGTTCTTCCAGCCTCTGTATCCAGTCTGGCTAGTTCCTTCAGGTTATTTCCTGGTCCTGCACTCACATCCTCTCAGCTCTTCAGTCCTTTAACACAAAATTCTGGTCCTTTGGCCATCCTGCATTATGATCAGCTAGTCCTGCATCATAATCTTCTTGTCCTTCAGCTTCTCCTTAACCAGTTCCTCAACAAATCTTCACTAGGAACCTCCTTTGTTCCTTCCACACACTGAACCATATTGGTTCCCAAAATTCAATATGAATTAAAAGTCCGTCAACTAGCCTTCACTGTGATCAAACAGTCCCTCTTGCTAGTCTTCTCTTTTAATTCTGTGAACCACCTTGGTTCTTTATCTCAGTCCCCATTACCAGAACTTGTAGACCCAGGCATGAGTCTACATTGAACTGGCGTTTGACTGGGCCCTTGCAAGTGGCAATCCACTTAGGTCATCCAACCATTGATCAATGTCTATGTGTTGTCTTTACTCACCCAGGCAATTAAGTCAGGGCTTTCAGTCGCAGAGTAATCAGATCTACTTCCCAGAGGCCTGATCACACCAAGTTCTGCAGCTTTCTTCCTCAAGCAAACTGCCTTGATGACACCTCTGAGAAAATCCATGCCCTCCAATGCTTGCTTTGGGTTCCTCCCAAAGCCCCCATGGGGACATAAACAAGGACACCCTACCAGTCCATTAGGTAGGATGCTTGCTCACAGACCTCCTGTAAGTGTATTAGGGTACATAGAGCCTCCAGAGCTCTTTCCCTCCCTGGCAGCCCGTGTTACCCACCAGGGGTCCAAAACCTACTCCCCCCAGACAGACAAAGTTCCCTGCTTGCTATTTCAGTCTTTGCCCTTCTGCAGCCACAGTTTCTTGCAAGGTGAAGCACTATAGCCCAAAGCAGCCAATTTCTTCTGCTGGGTGGAGGCAACATCTGCTTCTGGTAGTCCTATGTTACCTACCAGCCAGGCCTTACTTACTCTAGTAGTCCCATGTTACCTACTAGGCTCATTCTACTTACTCCTAGTAGCCCCATGTTACCTACTAGCTATAGTGTCACCGGCTAACCACACATTGTCACTCTTCAGAATATTGTCTTTATTTGAAGCCAAATCAACCCTTGCCTGCAAAACAACACCCATGTAGATCACCGCAATAAGTGCACTCATAATAAGAAGAACCAATTTTGTTTACTAAATGGATGTCCAAATTGTCAGCAGTGGAGAGGAATCTGACAATACTATTGCATAGTTCTGGGTGATGATCCTTCATTGTTTCCATGGGGATAGCCACATTGATACCCCTAAGGGGGTGGCATCACCCAAGTGCTGGAGTTCTGTGTCAGGTGCATCATCTAGTAGCTGACAAGCATAGGGCTTGGATACCTCCTTAGTGGTCTATTGAGAGGCCTGAACCTTAGAACAGGTCTGTACCATGTGTACATTGTCTAAAAGGACCTGATGGAGTGCATTCCCCAAAAACCCAGTGTCAGGCATGAAGAGAAGATTGGGTGGAAAGTTCATAGATTTTTTGGAGGTAGAGAGTTCCTCCTCTACTCCACGCCAACTTTTCCCTGTAAGTCCAATTCCAAGGGGGCAGCGCGTGGATACCTGTCTTTGAGTTGCAACTAGAGGCGTAATAGCCCTTCTGGTTGCAGCAATGGCAGGTTACCTTGGTTATGTTGGTCTTTGGAAGGAATTTGTTATTGTTGGTAGGAGCCTCTGAGCGCCCTGGAAAGTTGGCGGCTGGACAAGGCTTTGTTCCAGTATTGGGGGGGCCAAAAGTGTTGCCACACTGGTGCAAGTAACGTACCATACCTTCCAAGGTGCAGTTATCTTGGAAGGCAGGCATGAGGGTTTGGTAAAAGGCTTCATAGGACTTTACTGTGACACGTAGAGCTATATGGGTATTGTTTATCATCAGGGACCCTGAGCCAGTGAGGATCTGGGCCTCAAGGTAGAAACAGTCAGCAAAATCAGCAATTGTCTTGTCTTTTCTGAAGCTAATCATTGAGAACTCATTCTTTCTTTTAGTAACCCAGGAAATGCTACCAAACTTGTATAACAGCGCATTTTTTGCTTCTGCATACAACCTTTCATGTTCAGGCATGTGCAGGATAATTATATTGGTACTGGCTGCATCTAGTTGGTTGAGTAGTGTGGTGGCCTTATCTTGGTTGTTGGCCCCATACATTAACATCTTAAAAAAGGCAGATGAATTTGTTTAAATTTCCTTTGGGGTTAAACTTCAGAAGTTTCATTGGCTTGAAGCATACAGGAGTTTCATCTTGAGGGCAGCGGCAGGGAGGAGACTCTTCACAACAACTACAGTCAAAAAAGTTGGTATGGGAGCTCCCGGCTGGGCCAGTCTCCCTGGATGCCTGTGGGGTTTCAAAAGGCGTAGGGGGAACAGCAAAGACTTGCAGGAGGCTCTGACAACCTGAAGAAGATGAGGTAGCCCCATCATTGTATACTGAACTGGAAGTGGGTTGTAGTGTGGCAATTTCTCCAGATGGCATAGCAGGAAGGCCAGATCCTCCTAAGTCTTAGCTAGTGCAGCGGCATCTGAAATTCATAAGCTCAGCCCAAACATCCGCTATCTCTATCTCTGCATTTTGAAGGAAAGAGAAGAGGTGCTTGATCAGTTGTGCGCACTGGACCATTCCTTTGCAAAAGTATTCTAGGGCAGTACACTGGGGCGTGGATTGCTTGTCATGTCCCTTCATTTCAGCTTGTAATTCTTTGATCTTGGCCTTGAGGGAAGCAATACTCTGCTCTCCTTTTTCATGCACTTTTTTCAATTCCTGGAACATATTGTTATTTGTGACCTCAATATCCTCCACTTATTGCTGTACTTCATTAAGTTCAGTGCAGCCAGGATCCTTGGTGATTGAGTCATTGGTGAATTATGACAAGAATTTCTGACAAAACTGAGAGGTCTCTTCTTGAATGGTTTCCTTGATATGGTCATTGTATTGGGCAAAGTTGTCTCAAAGTGCCAGAACCTTGGCCTTGGCAGCCTTAGCAACATTGCTTTCTTCCTTGACCTCTTGTTAAGCAAGGCGTTGTACCTCATTGATATTATCTTCATTGTTGGCAACCTTCTTTCCCAGGTTGCGCAGACAACTACCCTGTTGCTCCAAGGAGGCGCCATGTTTGGCAAGAAGGTCATCCATGATACTCTTGGTTACATTGGCACCTGCCATGTATTGTTTGATGGCTATGGCATGGCAGGTGACATCCTGCGCCCAGACGGGCCCCAGACCAAGGTTCTTCAGAGCTGACTCTATCACATGGACCAAGCGGTTGTTTAGCTGGTGGGTGAGGTCTTCCACTTGGCAAGCCAAAATGGCTTGATTGTCCTTATTGGCTTGAGTGTAGGCTCTAATTTCTTCAAACCTGGAGTCCAGTTGTTGCACCAACCATTGCTGGTAGTGGTGTTGGCGCTCAGCATATGTCACCAAGTCCCAAAGCTCCAGATGATGCTGTGCCTGTATACCCAGCAAATGGTGCAGTGCAGGATGGACAAATTCCTGGAGATATTCAGTTACTTTTTTGATTGTGGGTAAATGTTCTAAGTTCCCATTGTTGGTTGCCAGGTAACTACAGAATACAGACATGAGATGTTAGGCCTCATGGTGCTGGTGAAAGAGGGACAACTGGATGTTTATAGGTTTCTGGCTGAGTTGATATCCAAGGAAGAACCCAGAGGCCACTGATGCCAGGTCTTGGCAACTGACCTGGGTGAGGCGGGCAAGCGGTACCACAGGGGCTTCTGTGTACTGGCAGGAGGGGAGTATTGGTAAGTCCTCTACGTTGATTATATCCTCTTTTTGTCAGAAGAGCTGGTCTCTCTTGACGTTGCTGATTTTTATTACCAAATGATGTTCCCCAAATCCAGTTAGGTCTTTGAGGATGGAGGGAGGCGCATCAGACTCAGAGGACAATAGTTGGTTGGAGTGTGTGGTGCCCCTGTAGTGAGCACCACTTGTTGAAAATTAGTGTACACCAGCAGATTCAACAGAAGATTTAGGAGGCATGGACACATACTCACTATACGCCTTTGAATGTGAAGATTCCAAAGACATTGACCAACTTGATTTTTAATGAATAGCTTTATTGGGTCCTATACAAGTAGGTAGAAAATTCTGCCCCTTGGTGTTTACTTCCAACACCTTATATAAGGATATTCTCATATTACTAATAATCAGTTGCTGACAATGTCTTCTAGGACAATCCAGTGCACAGTAGAGTCTTGGTTGTGCTGGTGAAAAAATAGAAAGCTTCCTGCTTTAGGACATAATCCTGCAATGCTGTGGCACCTAGAACAAGGATGCCCTCTGCTAGCGCACCAGATGGCACTCTTACTTGGTATACAGAAACCTCTATTTTCAGACCCTATCTGGTATGGAAGTTGAATCAATCACTTGAATCAAACCTGGCGCCTTGGCGTTATTTCCTCTCAAAGCTGGTGTCTTGCCGCTTGATGTTAATTATTGCGGCACTCTGGCGCCAGGAATAATTAATGCTGGCGCTGTGGCACATATTTCTGATGTTGCTGGCATCACAGCGTCCAGTATTGATAGTGACAGTGATACAGTGTGATTAATCCTTGTTGACAGTGTCATGGGTCACTAATAATGCATTTAATTATGTGATAAATGACACTAATTTCTGAAAGAGTAATTGATTGGCCCCAATTAATTACCATTAATTATCTAATGAATTAGGCTTTTCACAATCCCTGGTCAACAATTCTTTATAGTTGCCTTTTTTGTTTTCCCAATTTAATAATTTCCTGTGGAGTGGAGAGGGGACTGGCTGGGTGTGTGGTTGGCTGTGCAGTCTGTGGTTGGGGTATAAAAACTTTGCCAACAGAATTTTTGTTTTCAGATTTGTTTTCCAAAGGGGGGCTTTGTGGCAGTTTCCCCAATCAGGGGGAACTACTGCAACTATTTTGCATCCTTGTTTGATGGCACAGTGCTGCAAAAATTAATATTTTTTACTGTTTTTCAGGAATATCCCTGACACTTGCCTAGGATATTCCTAGCCAGACCCCTATACTAAACCCACCATAGTGCCACCCCCTGGTGGGCTTGTGGCTTTCAGTATAGTATATCAATTAAACTACTCTCCAATAAACATTATCTTTTTCACAGCCCATACCAGAGTCCAGCTGGGCTCCCATAGGGGAGGCAGGCCAGTCCTGAAAGGTCATGTATACAACTGGTGCTATTCTGATAAGTTAATTTATAGCTAAAGCTAGGGGAAGCCAACTTCCAGTATGAGGTATGACCTGATTGGCCAGCCCCAATACTATAATGTAGAAAACCCCCAACTTACTGAAGTCTTGGGCAGGAGGTGCAGTGGGTAAGGGGGGAGTGGAGGAGATCTTCTTCATGATAGTTTGAATTGGGCCTCTAGAATGGCCAGGAGGAAGATCCAGGTGATGGGGATGGAAGAACTCCAAGTCAAAGGCGCAAGGTGGCTTTACCAAAGTGACAGGAGCAAAACCAGGAGGGAACAGATAGTTGTGGTTGTATTGTGTAATGGATTCACAAATAGATGCAAACAGAATAATTATATTGGTGCAAAAATATATAATTCCTGCACAAAAATAATAGGTCCTGGGCATAAAGCCATTTATTTTATGATTTCAACAGTGAGGAAGGCTTCTCCTCCTCACCATTTATACTCACTGGGTGAAACTTAACCTTTTGTGCCACCAGAGGCCTAGTGGCATCATTTTCAGTATTACTTGTGATTTGGCCTGAAAATTGCACACTTGGACCCAGGGGTGAAAGAGCATTGGCTGGCATAACAGGACACTTGGTTTGGCTGCATCATGTCAAGGTGCCACAGCTATTTATAGAACCCATAAGCAATCAAGCGCCTGATTGCACAATCAAACAACCGCCCTCCCAATGTACCATTTCCTGATAGTAAAAGGGGCCAAATTTGTTATTAGATTTGAAGCCAGAGATTTGCGGCTTGCGGGACTCTCAAATCCCTGGCCATTTGTGATTTGAAAGGGGGTTTTCTCTCTGGAAGACATTTGTTAATGTTTCCCATGCTGTGGGTTGCTCCATCTCTAGGAAGGCTAGCTGATTGTCCAGGGCATTCTGGGCCCTGGCAATCTTATTCCTATCCTTGTCCTTTTTATTGGACTCTTGTCTTCCCTGATTTAAATACTGAACTATAATTAGTTCAGTTTCAACTTAATATCCCATCTTTACTATTTTTAAATTCTACTTGTATATATCTACGTTGGCTTAGTTGTTTTTTTACTTTGCACTATAACTAAGGTTGCAGCAGTTTGTCTACATGGGCTGTACTAAAAGTAGCCAGCCTTCTGAAATGAATATAGGCCTAATTCCAGGGGAGCTGGGTGACATCCAATTGGATTGAGATTGGGGCCAGCAATAGGCTACAGCACAATGCTCTTTTTTGGCTGCAATTGACCTAGGGATGGTGTTGCAACCAAGTTTCCCTTCTTGCCTGCCAATGCATCTTACGGTGCACAGGGGGCGCTCAATGAGTTGCCCCAGGACATATCTAACAACATGGATCAATCTGATGGCAGTGTCAAATTGAAGGCACTTTCTCCTAATTAGGAGCTCTGTCAATTCAACTCACTGATCCCTGTGCAAGTTATTCCTCAGCTTCAAACCCTATATGAACCCTGTCACTATGCCACTCCCTGTGGCCTGGTGGCTTCTCTATATGGTATATTAACAAGTGTGGTATGGCAGGCAGGATGCCAAAAGAATAAAGCTGAGCTACGCCTGCTTTGCCCTTTTACGGCATCCCACCTGGGTACGCATCCAGGTATCCTAGCTGAAATTTTTTGTTTTTTAGATTAGCTAACTTTTAAATCTTTATCTTATACTATATCTGGTAAAAGGAAAGGTGCGTCAGGTAGGCTGCCAAAAGAGAAAAGCTGTGCTATGCTCAGCTTCACTCTTTTACAGCAGCCTGCTGGTATGTGTTTCCAGTTATAGCTGGCAAAAACTATTATCAAAGAGAGGTGTGAAGTTATATTTTTTGGATTTTTAATTTTTAATTTTTTGGCTTTTTAATAAACTTTATCATAAATCTTTTGAGTGAACCCCGGGGGTGATGTCAGCCTGCTATAATGCATTCCTGGTCTCATACCTAGTAAAAACATGTTTAAAGATGCAGCCTCCTTATGGTTTGTTGGTAAAAATTATATAGATTTGTTAATAAAAAATATCAGAAACCTAATGAATATATAAAGTTGAGCGGTGAGCAGGCTACCAAAAGAAAAAAGCTATGCTAACTCAGCTCTATTATTCACAGCTTCACACTGTTATCTTTTTCTTTTTCCCTAGCAGGAATACCTTTTTGATAGTTCAGTATGTCTTTTTTAAATTTATTTACTATTCTGGTTGTTAAAAGATGATTTAATGATATCTAAAGTAATTTTTAATATAAAAATGATAGCTTTATTATGATTGCTACTTTTTATTAGAGAAGTATGGGTGTATGCTTTTTAAATACTCTATTATACTATTATCAAGGCTTTATCAGAGGTTTCTACCTTTATTATGAATTATATTTTGACATTTAAGAAACTGGAGATTAATTAAAGTACTTTTAAGAGCTGTTGAGATACACAGACAAACCCAAACATATAACACCAAGTTTTCTCACATAAAAAATCATCAATTTATACATGTTAACAATAAAATTAGCCCACTTAAGATTTGTTTTGTGCATAACTTCTGTGTGCTCAGCACTTGGTTTTGGTTGTCTATCTCAACAGCTGAGAAAAAGTACTGAATTTTTATCCACATAATGAAACTGCAGCCCTTTTAGATTCTTTATTTTCAGTATATATTTTGAACTCCAATGGAAACTAAAATACCCATATTAATAAAGATCAAATAAATGTTATTAAAAGCTCTTTTGTTCCCAAACAATTATTTTGTAGTTTACAGGCTTAATATATTCTTTTTATAGTACACCTTTTTACTAAGATAAAGTCTTTAGTTGTTGATGACTGCATATTTTATTTATTAACATACTGATAACAATTTCTTTATATATATATGTAATTCTATGTGATACTCTGATTTTTTATATCATTATTTCCTATTTTTGATAAGATACTGTTTGATTTTGTAGATCTTTTTAGTAATCTAATGTGTTGTTATTTCAGCTTCATAGCATCTGATTTGATTGCATTTTATTTTTGTGTGTTCAGTACCCTCTGGTAAGTTATTGTTTTGATTTTAGCAGAAAACATCATAAAATGAAGCCATTGTAGTATGGTCTAAAAATTGATTATTTATGAATTTCTAATATCTTTTTTTATCTCAGAAAATTAATTAATTATGGTGGTCTTATGAAAGAGGAACCCTCTAATTTTATGAGCAGATGAAAGTTAAAAGATCTATAGTAGCTACTATATATGATATTTAAAGTAGTTTATGTGGTGCTGGAGTTTTGCAGATGGGGGTGAAATAAAAATCATTATAAATGTTCTATTTGGGTGAAAAATATTTTAAGTAGAGTCAGGACACTCTTTTTTTATAATAAAACAAAACTTGACTATAACACCTAAAATATGAAGATTAATTAGAAGTTTTTTAAGCAAATTATAATTTTGTGGTAGAGAACTTAAAACTAAGTAACTTTTAAATATGCATTTTAGTATTTATTAATCATATAAAAAATAAATAAAACTTAAAGACAAAGATATAGCTAATTAAAGTTTAAAGCAATAAAGTCAAATGAGACCTTAATAGTAAAAAGTTGAATTTGGGTAAAAAATAGTTAGTTGGATCAAAAAAACTAATTTAGACAAACAGTTTTTTAGTAAAAATATCTGTTTAATCTAAAAATAGTTTACCCACCACAGGATCTGCTGTAGGAAGAAATCTGGAGCTTGAAATTAAGGTTAGTAGTTTGGAAAAGATGACTTACCTAATCCATGATCTGCTGCAGGGGGAAATTTTGTGTGTTTTTATAAAAAGGTTAGTAAGTTAGTAAAAAGCTTACCCAGCCCAAGATTTGCTGCAGTGAAAACTGGGCATTTTTAAAAAAATGCTATTAATTAGCAAATTCACTTACTAAACCAAGATCTGCTTCAGGGCAAAAATCTGGGTTTTCTTAATCCAGGTTAGTAAATTTGGTGAAAATAACTTATCCACCCCAAGATCTGCTGTGAACTAAGTCAACCTAAAAGAGAGTAAGGTTAGTAGTGTTGCAACATCTTCAATTACTCCCTCTTGGGGAATTAATGCCCCAAGTAAATCACCAAGCAACTCACTGAATGGTTCACTGCCCAGTCAATAAACTGGTGGCACCACTATCAGTTAACCATCCATGACAGGGATCACTCAACCCAGGTCCTAAGCAGAACACAACTTGACTAAGCCTCGTGACTCAAGAAAAACATTACTCAGATAAGCCCCATGATCTCCATGACATACATGGACAACATGTGGCTTGTCATGATACTATATAATATTCTATATTCATATTCAATAAAGTATCATTCTCTTCTTAATCTTCCCCTTTATTTTGTTTATTATACTTCTCAGAAGTATAAACACAACAGTGGTAGCACAGGTAGGTTATCCATACCTACCCAACTCAAAGGAAAAATTCCTCCCAAGAAAAGAACCCAAACAATGTCACTCCCTAACAGTTGGAGAGATTACAAAGTAGGACAAGACGTCCCTCCAGGACTTGTCATCTACAATAATCTCCTTGAACCCATTGACCAGTACAATGCTCTCAAAACCTGCAAGCTGTTCCCTACCACACCAGCCACAACAGCACCTACACAACCTGAGATACCCAATATAGTGCTTCAGCATTTACGTACCGCTGAGATTGGCACCTTTGCAGGGCTACGTTGGGAAAACGCCAACCTCTGGATCAACAGCACATAAAGAAATTTCACCCAAGTAGGCTACCCCTGAAGACTCTAGGCCAGCAAAGTCTCTCTCTGCGTCACAGGAGCTGCCTCTTGTTTTGTAAGTGAATGGCTTGAGCAACACCCCAATCAGAAGGAAAACTGGGACATGTTTAAAGCCACCTTCCTCAAAAAGTTCTCCATGAAGGATTCAGACGTAGTGATTATGACCAAACTCCAAACCTTCAAAATGACAGGAACCATTGAGGAATACATTGCCGCATACAAAGGACTACGTGACTGTGCGCCCAACACCATCAACTTTGATGAACCTGGACCATGCCTGGACTTCTACAATGGCCTTCCTACACACATTAGGCGTCAGTTCAACATGACCTGCTGCAAGAACCTCAAGGATGTATTCCTGGAAGGTAAACACACAGCTCAGAAGTCTGACAATCTACACGCCTCCAACAAATGCAAGGAAACCCCCGCAGTTAAGAGAGAGCCTTGCCCCAATAAGCAAAACAACCGAGCCAACAGTACCCATCCTCAAAACGGGAATCGCACTTCACAGGCCAACCAGACTAGCACCAAAGATATCAACAAGGAGGGAAAAGCTCAGGGGAGTGCTTAGGTGAGCCACCCTCCCTCAATTTACAAGACCTGTACAGGGACCAAGACGTGGATTCAATCACCATGATCCAGGCTTCCTCCAGCAACCCTCTACTGTTTGCTGCCCAATCTGGTATAAACTCCTTACCTATCCTTTCTGTTTTTACAGATACCAGGGCACAGCGCTATTTGATACTGGAGCTGATCAATTTCTCATTAACAAGAGTTTTGCAGACCTCATGAAGTCACCTACCATTTGAAGTAACATCAAGAGAGTCATCATAGCAGACAACCGCAGCACACCAGTTACCCACAAGACCAGACCTTTCCGGACCCAGATTGGAGATGTCCAAACAACAATTAGCGGCCCCATCATTCCAATCCCCAAATACAATATCATACTTGGATTAGATTGGATGCAAAAGACAAAGCCTCACATTGACTGGGACGGTGCCACCCTCACTATCCAGTGAGGAGAAGTCCACCATCATGTGTACCCAACACATCTTGACACCCTCATGAGGGACCACATATTCTTAAAGATCATGGAAACAGAGAAAGAAACTGACATCAGCAAAATCAATTGGAGCACATGTATGTATGAAGTCATCCACTTCAAAAACACAGAAATTCAACACAAACAGAACCCAATCAGAGACCAGCTAGTCAATTAGTTTCCCTCTGAATTCCAAGAATCACTATCCGGGCTGCCCCCTGATTGGGGTATACAACATGAGATTGACCTAAAAGGTAGCGTGCCTAAGGTGCAGCCCATCTACTGCCTCACACCACAAGAAGACAACACTCTGAAAGCTTACCTTGACAAAGCACTCAAGAAAGGCCTCATCAGACCCTCAAAGTCACCCTTTGGTGCCACTGTCTTCTTTGTGGCAAAGAAAGATGGAGGCCTCCTCCTAGTCACAGACTACAGGGCCCTCAACAAGGTCACAATAAAGAACAGGTATCTGTTGCTCCTAATTGATGACCTTTTTGATGCCCTGGGGGGGTCCCAAATCTTCACAAAAATTGATTTTACAGCAGGATATCACCAAATTTACGTGAAACCTGAAGACATTCCAAAGACCACATTTTGGACTAAATACAGATACTTTGAATGTGTTGTCCTCAATTTTGGCATGACAAACGCTCCCAGTACCTTTGTAACCTCCATTAATGAATTATTCAAGGAACACATTGGGAAAAGAGCAATCATCTACCTGGACGACATCATCATCTATAGCCCCAACCTACAACAACACTGGGAAGACGTCTGTGCAGTCCTCCGTACCCTGCAAGAAAACCAACTAATTGCTAAACTGTCCAAATGTGAGTTCTTCTCAACTGAACTCCCCTTCCTTGGCCATATCATTAGCAAGGACAGTATCAAGCCTGATCCAGACAAAATACGCGCTATAACAGAGATGCCAGCACCAAGTAACAAGAGCAAGCTCCGCACTTTCCTTGGAATGGTAGCCTATGTACACAGGTTCATCCCTGACTGGGGTGTCCTAAAAGCTCCCTTATCAGCCATCATGGGGAAAACAACCAAGTTTGTCTGGACACCTTTACAAGATCAACATTTCCACCAGCTGAAAGAGTGCATGGTTACTGCCCCCATCCTGCAATACCCAAACCGTAAGGGTATCTATGAGCTAGAAACCGACGCCTCTGATTATGCCATAAGAGGAGTCCTCTGTATCCAAACGGCCCAGAAAGACTTCCTCCCCATGGCATATGAATCCAGGAAGCTATTGGACGGCAAGCAAAGATATCCTATACACAATAAGGAATTGGTTGCCATCATACACTGCCTTATGAAATGGCGATGTTATCTAGAAGGAGCCCAGACGTTCAAAGTACTCACCAACCACAAGTCATTGATATTCTTTAAAACACAACAACACCTGTCAAGAAGACAAGCCAAATGGATGAGTCTCATACAGAGATATCCCATGCAAATTGAATACAAGCCAGGCAGAGAGATGCTTACTGCAGACACCCTATCAAGGCTATATAATAAACACATCCTCTGCACTGATGGCAACCCTGACTGGCCCATGTTAATCATGGGGAATCTCCAAGAAGGGTTCCCACCTGGCACACCAATGGACATCCAAGAGAAAGTCCTCAAGAACAAACATCTGTTCAAAAACGTATATGGTACCCTCCACCAAATCCTTCCAAATGGTGACACTGTACCCTACGTTCTGTTAACACAAAAGATTGACACAATCCTCTGCTATCACAGAGACTTGGGACACACCGGTAGCAGAAACTTGCATGAATATTTCAAGACCCACTACTGGTGGTCCAACATGCTAGATGATATCAGAGAAGTACTGGAACAATGCGAGGTCTGTGAAAAGTACGCCCAAACCAAAGTTCCACCCAAGTCAGTAGTACCCATATCCATCACACAATCCTTCAAGGTATGGTCGTTAGATATTGTGAGACCTATGCCTGATGAAAGCAAAGGCAAGAAGTACATCATCACAGCCATTGACTATGCAACCAGATGGCCCGTAGCACAAGCCACAAAAGAGCACAAAGGCAATGACGTGAGACAATTAATTGGCAAGGAGATCATAGCTAAGTTTGGAAAGCCTGACCTCTTAATCACAGATGGAGGCACTGAACTTAAAGCTATTGACACCAACATTTATCTTGCCAAAAATGGAATAAAACACGTCACAGCCAGCTAATATCACCCACAAGTAAATGGACGTGTAGAACAACTAAACAGCTCTCTAGTGGAAGCCCTCAGTAAGTTGTCTGCCAACAATCCAAAAGCCTGGGTTGACATGCTACCAACCGCCCTTATGGTCTGCAGAACATGAGTCAACCGCAATACAGGCAAAAGCCCTTATGAACTTGTCTATGGTCAGAAACCTTCACTTGTCAGTACAACCATGGGACCACAACTGCCACTTCCAAAGAAGATACCAGACAGCAATGACCCAAAAGTACTACAAGCCAGAAAGGACCAAGAGGTGATGGAACAACAAAGGGTTCAGCGGGAAGCAATCCCATTGCAACAAGAAAGGTTCCAAGTCAGAGACAAGATCTGGGTTATCAATCATGACCAACACAAACTAGACCCAGGGTTATGCAGACCAGGCATTGTCATGGAGGTGAAACCCAATAACACCTACCTCATCAAAGGATTGGAGCTCAAACTGAACTAAAACATATGCACCATGACCAACTCCATTTGTGTAAGGCAAGAGAAGCCCAACAAAATTCAAGGCTTCCTGTACCTAACGCCAAACTGGATCAGTACCAAGCCTGTATACCAGATACCCTCAAGAAGATTCCCAAGGCTCCACCTTCCAGCACCCCAGGGGGAGATGTTGCAACATCTTCAATTACTCCCTCTTGGGGAATTAATGCCCCAAGTAAATCACCAAGCGGCTCACCAAGTAGTTCACCGCCCAGTCAATAAACCAGTAGCACCATTATCAGTTAACCATCTATGACAGGGATCACTCAATCCAGGTCCTAAATGAAACACAACTTGATTAAGCCTCATGACTCAAGAGGAACATTACTCAGATAAGCCCCATGACCTCCATGATGTACATGGACAACATGTGACTTGTCATGATACTATATATTAACCTATATTCATATTCAATAAAGTATCATTCTCTTCTTAATCTTCCCCTTTATTTTTTATTATACTTCTCAGAAGTATAAACGCAACAGTAGTTTGAGTGAAATGATTACCTGAAATGAAGCTTGGCTAAAAAATATTAGTTAACCAATACAATACTTATCAACCCAAGATCTACTTCAGGGCAAAAATCTGGTTTTTTAATCTATTGCTAGTTAATTTAGGTAAAGAAGCATACCTAAACTTAATCTTCTTTGGGGTGGAGGTCCTTTTAAAAAGAAAGGAGGTTAGTAAATTGGGTGAAATGCTTACTTGAATTCAGCTTTGATTTCAATATCCAACTGGTTAGTTTTTTTAAAAAAACTTATTACCTTTTTAAATACCTTTTTAAATACCTTTTTAAATTAATGCTAGCTTCAAACTTTTAAAAACATTTCTACCTTTAAAATCCCTGATCTACTATGCTTAAAACGGTTAATATTAGATGTATATTTTGAAGCTTACCTTTATTTTGAAGTAAATTTACAGTGTTAAAATTAAAAAGTTAGTACTGTGTTTAGTGATGGCTTACCTTGGCTCAGTAAATCTAATCTTATCTGTTTGGCGGAGAAATTGATTGGATTGACCAATAATAGTTGATGAAAGCATTCTAAGCTCCAATCATTATTAGTAAAGTTTAATATCATTTTTGACTCTCTTACCTTTTAGGCAAACATGACTAAATTAAGTCCAGTTATATATCTTTACTTTTATTAACACTGCCACAGGAAGGAATGCTTTGAGACACTTCAAAGTGTCCAACAATCCCTTTGAGTGGCAGCATTATCTATTAAATCAAACTATTTTATAGGCTTTTTGTATTTGTTGTCAGCTTTTGTTGGACTTAAAAGAAGGTAAGTTTTTCTAAGCAAAACATATAGAAATACTTTTCTCCCAAAAATCAAGCAGTTAGATATGATCACAACATTCTACAATAAACTACATCTTATTCTATTCATTCTTGTCCTTTCTATTGGACTGTTGTCTTCCCCAATCAAATACTGAACTATAATTGGTTCAGTTGCAACACAATATCCCAGCTTTACTATTTTGTAATTCTACTTGTATAGATCTATGTTGGCTTAGTTGTTTTTACTTTGCACTGTAACTAAGGTTGCAGCAGTTTGTCCACATGGGCTGCGCTACAGGTAGCCAGCCTTCTGAAATAAATATAGGCCTGATTCCAGGGGAGCTGGGTGGCATCTAATCAGATTGAGATTGGGGTCAGCAATAGGCTACAGCACAATGCTCTGTTTTGGCTGCAATTGACCTAGGGATGGTGTTGCAACCAAGTTTCTCTCCTTGCCTGCCAATGCATCTTATGGTACACAGAGGGCGCTCAATGAGTTGCCCCAAGACATATCTGATGGCATGGATCAATCTGATGGCAGTGTCAAACTGAAGGTACTTTCTCCTAATTAGGAGCTCTGCCAATTCAGCTGGCTGATCCCTGCGCAAGTTATTCCTTGGCTTCAACCCCTACATGGACCCTGCCACTATGCCACTCCCTGTGGCCTGGTGGCTTCTCTATATGGTATATTAATCACAGCATTCTACAATAAACTACATCTTAATATATTCATTCTTGTCCTTTCTATTGGACTGCTGTCTTCCCCAATCAATACTGAACTCTAACTGGTTCAGTTGCAACAATGGGTATAACCAGGTCCTTTGAACTATATCAATCAAGAAGCACCCAGATGCCAAAGGAACAGTAACCTGCTTCTACCCCATAAAATACCCTTCATCTGCCCAGGATCTGGAGGTATAAGGGTCCTGACAACTGCCAGCATAGCAATATCCCAGCATCCCCTGGTTGGGCGCCAATCCAGCTTATGGTTCAACTCTCCCAGATTGGCAACAGATCAGTCCCTCAAGGCCGGTGCAGATATCCAGCCGTTCCAATCCAAGCCACCCCCCTGATCCCCAACCACTTGATCTGGTGTAAGCTCCAGCCACGCCAAATATGATGTATAGGCCTAGAATACTGTCCAATGAGACTATTCTTCTTCATCAAGGCTATCCTCTAAGCTTCCCCAGAGCTGCACCTCCTCACACCAACTGTAAGCTATTTCTCTGAATCTGATCTATATTGAGAATGGACATCTGACTATCTGAGGGGAGCTAGTTTGGCTTGGGAATATGGCAGGATATCCTTGTAGGGTGTGCCGCTGCCAACCCTTCCTTGGCTGGAAAAGATTCCAGGGAATCCCTATTTATGGAAAGTCAGATATCCCCCAATGCGGGGTACACAACTCCATCCAAATGGATAACTGATTGCTCAAGGTGGCAGTAACATTGGACCAGAGGCTGCCAAGACCCTGTTAAGGACAAGCAATGCCAGGGGTCTGGCAATCAATTGTACCCTATGCTAGCACAGCATGGATGCTTAACTCTGGGGGCTGAAATTGGCAGTCTGGTAAACATATGGCTGACCAATAAGAGTTAAGCGCTGGATGGTGATCCTGGCAAGAGGGCCTAAATGTCCTATATGTGAGAGAGGGGGGCTAAACTAACTAAGTTTGGCTCACATCCCGGTGAAACAAACCACCAGGATGCCGCCCAGTGGAGGACTGGGACAGCCGCTCAAAGAGGGGACCACAGAGAGAACACGGGGGACAGTTGAGGGAAATAAGCATTCAAGCCCATCAACATCAGTCCAGCAAGCAACCATGAGGTGTGGGTGGGTGGGAACACCTCAGGGACCTTAAGAGGTACCAAATTGCTCTTTCCCAAGCTGAAGAGGGGAGGCATTGAGGTCTTATCTCCCTCAGAGGCAGGCAAGATGTGATCAACGACATCCAGATCCAGGTCATCACACATCAAGCTCTTAACTGCGGCCTCTCCAGAAAAGAGAAGACCACTGGGAAGATTCCAGAGGCTGAAAGGATCTTCACCCACATGCCGGGCAGAAGAGGAGATTTTTCCCCACAAGTCTGGTGAGGTGGACCACAAGAGCAGCAGAAATGGAGCCAAGGAAATACCACAAACTTCAAAACAGGGAGTATCATGGTTGTGATCTCCACAAAATTTGGAGAAGATTGATGGGATTTCTTAAACTGCAAACAATAGAAGTGAGGTAAACAGGGGCACACACAAGCAAGAAACCAGGCAGGGAACAGCAGAGTGGTCTTGGGGAGCTTGGCAATGATCTCAGGTGGCTTGGATGGATCAAAACAGAAAGTGGGTTCAAAAACAAAAGAATTATAAGAAAATTCAAAGTAAAAGTAGATTATATATTGATTTTAACTATAAATTTAGAGTTCAAGAGTGAACTTTGAAAGCAAAAGTAAAGACAATAGCGACTATACGCTTGAGTCTGTTTTGATGATCCCAGAAGAGAGGCCAAGTTTGAAGCGGGTTGCGGTAAGGTAAACGTGAAGAGAATGACTAACACTTTTAAATCTAGATGGTAGGAACTCCAAAACTGGGGCTCCAGGCAACACAACTTGAAAATAAAGTGCAAATAAACCAAACTTTTAATGATATTGGAAAATAGACAAGCAGAGGACTGAAAGTCCCCTTGCTGTGTTAAAAGGAGTAGGTGCAAGGGGATGGAATCACATGACCTTTGGCTCTGGATCCAATTGGCTGGGAGAGGAATTTTGCTGGGCAGGGCCAGGGGGATTGGAAAGTTTCACCCTAATTTTTATGGACCCATCTGATTGGCTAGAAGAAGTCCCAGGCATTTGGAGTTCACTTGAGTTTTTGAGTGTCAATGTGGCGACCTTTGATTGATTGGCTCTGATAGTTTTTAAAAGTGGGCGACACCAGGCCAACAAGTAGTCTAAATTAACCAACATTTCTTCCCAGGAGGGAGCGACCAAGGGCAATGGATCTGCGGGATAGGCTAGCACAAACCTCTCATCAACTGTGTATGCTAAATCCTCTAAAGAATGAAAGGGTTTGGCTGACATTTTTAGACCTTTCTTGGTGCAGCGGGGAAAGATTATGTGATCCAATGCCAGGGATGGCAGTGAATTTACACTATACAAGCTGCTCTCCTGATCAGAGATTGAGCAAGATAATACCTATCACAATAGGGAGCAGATACCCTCTATTGTTGAAGTGCCCCTAAAACATGGCTATTAGTAGTCAGAAGTATCTGAGTATTTTGCAAAGCCTTATTGGTACTTGCAGTTGATGGGTTATCTCCCTTGGGTGGGATGAAGGAACGCCAGCCTGCTGAACAATTGGCCATAATTGGTGGCATAAGATTTTCCTCATACAAGACCCTGGCTAAACCCGAATGGAACATACTAATAAAGAAACTCTTCACGAGATCTGAGATTGGTATTTATGCTCCCTGCCGCCATTTAACTGGCCATCATCAATAGCTTATCCAGTCTGTGCGCCATGTTGGCCCAAGGACTAGTGATGTCGGTCAAGATATATGTGGCTTGGGGGTTTGCCAGGTCGATTCTGCCAGACACCTTTGAGATATGTTGGAACCAAGCCCCCATCCATCACAGTTACAACATGTGAAGCTATAAATATTCAATTTTTACGGGGAAGGGATGCCTACGGAAACCAGGAGAATTGGGCATTCCAGCCGGGCAGACAGAAGCTTGCATAGATCCTGCGTTAAGTTTGGCCGGGATTCTAAAGGGGATAGATCTGACCCCGGTCCTGTATCTTTGAACTCTACCTGGCCAGTTAGCTTGGCTAGGTCTTGCATTCAAGTTGACTAGTGCCGCTCTGCTTATTTCAGTTCAGGTGATGGTCAACCGATCGCTAGTTAGATCTTTGCTTAAGCTTCCTCTACCCTTGAACTTGCCTGTTCAATACTCTAGAATAGTGGTTCTTTATCTGGGTATAGTTCAATAGCGGTATCAGCTTTCAATGTAAACCCATGCTTCTTAACCTGCAAGCCAACTATTCTCTCTTAAAGTTGCCGTTCTCGTCCTCTAATTTCCTTACCCCGAGGCAGGTTTAATATCTCCCCGGATCCCGGCGTTCTACGGCGGTGCTGGAAAGATTTGTTTACGTATCTACAAAACCCCAAAGTGTTTAGCGAGTTTTGTGGCTCGTATTTTACCGAGAAATATCTAAGCCCTGTTAAGCAGATATATAGGGGTACGGTTAGTTATTAAAGTTAGGCAGGGTTGTTTATCCGAGCTAGGACGGTATAGCCTTTTCTCCGCATCATGGCTCGGCTAATGGTTTGGAATCGATTATTCTATTGCGGATTCCGGGTTGCATATATGTGATCAGGGTTATGACCATTTAAGGAGCCAGTTCTCCTGGCCTCGGCTTAATCGCTCGGCCTGGAGAAAAGTTAGGCTCAGGCTAGGTCTTATAGACTAGGTCTTAATGGCTAGTTCTTAGATAATGTGTCAATAATTTGGATTATTATTCAAGTTCATTCATGTATTATTGGCATGGGCTGGCGCAACCAGTGGAAATTTGGTGTAGTCTGTGGGCTACCAATTGAACTATATGCTTAGAATGTCGTTAAACTGTTTCCTCTGTGTGTTTGTTGAAATCAGATTTAATCTGGTTTTCGCTGTGGTCTACTAACTTTCAAGGAACTGAATCTTTTTACTTGGCAAATATCATGCACGTTAACCAAGAGGCAACTGTAGCAAAAAGTAAAGATGCTTAAAAAATGAAGTCATTTAATCAAGTCCAAAGTTTCTTTTTTAATTACAACGCCAAGGAAAGACTAAGATAAACGGTATATTATTGGTTAAAGAGCTAAGGTATTTGCTCTGGTGTAGGGAGAGGTTTGTAGGCGGGATCACGAAACAGGAGAGCAAACGCAGCTGTTTGCAGAGTTGGGTGTAGGGAGAGGGCAACTAGCGGAATGACTATGTTGGATAGGGCTTCTCCAACAGCTTCGTAGACTGCAACGGAGAAGGGCACTGGACCCCAACCCATCCAGGTATACCCAAAAACAAATATCGAAGGCAGGAAGCAGATCCGGAACAGCTCCCAAGCAAGACCCCAGCGGATCGCACCCCAGCCAGTAAGCCGAGCAGGATGCTGTTCATGCAACTTGTACCTACGATAAAGCCTTAGCCGTCCAAAGTTTGTTGCAAGGGTGAAACATAAAGAATCTAAAGTTATCATCGTGTTCTTGAAAAGGGTTGGTTGGCACACGATATGGGTTGGGTCCATACGGAAACCACCATGGAACGAGTTGAACAATAGAACACCCAGTACAGAGAGTGAACAAAAAGCGAATACTATACGAGCCAAGGTATTATTTCGAGGACTAAGGCAACTGTCAGCCATGACTATGCCGAGCACAATACGTGAGAAGAATGGCAAAAAGATGCATGGCCATAGTACAGCGCATTCCGCTCCGATCGGCAGGGTGCTGGGACGAAAAATATGGAATAAAGAGAGGGTCAAGCCAGCAATACTGGATATGATGGTGACACCAGCCAGGCTGAAGAGATCTCCAAAGCTACCAGGTACTCTTTGAAGAACTTGAAGGAAGCCTGTGTTGACGCAGAGTGCAATAACCCCAATCACAATCAAAGCACTAGTGTATTCCATGCTAACATGCAACCTAGAGACATGTTTGATTTAAAGCCTGTCTCTTCCACGGATGATTGGCTAGCTTCGCTGGCCCCACCTGTTCGACTTCTGGCCACTCAACAACGACAAACGATACCATCCACTAATGATCTGCTGAGTGGCTTGTGAGTTTAAATAACATGTCCCATATCTTCTTTTATCTTTCATAAGAAGGCTTCGCTATATAGAGAAGACCATTAAAGGTCTATAAACGCCGCCTTCGAACTTAATCCAGTTCGCCATCAAAGTCGATTTTAATCTTTAATAAATTCTCACTTTTCCTTCTCCAAATCTTGGACCATTCTGTAACCATCTAACTTGTGCATCTTGCACATTTGCCCGAGTCATAAAAGTTACCACCAATCATATGTTGCTTCCCGGAACTAGAGCTCCATAATTCAATCGCACTGATTAAAAAGTGGTATTTATATCTAGTGTGGTGAAATCGTGGAGCCCTATCCCAAACACGATCTGAAGGCTACAGCTTGTTGTGGCTGCTGCTTAGCTAGTCAGTTATCAATCTTTATCAAACAAGGACAATGCTTTATAAAGACCCTCATACTGAACAGGCCTTTAAAAAGAGCACCGTATGTGAATTATTGACGTATCGTCTCACCAATAATATTTGTACAAATACCTTCAAACAATCGAATCCTCAAACGAAATCATTAGTTAAAAACATATTCTAAATCAAGAATTGTTCTGATGTCATTCATGCATGAAACTTATTTAAACCAACTTCATGACGTCACGGGGCTAACTGACCAACGATTCCCCGCACCAATCAAATCAACCCTTCTATTCCTGATTTACTCTTCACATGCTTGGCTTTAAAGTATAAATCCAGCTAAGGAATCCAGCTAAGGAATCCAGCTAAGGAATCCAGCTAAGGAAGCCAGCTAAGGAAGCCAGCTAAGGAAGCCAGCTAAGGAAGCCAGCTAAGGAAGCCAGCTAAGGAAGCCAGCTAAGGAAGCCAGCTAAGGAAGCCAGCTAAGGAAGCCAGCTAAGGAAGCCAGCTAAGGAAGCCAGCTAAGGAAGCCAGCTAAGGAAGCCAGCTAAGGAAGCCAGCTAAGGAAGCCAGCTAAGGAAGCCAGCTAAGGAAGCCAGCTAAGGAAGCCAGCTAAGGAAGCCAGCTAAGGAAGCCAGCTAAGGAAGCCAGCTAAGGAAGCCAGCTAAGGAAGCCAGCTAAGGAAGCCAGCTAAGGAAGCCAGCTAAGGAAGCCAGCTAAGGAAGCCAGCTAAGGAAGCCAGCTAAGGAAGCCAGCTAAGGAAGCCAGCTAAGGAAGCCAGCTAAGGAAGCCAGCTAAGGAAGCCAGCTAAGGAAGCCAGCTAAGGAAGCCAGCTAAGGAAGCCAGCTAAGGAAGCCAGCTAAGGAAGCCAGCTAAGGAAGCCAGCTAAGGAAGCCAGCTAAGGAAGCCAGCTAAGGAAGCCAGCTAAGGAAGCCAGCTAAGGAAGCCAGCTAAGGAAGCCAGCTAAGGAAGCCAGCTAAGGAAGCCAGCTAAGGAAGCCAGCTAAGGAAGCCAGCTAAGGAAGCCAGCTAAGGAAGCCAGCTAAGGAAGCCAGCTAAGGAAGCCAGCTAAGGAAGCCAGCTAAGGAAGCCAGCTAAGGAAGCCAGCTAAGGAAGCCAGCTAAGGAAGCCAGCTAAGGAAGCCAGCTAAGGAAGCCAGCTAAGGAAGCCAGCTAAGGAAGCCAGCTAAGGAAGCCAGCTAAGGAAGCCAGCTAAGGAAGCCAGTTTATTTGGCTGATCTTCAATCCTGAACAACCTACCTCAGCTTGGGCACCTGAATCCAACCGAACCCTTTAAATTCTAAACTAAAGCCAAGTTACCTTGAACAAACAGGATAGGTGTCGAGAGCCCAGCAACCAATATTCGATGAAACACCTAATCCACCAACATAAATAACATCAAATCTTCAACTTAAGCAAGAAAACTTAGCAACCCGCCTTCGTTATACCCCCTCAACTAGTAGATAATGCTCGCTTTCCAAACCTGATCCACCACATATCTCGGATAATCCTCCCCACCCGATCCGAGCCGGAACCCTCCAATCAACTCCACCACCAAACCTCATGTGATTTAATCAACCGAGTTAAACTCTAGACCCATCTCAACCAAGCTAAAAATACTAGAACCACCTGCTTAGTTCAAGTAATGTAACACCGATTTACAAACACCATATATTTAGCCTACAACAAACAGGCACACTCAAGCCATCAGTAACATTACCCTAGCCAGGCAGAACCCAAGGCAGCAACAGTTAAACTAAACTCGGATCAAAACCAAGTTACAGGATAAATTATGCTTCATACACCAGGAGACAGGTATTATTTAAAGCTCACTATTGAGTGTTATCCTTTATCAGAGCCAATAGCAAGATCTCCACAACTGTAGGGAAGGGGGTTGGCCCAGAAACCCAACCCCCAAACTATTGGATACAGCCCTGGTTGGGAGCATTGTGGTGGCACCCAGAATATCAGTCTCAGATCTATCATGTGCTGCTAAACCTCACACATCTCGCTTGGTTCTGAAACCTTGGTTTAGAATAGCCAGTGTAGCGCGGACTGCAAGAGTCCTAAAAATAAAGTACAGCAGATTTATAACCTGTCGGGCAAGATATGGGGTTCTCAAATCCAACAGCCAAATTTCAAATCACGGGCTAAGCTGCGGCGGATCTGAACCAATTCCTGAAACCCGTCTAGGGTATGATTTTTCCAGAATCGTTTCCTTACACCTCCGCTGATGGATGTTTTTTCTGGATTCCCTTTAAAAATAAAAGTTATGCCTTTCCCCATATTTTAAAATAAAAATTATAGCAATCTGAAACAATTTTTTGTTTAGAAATAAAGATTTTATTGAAGTTTATATTGAAATCTGGCTCGTCCAGAAAAGCAAAAGCCGTCTTTGACCTTTTTTTTGAAATTTTGGATTCCCCTAGGCAAGGGGAATCCAAAATCTGAAGCTGTGACAGCTTGGATGCGGCAAATGCTGTAATTACCACCTTTTTAATCCACCGCAGCCCTAGTTAGGGCTGCGGCGGATATGAAACAATGGCTGCTTTATAACGAAGCAGCCACTCATCTCAATCCAGCTACGGTTCCATAAGAATCCTGCTGGCCACAATTTTTCAAAAACATAGCCTTACCACATCCACTGGATGTGAATCCATTTCAGATCTATGCTCTGCCGGGATGGATAGGATGAGTTTGGTTTGGTTTCAATTTCTAAATATATGGAACACATAACCCTTCAAACTAAAAGATTGTTTAAAGATCAATTTTTATCTTCAAAATAATTTTAAGACTTTTGGTGATCCAGAGGAAGAAAGCCTCCCTCACCTGGATCCGTTATGGAAAAATTGGATTCCCATGTGCTGCAGCCCCTATATGGACAGGACAATATGTGGTTGTCAGGATACCAGAAGTACTGTGATGCTCCAACAGGTGATGGAAGAGTTGAAGCAGGTACTGGCATGGTCCACCAGATGATGAGACCTAACTTTACCAGGTAGGAAAGGGCCTTCCCAGCCACAGCCCAGGGTCCAGCCACTGGCAAGGCAGAATCAATCAATCCTGTGAGCGCCAGGTAAAGCACTCCCAGGAATTGACTACTCTGGCCAGCAGCATCAGATGCAAGTGGGGTTGAGATGGTTGGTTTGGGCATAGGGGGTGGTTCCCTTAGGACCAAGTTGGCAGCAGGATTGTTTTATTTCCTGTTGAAGATTAATTGGTATATAGTGATTTCTCTGCTCTCATAGACAATTTGGTAGGGTTTGGGTGGATGTACCACTGCAAGTCTTCCAATGTCCAAGGTTCGTGGTCAGGATTGGGGGAATACTCAGTGAAATGCACAGGGCCAAATAGAGTGGTGGGCGGGAGGTAGTAGTTGAAGGCTTTGGGTTTGTCAACTGAAGTCTGACTATCTATTACTGAGGATGAATGCTGGTGCTTTGGCAAATGCAAATGGAAGAGTATCAAAAGTAGGTATGTGTCGTATTTGTGGTAGCAAAGAGGGCTAATTTCTACAAAAAGTTAGTCAGGAACCTATTTCTCAATACTATACCTGTAGATGGTATAGTGACAGCCTTTAGATAGGACAGAAGAAAATAAGGTAATATGACAAAACTGGTGCTTTATTTGATAATATGACACTTATATAGTATAAGGCAGGGGAATTTACACCAGGGGAAAGGAGGCACAGACAGAAGGACTTTCCTAATAGAGGAGAGTGGACAGGCACATTAGAAAGTCCTGCGTGATGAAATAACCGGTTTCACATGGTTTTCCTTATGAAGGCAGGTGGCTTTATTTACGTTGTTTCTATAATTAACTGTCAAGGCCCAGGAGTCTAGCTGGGGGTCCATTTCTCTATGGCAATCTTGATAACAAATCAAACTTGAATATGGACTTGAGCTTTATTATTGGGCAAGGCTAAGAATGATCACAATGTGAAGCAGGGGAGATAGGGTTATTTTATACCCTTTCCAGGATTCTTCAGGATTCTTCTGGATCTTTCTTGACTCTTGTAGATACTTATTGGTAGAAGAATTGCTTGGAAGATAGAGTGTGATAATTGGGGAGCAGGTTAAGAGGAAATTAAACCAAGCTCTTAACCACAATAAAATTGCGGTTTCAGCAACAACCAAAAGATTGCTGCCAACAATTCCTGGGAGGCCAAAGAGGAGAAGGAATCAACTGAACACCAAAAGCAACAGGCAAAACCAGAAGGCCAAATTAAACTAACAAATTTCAAACTTTATTAGAGTAGAGAATGATGAAGCAAGGTCTTTTACAACTCTTGCAGTCATTTAAGGGATAGGATAGAATTGGGGTGGTAGATTGAATGTCACAAACTGATTGGCCAATGATATGAGCGGATACAAATGCATTTCTTGAGGCAGGAAGATCTTGGCAAATTTTGAATGGACTTAGTAAAAAGGAAAACGGAACCAACTAAAATCAAGAATATGCTTTGGATGCAATTACTGCTTCTCCCAACCGCTCTTTCACATGATATTTAACCAGAGGTGTCTCTTGGGTGGGTTAGGTGGGGCATCTTCAGAATAATTCCAAAATATTAAATTGATGGCTTTTCTTGGGCTTTTTCAGTGACCTTTTGGATAAATATTCAAACATAATTTGATAGAAATTCCCAAGCATTTGGCAGGAGTTGAAGTGGAGGCCTAAGGGGGAGGCGTAACTTTACATATAGCACCTCATGACCAGTTTCACTCATATTCCAATTGAGAAGGTTTGGCTTTTCATGGACCTTTGATTCATGGACTAGAACCCATACTATTGAATTTCCCTTATCAGTAGCTTTCCATGGAGTGTTTGGGCATTTGAATTGGTTCAGTTTTTGATGAGTTATGCTTGGCTTAATCTGGGTGCTCAGCTGACTAATCTTCAAACCTCTTTTGGCTGGGATTGACAAAACCTTCAGGGCAACCCTAATTGAAAGATATTCCACCTTTATATGGATCTTCAATTCATGATCTAAAATTAGTGCAATTGGATTCTCCTCTTCAGTGGATTTCCAACAAGTATTTGGCCGTTCTGATTGATTCAGGCATTGTGGATTTATGCTTGGATTTATTTGCGGCGTTTGTTGACCAGTTCTATGATCCTTATTGGTTTGGATTTGGAGTGTTTTGGCAATCAGATTGATTATTGTCCATAAGTCAGGGTCTAGAGCAGCTAGGAACAAGATCAATGCATCATTTTGAAGGTGTGAATTCAGGCTATTTCCTTAAAACATAAAGCAGCTAAACCTTAAGTTAAAATTGTCAGGCCAGACCCTGACATTAACCTTGGAAGTAAAGCCTGTGTCTAAAGCGCATTCAAAAGACCATTTGAACATCCATTTTATGGGCATTTTAAACATGATTAACCCTATTAAGACCATCTTGAGAGAAAGCAATCACATGATTGTTATGTTGCTCAATCCCTAAGTGGACAACTTAATGTCTAATCCATTCAGGATCTGCAACAGTATGGAAACAAATTGGTAAACCAAAGGTTCATAGCAACTTTATTGGTAAGGATGACAATACAGAATTTCTATGGTGCTTCTGACTTATATACTTACTCATAAGCAAGGGCCTCTGGGCATTCTTCTGTTGCTATCTGTGTGGCCAGGTTTGGCTTTGCAGGCTCTGCTGTTTGGTTGGCTGCTTCATGGTTATTTTTGGGGTTTTCAGTAACAGTTGTTTGGCTTTTTGGTGGCCCATCTTGGCTTGGCTGGTCATTGGTTCTGGCAGGTTTGGCTTCAAGAGTCATGAGGGTTTTTCTAATTTGATCACCATTCTTGAACTGGCTTGACAGGCATTTTTCATGAGAAAGAACTTGATTAAAAAAGGGGTTCCCAATTGGGAACCCCAAATTACTAAATGGAGGGTGGGCTTGAACTGGGTTTACTGGGCAGCTAAAATTAGCCTGCCCAGGCCCAGCCAAACCCAATGTCAGGGATCCACTCATTGGGAAGTCTCTCTTCAATTGAATGAAGAAGAGCTCCCAAGTTGAACTTGACCAGAATGGAACCTACTGGAATCCCTATCATTAACATGTGTAGAAGGTGACCAAATAGGAAGAATATTCCCAAGAAAGGAGTGAAGTGGTTGAGGAGATAATAGACACTGGTGTACCCCAAAACCAACCAGGGGGCCTTGGGGTGGATGATAGGTGGGAATCATGCTGTTTCAATGTAAGGGGTATGTCGTTAACGCAGACCAAAACAATACCAAATTGAGTCTTCTGATTTTTCAGTAGGAGTTGGTTTAGGGGTTTCAAAGTTAACATTGGCTTGCCTATAACTGATTAACACACACAAAGTCCATACAAGGAAGATGAACTTCATGCTTTTGGAGGGGAACCTGTAGAATCTACTAATCAAGAGTTTAGATTTAAAAATATAGATTTATTGATTTATAGGAATAAGAGTAAATTGTTGGAGCAATTTGGAAGGGAAGATTTTGCCAGTTTAAATACTGAGCTCAAGTGATCAAGGGAACATTGTGGTTACCAGGTGGTCCTGCAAGAGTGATCTGAGAAATATTGCCTTGCAGAGCTGCAGCAGGCTGCAGCCTGCAATGCAAGAAGAGGTAGGTTGGAGTATTGCATTGCAGTATTGTACTTCACTATGGTTGGGGATGATTTCTGGGGTTGGATGTGAGGTACTTCTCTGTCTTGGTTGGTTTGTTGTCTTTGATTGGCCTCCCAGGTCTCCACATATCTGATTTGAATGATTTCTGCATTTAATTTCAACTTGATTGGTTGGTTTATATTGACTGGAGCCAATTTTATATGCTGAATCAGTGTTCCTATTGTCGTTATCATTGTCTGAAGCCTTGGAATTTGAAATTGAAGTAGAATTTATGTGTTGGTTTCTTTTTTACGCTCAGTTTCAATTTCACATTTGGAATTGGTTAATACACATTTGTTTATCAATTTCAAATGTGTTTTTGCATTGACTAAATTAATGGATTTGGTTTCTACTTTGTTTTCTGAATTAGCATTAAAAAATGCAACTTCTGGTTTGTCAATTATTTTAAAACAATTTAAGTCTGGTTTCCAATTTGTGTTAGGGATGGAATCCCTTACACCCAACAAAGCTTGTGTGTAGCTTTTGTGGCCCAGAATGGGCCCCATAGCTGCATTAGGGCAGGAATGGTTCCTGCACCTGGACTTTTGCTTTTCAAAGAAAATCCAGGTGCAGGCAAATCCCTGCTCGCACCGCCTGGCAACTAGGCACAGGTTTGATTCCTGCCCGGGGCTTTGAACTTTTTTACTATTGTAACAGTTGCCCATTAGGGATTGAGCAACATAGCAATTGTACAATCATGTGATTCTTCTGTTGCATTTCAATCCTCTCTTTAATTGTCAACTAAATCAAGGTTTTAAATAAGGTAAGTGATAGCTTAGTTGATTATGCACACAATCCAACAAAGGAAGTTCAAGTTTTGATTTCACACAGTATCTCAGGGCACCAACCCTGATTGGCTGGCTTGCTAGCGTCTGGGAACTGGCAGGTTGCAGACTGGGTTGGCAGGGCTCACCAAAGGATTGGCGCTAACTTAATGAGGTAGGACATTGACTTTCCCAGCCACAACCACAGACCAGCGGCAGGAACAATAGTATCTATTACTCCCATGAGAGTTATATATACAGTTCCAAAAAGCTTGTTGGTATGGTCCAGTGGGAGCTTGGCTGTGGAGGAGGGCATTGGTTTGGGGGTGACGGGTGGCTCCATGTCTATTTGGTAGGCAGAAAGGAAGTTGTATTTATCTCTGAACAGGCGGGGCTTGGTAATGTACCAAGGGCCTTCTTGGTTGTATCTGGTTCTCTCAGTAGTTCTGGCCAAGGGATCCCGGGCTAGTATGTTGTTGGCGGTGTAGTCCCTGTACTTGGGCTTTAAGGAGTACTCCGTGAAGTGGACGGGACCAAAGGGAGCACCTGGCGGGCGGTACATAGCTGGCGGGTTGGCAGGGGGGTCAGACAATCTTTGAGTTAACTGGCAGATGACAAGAATAAAATACAGCAATAATTGGGGAAACCAATATCTCATAACCTTTATTTAAAAATGACAATGGGGGTTGGTCTTGGCCTTGCAGGTATTTATCCCACACTGCCAGGCTTCACTTCCTGGTCAGGTTTCCTGGGCTTGGGCAGGTTGGCATTGGGTGTCTCAGATGGCAGTGTGGTGCTTGGCACTGGCAGTTTGCCGCTGGCCGCTTTGGGGTGAGAAGACTTTGAATCCTTCTGTTTATCAATTTGGGTATCAGGTGCCTCTTTGAGTTCAGTGCCTTCCCTGGGACTTTGGGGGAGTTTGGAATAACTCTCAGGGAGAAATTTGTCTATTTCACCAGGCAAACTGCTGGTGTCAGGCGTTGATACCTTGGGGAAATTCCCGGCATTTTGCACTGTTGGTTCACTTGCAGAATCCTGCGGGGCAGCTAAGGGTTCAGATCCTGGCAGGCTGGCAGCAACTTTGTCAATTAGTAGTGGGTTATTGTGTTCCCAGCCTATGAGTCTGGTAGTCCGCAAAGGGTTTTGTCCAGGGTTTGACTCTGATTCCGTATTTTGAGATTTAGGAGCATCCAAATTGTAATTCCTGACACAGTAGCTGATTTGCGCTAATTCCCTTAAATGAGAAGCTGCCTGAAACAGGTCATTCTGCTGCCCTTTGATTCCTATGCCACAATATCTGTCCAAAAAATAGCTGATCCTATTTTCTGCTCCAGCCAAATACCAACCATTGTCTCCCCCTATATAGTATACAATAGTTAAAAATAAATAAAGTAGTTCTTGTCATAATATCTTATATTCTTCTGTCCTAATTTAGGATGCAACTATACCCACAAAAGGTGTAGTGTTTTGAATAAAGAGTAGCTGGCTAGCTATTGTAGGAATTATCACCCTAAGCTGCTACAAACATGGTACCATGCCAGAGGAATTCTTTTTCTGAAACCAGGACAGCCCAAGCACAGCCATTTCCAAAAAATTGTATTGTTGGTACTTTTTGGGCCACCCCTGCCCTAGCATGAAGGCCAGCAACTCTGCTGAGTTAAAGATAGGTTATTTAGTATAACCAATCATGCTATTATTGAGTATCAACTTCTGGGAAGTATATAAAACAAGATAAAGGGGGAAATTAAAAATAGAATGATACTTTATTTGATATGAATATAGGATATTATATGGTATCATGGGAAGCCACATACTGTCCATGTACGTCATGACAGTAATGGGGCTTATCCAAGTAATTGTTCCTCTTAATTCAAAAGGCTTGTCCAAGTTATGTTCCACTTAGGGCTCAAATTTTTTGATCTCTGTAATAGATGGCCGGATGATAACAGTGCCACTGGCTTAATGATTAGCCGGGAAATCATTTGGCGGGTCACTTGGAGAATTAGTTTCCTGAGAGGGAGTAATCATAGATGTTGCAATATCTCCCCCTGGGGTATTGAAAGGTGGAACCTTAGGAATTTTCTTGAAAGTGTCAAGGATCTGGATGTATGAGTACTCTGGCTACTGCCAACCCACTTAACATCCAGTCATTGCCCAATTTGGCGCCTTTCCAATATATAGCTTGACATGCCAGAAATGGCAATAAAGCAATATCACATGACTGTCCAAGTATCCAGAAAATTGAACCCATCCTGCACATAACCAATCCCTAGGTTCAATCCAACTAAATCTCTGCCACAGATAAAGCTATATAAGTCTAAAGTATTGTCCAATAAAATATACTTCTCTTCTTTCTTAATTCCATATTTGAAGCTTCCCCAAAAGGTGCTCCTCATCACTGGTAGCAGCTACGGTTTTTTGACCACACCAATGAAAGAGAAAATGACTGAACAGAACCTGCCCACCTTTGCTCACATACTCAATCAGGCTACATCCCAGGATACCTGGAAGACATAATTCCATGCCCACAACATTGACAAGGATATATCTAGTGGATGTGTCAAAACAGCAGGCTTGACCCGCCAGCAAGGTTCCAAACAAGCAGGTTTGTGACCCGCAATCCAATTACACAGCCACTCAAAGCCAGACTAAGAAGTCAACTCAAATTACCAAATCCAACAACATGAAAAGATGGTGATCCCTTATGGTGGATACCTTTTTTTGGCGCTTGACTCATTACCAGGATCAAGCCACCCCCTTCACCATCCAGCCGTGTGATCAACACAATCATGTTCCTGTTATCCTTGATTCACATTGACTATATAATCACTATCTCTCAATAAAGGTTATTATCTAGCTTCTAAATATTTTTCCTTTGTAACTCTGCTAAAACAGCACAGTTACAACAGATGCACCATATTTGAAGGACTGGTCATGCCCAGAGCATGTGCCAAGATAATTCAATACAGTTGCTCTCTCTAACCACAAACAAACACATAACTGACTATCACAAGAAAAGTTACTAACACCAAATACATTGGTATCAACAAGTTATTTGGTAAAAAAAGAAAAACATCATCCACTGGCTAGATCAATCAGGCACTAAACTCTGCACCAGCTGCATCCCTCATGAAAAATGGGTCCAGGAAGCCAGCAGGCGCCTGTATGAGGCTGTAGCTAACTGGTTTGCCACCTGGGTTGGCTCACAAACTGACAACCAGCTTGAAAACTGGGAAGAGTTCAAAGCAGACATCACTCACAACTTCTGTGTCACTGAATTCCTCCAAGGCATTGCAATACAGCTCAGCAATCTTCCCCAGAAGACCACTATCACAGCTTACACCAATGAATTTGAAGAGATACACCGCAAGATCAAAAATCCAGTGCAAGCTGACAATGTACACATCAGAGCATCATTCATCAACAGAATGAAACCCTCTGTTGCTGCCCTCATCTGCCCAGAGGCCAGCACCTCCATGCCCACACTCATTGCAGAAGCCAAACACACAGAAAAATGCGCAAACATGGAATATGCTGCACACAACGGCAACCACTCCTCAAACAGCAATGGCAGAGAAAAATCCAATGGCAACAAGCGCCAAAACACCAATCATAGAAACAGAAACTCCAATTGTAGCAATGGCAATTGCAGCTATGCTGGATCAGTAAATTCATGCTTGCTTCTTCATTATCCTGGTCTGACTCTTTAATGGTTTGATGGGGAATCCTTTATGTAAGCTTGGATGAGCTTGGATTCCGGGCAAGCAATCTTGGTGTTAAACTTGTTGCCATCTGGTGATCACTTCCACGTTTTTTGCTTCCCATAATCTTAGCTGCAGACCATCTCTTTAATTCCATGGTAGTCTTATTTCAGTTAAAAGCCAAAAACACAAAGCATAAAAAGATTGAGGGGAAAGCAATCATTGTCACACATAAGTATCATCCTTTATTAATTATTATCATGTTTCCATTATATACCAATTGGGGTACATTTGGCTGAAACCCCTGTTGTGTTCTGAGGCGCGGCATAGACACACAATGGGGAATCCTAACCTTAGGATTGGATTTGTACTAAGTCTCAGTTAGATGACAGGGAAGGCTATGCAATTACCTTGCGGCCCTGGAAGAATAATCTCTACTAGTTGTGGCTAGAGAGAGGCACAGAAGTACTGGAAGACACAAAGACAAAAATGTGAATAGAACTTAATTTTATTGGTGAATTAGGAAAAGGAATATATAGTGGTTGTTGATACCACAAAACACTACCAGGACAGTAGGATCACTTGCCTAAGCATGAGTGGGGCAAGTGAGTTGCACAGGATCAAGAAACCAAACAATTGTATTTCCTGATTCAGTCATCAACTCATTTTGAGAGGCAAAAGCAAAAGCGAGAGATTTGTCTTTGAAATGACCCACCAAAGGTAAAATCAACACATAGTGAATAGCAGTATTCACAGCATTGCCCTCCCCTAGATTGGCCTTAGGGGGGAAGTACTTGCAGAGGAACTTGGCATGCACTCAAGCAAAGGGACAACCACTGGAGAGGAGCCTTACAGTGTATCCAGACTCTTGTTTAAAGGCCACTTCCAAAGAGCTGATCCACAGAGAGTCCAATTTATGCGTGCACCCACCCACTATGTGTTGGTAGTAAAGAACACAGTCACCAACATCAAATTCAGGCAAGGGGGAGCGTCCAGCATTATTGGGAGAAAGCTCAAGCATCTTAGTTTTGTATGCAGAAGTGTAGGCAGTGGCCTGTATATCAATCATGCAGTTGACTAAATCCTTGATGTGGTCTTCAGGATTCATGGCCTTATCAGAGGAAAGCAGGGGGCCCCCAAGAGCAATGGGGTAGTAGCCTCTTGCCCAAATAGCATAGCAAAAGGGGAGTAACCAGTGACACAATGTTTGATAAGGCAATACACAAAGAGAGCAGCAGGTAAGTATAGGTCCCAGTTGGCAGCATCAGAGTAGGTGAGCTTCCTCATGATGGAGACCAGTGTTGAATTTGCACGCTTGACTGCCCCATTAGTAGAAGGGTTGTAGGGGGCAGAGAAAGACTGGTGAGACCCCAAATCTTGGAAAACAGAGGTTACCAGTTTGGCATTGAAGTTAGTCCCATTATCTGAGAGCAACACTTGAGGATAGCCATGGCGGTAGAAAACATCTTGTAACAGGAAGGCAGAAGTTGTCTTAGCTGTGATTTCCTTTGTAGGGCAAGCCTCTATCCATTTTCTGAAATGATCAACATCAATCAGGATAAAGCAAGCACCCAGAACGTGAGCGGGGGAGAGGACCTACCACATCAATGCTGAAAGTATGAAAAGCATGTTGAGGGGGAACTAATTTGAATTTGTGGGCAGCAGCTCAAGGCCTCTGCAGCTGGCAGTTGTGGCAACTAGCTATGATGTCTGGGATCAGCAGGCAAAGGTTTTCCCAGAAATAATTCTTCTGAGGCCAGTCAAAAGTCTTGACAATGCCTCCATGCCCAGTCTCTTTATGAGCTTGCAACACCAACAAGAGGCAAAGACTGGGGTGTACATAAGGCAGATAATTGATCTCATACTTTATTGAAGAGTTGATTGTTGCGTATGAGGGTACCTTCAGATAGCTTAGACAAGGCCAGTTGGACCTCTTCTGTCTTGCTTTCCCAAGAAGAAGGGTATCCAATTAGTTTGCACAACCAGTCAGCCTCCGCAGGATGTAAAGCGAGAATGGGCATTCTGGAGAGCCCATCAGCGTTCTGATGTTGAATACCAGGGCAATGGAGCACAGTGAAGTTGTAACCTTGCAGACATAGGGCCCATCTAGCTAGGCGCCCTTCTGGCTTCTTAAGTTGTCGTAACCATTTAAGCAAAGCATGGTCAGTGACAACTGTGAAATGGGTACCATACACATAGTGGCGGAACTGTTTGACTGCATGCAGCACGGCAAGACACTCCTTCTCTGTGACACTATAATTCTTCTCATGCTTGTTTAGCACATGGGAAGTGTAAGCCATAGGATGGTTTACACTCTTGTTGTCTAGTTGGACCAGAATAGCCCCAACAGCAATATCACTAGCATCAGTGTATAGGATGAACTCCTTATCATAGTCAGGATACACTAGGATTGGCGCCTCTTTGAGTTTTTTCTTAAGGGTTTCAAAGGCTTGCTGCTGACTGGCAGTCCATCCAAAAGGGAAATTACACAACATCTGGACAAGAGGTTCACTAGTATTGGCAAAGTCAGGGATAAACTGTCTGTAGTAGCCCATCATCCCTAGAAAGACTTGTACCTCTTGCAGGTTGGTGGGCGGAAGCATTTTGTCAATGGCTTCAACCTTCTTAGTCATTGGGCAAATTCCTGTCTGGGTTACTTCATGGCCCAAGAATTCAAGGCGCTCTTTGAAGAAAGCACACTTGGAAGGTTTTAGTTTGAGGCCATCTTCTCAAATCTTTATGAACACCTCTTTGAGGCAAGCCAGGTGATTAGTGAAGGTAGCGCTGAAAACCGTTATATCATCTAAGTATACTAGGACACATGGCAGCTTCAAGTTGCAGAGGATGGAGTCCATGGCCCTTTGGAAGGTGGCACGGGCATTGCAGAGTCCCTGTGGCATGCGAGTAGGCTCAAAAAGCCCTTCAGATGTAATGAGCGCAGCTTTTTGGCAATCCTCGGGCAATAGGTCAACTTGCCAGTATCCCAATGCCAGATCCATTGCGGAGAAAAACTTAGAGCCTCCAAGACGTTGGAGAGCATCATCAATACATGGCATGGGGTACAAGTCCTTCTTAGTCAAAGAGTTCAATTGGCAGTAGTCCATTACAATACAATGGCCTCCATCTTTCTTCTTTAAGATGAGTAGCGGGGATGCCCAAGGACTTTGGGAAGGTGCCAGAAGCCCAGCATCCAACAGTTATTTGAGCTCTTTAGATACCTGGGCGTCCTCCACGCGGCAGCAGCAATATGGTTTAGCATGGAAGGGGGGGGGCATTGCCAGTGTCAATCTGATGGATAACACCTTTAGCTAACCCATAGTTGGTACTGTCCTTAGCAAAGATGTCAGAAAATTGGTCTAGCAAGTCTAACACCTCTTTCTATTGAACCGGGGACAGATGTGGAAAGTCTTGTGCAGTGAACAAGGAGAGGACTTGGGGTTTGTCCTCAGGTAGGTTAAAATCTTGGAACATGCCAAAGGGATGAAGAGACAGGACATCAGGAGCGCTCAACAACTTGCCATATCCAACAACCTGCCCCCTAGACACAGTCATGGGGAGAGCAGTCAGGTTGGCTACCAACAATTGAACAGGGTCCTTATGGGAGAAGTCTAGGATTCCAGGACAGAGATAAGGTTCATTGCGCCCTAATGAGGGGGGAGAGTACAGCTCCAAGAAGGTTTGTTCAGGTAGTTCATATGATATCTGGGAGTCCAGGATGGCCTGGGAGCCAGGTGAGATGGTGACAGCAGACGTGGCTAGGAGAGGAATCCCCTCAGACGCAGGACAAGCCATGGGTGGACACTTCATGCTTGAAGAGTGGGTGCAATATTTGAGGTTGAAAACCCCATTGGGGTATTTCAAAGCGCACATCTTCAGGTGCTTCCCAGGAACTTTAACCGGCTCTTAAAAGATCAGAGGGACTTTGTATCCCAGAATAGAGAGGTAACCATCTTTCAAGTTGATTATCCCATTATATTCCCAAAGGAACTGAGTGCCTACTAAGAGATTGTAACTCTCGTTTTCTAAGACAACTGCTGGCGCAGCTAGGAGAAGCTTGCCAAACTGCATGGGTAGAGTGGAGTACGCCCCTATGGCGCGGGTCATAGACAGCCCAGACGTGCCATACAACTGGTGATAATTAAGGTCAGGGGCAAGTTTGAGTTTCTTCACAAGTTTGGAGGAGACAACGTTGACTGGCAAGCCAGTGTCTAAGATGGCCTTGATCTTCACTTTTTGAATGGATATCTCTACTTGGGTGGTAGTGCAACCAAAGGGTGGAAGGAAAGCCAAGATATTTTGAGTCTCTGCTAGTTCCTTATCCCACTTCTCAATCATGAATCTTAATCCTGGGAACTCCTTATAAACAGTTTGGAGAGGGAGCAAAACAGATAAATTCTTGAAGACAGCGTCAGCAACCTTGGCAGCTTCTTCTGACAACTCCACTAGCATGGGGGACCTCTTAGCTTGAGTGAGGTAAGGGCAAGAGACAACTTCTTTGGCTTCAGGCAAAGGCTTAGCGGTAGTTGTAGTCTTTCTTGATTGCAATTTATAGGGGACTGCAATGGTTTTGGGAACAGCCAGAACAGAGTACCCATATGCATTGGCGTTGTCTGTATCAGAGTCATCCAGGTCAGAGTTGTCAGAGATATTGTGGAACAATAGGAGTATAGAAGGAGCCTCATTATCAGCAGGCTTGGAGTCAGCTATAGAGGGAGGGATTGAAAGAGACTGGGAAGAATTGTCAACCAAGAGCGTCTCTGCCTCTAGGTTGACTGTTCTTTTCCCGCCTGCTCTTTTGGATCAGCTCCTTCAACCTGTGGATTGGTGCAGACTTGAGAATAGTGACCTATCTGACCACAGTTGTGGCAACCTTGGTGTTGAGGAGGATTTTGCAAGTTCATGGTAAGAATGCAAGGACCATGGGAAGACAAACCAGAGTTAGAAGCAGCTCAACTTCCCCAAACAACTGCTCCAGAATGGGTAAGGTGCATGTCCTGAAACAGCGTCTTTATGCTCTTCATAGAGGAAAGCATAGCTTTATGGGCTTTGAAGTGAAGACACAGAAGCTTTTTAACTTTGAGGGCTTGAGTGCAAGCCATGTAAGCTTCATGTGCAGTCAATTGTCTGCTTGTTATCAGTTGCTGTCCTTCCATGTAGAATCTGTCTGCAAACTCAGCTAGTGTCTCTTTAGGTTTGAAAGCAATGTGCATGAAGGCGTCCTTCTTTACTACCAAACTAAGGTCACCGCTGAACTTGTCAATCAGAAGCTGCTTCATATATTCCCACGTCTCAATGATGGGTAGTTCAGGCACCACCACCTCCTGGCAGGTCAGGTGTAGACAGGTCAAAATATGTTCCTTATTAACCTCATCTGATGCTTGTCTCATGGCAGTTTTATAGATAGTTAGGAAAGCTGCAATGGTTGAGGTTCTGGGATCAAAGACTTGCTTAAAGGTAGGCTTGAAGTGTGCTTTGGGAGTTGGACCACCATTGTTGCTATTGAGTACATTTATATGCGGGGAAAATTCTGCTTTGGATTCAGAAGGGGGCTGTCTAGCCCATAGCTGACAAACACTTTCTTCAAGGGTAGTCAGGGTCTCAACAGCGCGGGTACCGGTATTGGTAGCTTGAGTGGTCCATTGTTCAGTAACATCTAGGCGTTGACCTTGGGAGGTCACTACTGTGGAGAGCTCAGCCAGTTGAGAGGTAAGGGAAAGCCCCAATGAGAGGCAAGGGGTGTACCTGTTGTTCACGGAGTCAATCAATTCACTCATCTCTGGTACATCTCTATCCAGCTCAGTATGATCTTGCTTCAAATGGTCCACCTTGTTAGCTAGGGCAATTAGTTCCCTAGCGCATTGGATTTGAGGGGCTCCTGATAAGCCAGGGCAGCAACCATCTTTGTCAACAGCCCCAACTGGACTAGCAAAAGTTGCCATCATCTTGCTTAAGGAAGCAAGTTCTTGCTGTAGCTTAGCAACTTGAGTAGTCAGCTCAAGCACCTGGGGGTTAGGTTGAGGAGTCTCAGTAGGACGTCCTTGACTGTAAATAGTTGTACGTAGCTCCTGAATAGCGTCCCATATTCTCTGCTCTCTATCCATCAAGTCATCAGAAGGGGGAGAGGGCGGAACATCTGGCTTGGGCGTAGATAATTCATTCACTTGACTTTGGAGTTTGGCTATGCAGCGGCAGTGGTAACTCTCTCTTGACCAAACGCTGTAATGAGGTTATTAAGGTCGTTAGTAGCAAAGTCTGCTACTTGCTGTAGTTGATCAAATGAATACATGCTGAATGCATTGAGCTGCTGCACAAGTATTCAAAGTTGGAGAGATAAGCATTCAAGGTGGAATCAACTTGCGTTTGCCAGGGTTGTTCTAGCTGGTGAAACTTGTATAGATGCTCCCTGACGTATTTGGGGATGGACTGGCGCATTTGTTTGATAGAATCAACCAAACAGGTCTGGGAAGTAACAGAGTTGCACTGATTGTCAGACATCAAGGAAAACAGGGAATGGATCCACTGTTGGTAGGAAGCAAACTGGTCCCAGTGATGAGTAACTGCTGCTTGTAGAGATGAGATTTCCTGGACCTGGAGCCCCAACACCATCTGATGGTGGGCCAAAGCAGGCTGCACAAAGGACAATAGTAAGTGCTTAGCTGAGCCAGCTGCTGAGAGGAGATGCTGTGGAATTTGAAGAGCCACAATCAATTTGTAGTATTCAGCCCGACTGAACTGCAGCTGAAGGCAAGGGATGGCTCCTTCACGGGCTATCCCAAGGGCTACCGCCATGACTTGTTCTAAGTCAGGCATACCCATGGGGTAAGCAACTAGGCAGGGACCATTCCCAAGGTTCAGTACAGTAGGGACAATAGGCGGGTTGATAATATCTTCCTCAATAGGAGGACTGGTAATTTCAGGTGAAGTTGGCTCTTGTATAGGCAGAGGCAAAGGACCTGAAAACGTGGATGCAAAAGGGATAACCAAGGGGCTTACAGCCCCTGTAGTGAGTACCATTTTTGTTGTGTTCTGAGGCGCAGCAAAGACACACAATGGGGAATCCTAACCTTAGGATTGGATTTGTACTAAGTCTTGGTTAGATGACAGGGAAGGATATGCAATTACCTTGCAGACCTGGAAGAATAATCTCTACTAGTTGTGGCTAGAGAGAGGCGCAGAAGTACTGGAAGACACAAAGACAAAAATGTGAATAGAACTTAATTTTATTGGTGAATTAGGAAAAGTAATATATAGTGGTTATTGATACCACAAAATACTACCAAAACAGTAGGATCACTTGCCACAAGCATGAGTGGGGCAAGTAAGTTGCGCAGAGTCAAGAAACCAAACAATTGTATTTCCTGATTCAGTCATCAACTCATTTTGAGAGACAAAAGCAAAAGCAAGAGATTTGTCTTTGAAATGGCCCACCAAAGGAAAAATCAACAAATGGTGAATAGCAGTATTCACAACAACCCCCTCTGGTTCCAGAATCACACCTGGATTCCTATCACATGGTTTATGAAATAACAGTGTCATCTAATCCAGATCTTTACCAAAAAGATCTTCACACTCTTAACCTATAAGAATGTGCCCTATTACATTCCAGAATCACCTTATTCCTTCTTTGGAAATGTATTGCTTTGGCTTGAAGCATTCCAGACTTCCAGCACCAAAACCCTGTGGAATATATGTATTCATGATCCAAGCTATCCTTGTTCCAACTGGGAACCAGCTGATCAATCCTGAATGCATAGACACCATTGTCTATATTTAGTTATTTTTGCATTTAATGGTTTTTTGCGTAAAAAACCCATTAAAACACTTCAAAACTCAAACCAGGCGCCACCACGGCGCCCAGGAACTTTCCCAGGCAGCGCCCCAGCACCTAAAACATTCACTGGGCAGCGCTTTTTAACCTAATAAAAATTCCAAAACAGCGCTTTTAAACCACAATTTGGGTGTTTACTTTTGGTTAACCTTAACCAAACTTTTTGACACAGTCAAGGCAATTAAACAATATAGTTAAATCCTCATTAATTATATTTCCAGCATATATTAATTAACCTTCCCAGTTAATTAATATGTTTGAAGACAATAAGTCTTTACTTGACACAGTCAAGTCCATTTTGGCCCTATGATAAAATCCTCATTAATCATATTCAAGGGTATCAATTAATTAACCTTCCCAGTTAATCAATTAGTTTGAGACACCTAGTCTCATAATCTGAACTGTTCAGATTATTCATTTTGGCCCTCAATTAGTACAGCCTAATTGATTCCTGGGTAATCCATTACTATGCTAGAAAGTCTCTCCAAGGCCAATCATATTGTTTTGAATTTCACTTATGAAATTCATTACAATTCAACCTCTTTGTGAAACCACAGCCCAACATGACTGTAGTACATTCACAGCAGCCAGAGCGCAAAACGCTCCCGTCCCAAGAAAGAGGACACCACTAAAGTAAGCAATGTTGAGATAGCAACCCACTATGAATCTGTCCCCATATTTTCTGACCTTGAAGGTCTCAAAACAGAGGAACAGGGAAAAGAAGAGGGGGAACATGCTTAAGTGCCCCTGTTTCCCCTAACATGACAAGAAACTGTACCAAGACATGAACTTTGCTGCTCACATCCCACATGTCCCGCAATCCTCCATTTTTATGAATGTAAAAATCAAAGATCACTTGCAACTTCTTGTCTACCCATGCACTTAAAAATCACATACACACAAAAATTTTATTTGACTCTGCTGCGCAACACACCATGGTAAGCAAACTATTTGTAATCAAGTATAAAATACCAGCTGTCAAATCCAACTTCAAATATGCCGGAATGGCAGAAAAATCAAAAGTTCTACTCAAAGGCAAAACAACTCCCTTCAAAACTGACCTCCAAGGCATACAAACGTCCATCAAAGGACTTGTCACAAACAACATAAACTACAGCATTGTAGCAGGCATGGACTGGTTCACTGAGTGAACCCCAGCATATGTTAGAAAACAAAAACCATGATCATCAAACACAATGAAGTCAATTTTAATATCCTCAAAGAACCCAAAGATCTCATCCTAAGAGACACAGTATTTTTCCAAGTCATAAATCAAGACAACTCAGAACGTCTAACCAAAGACAGTACCCTCCACATAATGAGGTACACTGAATTCAATAACATGCAAGCTGTAAAGTTACACCTCCCCCTTAGGCCTCCACTTCAACTCCTGCCAAATACTTGGGAATTTCTATCAAATTATGTTTGAATATTTATCCAAAAGGTCACTGAAAAAGCCCAAGAAAAGCCATTAATTTAATATTTTGGAATTATTCTGAAGATTCCCCACCTAACCCACCCAAGAGACACCTCTGGTTAAATATCATGTGAAAGAGCGGCTGGGAGAAGTGGTAATTGCATCCAAAGCATACTCCTGATTTTAGTTGGTTCCATTTTCCTTTTTACTAAGTCCATTCAAAATTTGCCAAGATCTTCCTGCCTCAAGAAATGCATTTGTATCCGCTCATATCATTGGCCAATCAGTTTGTGACATTCAATCTACCACCCCAATCCTATCCTATTCCATCCCTTAAATGAATGAAAGAGTTGTAAAAGACCTTGCTTCATCATTCTCTACTCTAATAAAGTTCAAAACTTGTTAGTCTAATTTAGCCATTTGGTTTTTTCTGTTGCTTTTGGTATTCAGTTGATTCCTTCCCCCCTTTGGCCTCCCAGGAATTGTTGGTGACAACCTTTTGGCTGTTTCTGAAACTGCAATTTTATTGTGGTTGAGAGCTTGGCTTTATTTTCTCTTAACCTGTTCCCCAATTCTCACACAAACAACCAAAATCCAATGCTCAGAACTTGCAGCACTCCTAAATAAATACACTCATGTATTTAAAGAAGAGCTCATAGAGTTACCCCCTGAACAGAAGGTCAAACACAGCATCAAACTATGCAAGGCCATGCCCAAACCTGCACCCCTCTACAGACTCTCCTCCATGGAGACCCAAACCCTCAAGACCCATATTGAGGACAACCTAACCAAATGATTCATTTGCCTGTCTGAATCCCTGTGGGGGCAGCAGTGTTCTTAAAGAAAAAGGAAGGCACTATTTGCCTAGTAACAGACTACAGAGCACTAAATGCAAGCACAGCAAAAAATAAATATCCCCTTCCACTCATAGAGGATCTATTTTAAAGACTCTCTGGAGCCAAATTTTTCTCCAAATTGACCTCACCTCAGGCTTTAACCAAGTTGAAGTAAAAGAAAAAAGACATACCAAAAACTGAGTTCTGTACACAATTTAGATCTTTTGAATGTAGGTTAATGAACTTTGGGATGGCACCTTTCTTTCACAGCTTAGCTCCACTTTTTGGAATCTAAGCATTAATAAAGCAATCAAAGAGCATACAGTTCTAAGTTTACTATAGGATTTTATTATAGGTAAGAAAGGAATGGCAACCAAAAACTCCAGATCCTGGTCCAAGGTAGTCCTGGGCCAGAAACGCCCTGTCAAGGGCCAACTGGTGAGCCCTAAAAGAACCACTAAGAAGGGACCATTTGTTCCATCAGAAGGATGGATGAAGTTTGTGACCTCTGAACGCTGGTTCCAAGACATTACCAGAGCCCTCCCCAAGTCCCCTGTGCCCCATGGTATCAGAGTCAACTTTGGAGGTGACCCTACTCAGTTCCAGGAGGCAGCAAAAGCAGTTGCCACAGCATATACCAGAGCTGTGTCACTTCACCAAAGCCCAATGAAGGACTTCTTTGATCTTGGCTTTCTCTGTAAAGAGGATGTTGATCAGGCAGCTAAGGAAATCTTCACTCTTGAGATCACTGACCCCAATGGTAAGAAACCAAGAAAGTCCTACCAACCACCTGCACCTGGTTCAATCAAGATATCACCCTCTTTATGACCTTTGAGGCCTTACCATTAGACATGCCCAGAGGGGAGGTTGAATCCCAGCTCAAGGAAGGGCTGGCCAAGTATGGAGAAATAGTGCAGTTTGAACTGCTCAAAAATCCTTACATGGGCCACCTGACCACATCAAAAGCCATGGCCATGATCAAACCCTTTGCAGATGACAGCTTGTCATCCATTCTCCGTTGTGCAACCATTCTCAAGAAGGATGGCACCCTTAGTAGCAAGTTCAAGGTATTCCCTGAGCAAACTCCACCCATCTGTGCGCTGTGCTCAGCCCTTGGCCACAGAGAGGCCCTTTGCCCTACAACCATAGCAGGAGTCCAGGATGCGGAATAATACACCCCAAAGGAGCACCAGAATAGTGAAACAACTGGGTCCCAATCCAATGCTCTTGTAACCTTGGCCTGGGGAACTATAGCTGAGTATGCAGTTGTAAAACCAATCACATCCCACCAGAAAAAGGCTCATGCTAAGGCTCAAAATTTGTCTCAGCCTCAACTGATTAAGGAAACAGAATCTGCCCAAGAAGAAGCACCTTAACCCATGCAAACGCCTTCACAAGTAACCCAGGCAGTTCATGACAATGTGGTTAATAAACCAATGGAAATTCCAGTACTGGTGGTGCAGGAATTAATGGCCAACCTGGCCCAAGCTTTATTGGATAGTCACCACAATGCAGTGGCCCAAGAGAATGTGCAGCAGGCTCAAACCCAGGATACACCCAATCAGGAGCAGGCACCTTCTACACAGGATAATGGAAGACCAAGACGCAAGGTCCAGACCAAACTTGCTGCAGTAACTAAGCCATCCACTTACACAGTAGGGGATCCCAAACAGTCCAGGGCACCCAAGAAAGCCAAAGATGCAGCAGACAATGAAAGCGGTGGACCTACTTCTGGTGGGGTCACTAATGATAGTGGTTGATGGACCTCACTAATGGGACAAACTCTTCCACAAAATTTATGGCCCTAGTCCCAGGCATGAATAGGATTTTCCTACAGCCTCAAAGTAGTACCAATTGGCCCAGATGTGCCAATATCTTCTTTGAGCAAGGCCAATTTATGGCCTTGACTCTTCCAGATAAGAATGGACCATAAGAAGCTGCACCTGGATCAAAGGAGCTCATCATAGCAGCAGTAAAGCATGTAAGTAAATTGGTAACAAAAAACCCCAGGCCAAAGGACCACATTTTTTTGGATAAACACGGCCCACAAAAATGCACCTTATTGGCTCCCATTGAATAACACATTCCACCTTCAGACCCTTTATAAATTTACCACAAAGCGCCACACAATCCAAGGCAGGTCTGCAATTTTAAAAATGTGGCCCAGCGGTTAACACAAAAATGTGAAAGCCACATTCTCAGCTAATTGGTACTCACATGTGATCTACCAGTCAACACTGAGGGCACAGCCTAGAAATTCCGCACCCTAACTCAGCCACAATCATAATAGGGCATCCTGTAACAGGCACAGACCCTCCAACAAAAAAATCTGGGCTAATGGCCCAAGGGCTAATGGCCCAGATTAATTTGGATCAGTTATTAGCCCTTTGATCTACCGCACCACACCAGACCCTAGAGATTACATCCCATCTTTTTGGGGTGCTAACCCTAGGAATTGGCCCTCAAACCATAGTCAAACACCAATTTGCCACAAAATTTGTATCAGGCTGTTCAACAAAAAGGCTGGCAGCTGGCCCAAGGGAATTTTTACCCGGATTATTCTGGATCAGCACATTTCAATTGGACTTTCCTCCCAGTTTCAACTCACTTTTTTATCATTAGGGCCCAAAAATGGGGCTCTAACCCAAAATCTTGGCCCTCCAAAACCACACACACCACTGGCCACACATACAGAAGGAATCAAGCAACAAAAAAACGCAGGCCAAAGGCCCAAATTTTGTCTGGCCTGGTTTTTCTGGGATCAATAACAATTCAATCTGGAATTGACAGCATCCACTATCCAAAAATCCTGAAAGTTATATTACCCCCTGCATGGGACATATAGCTCAAAGCACTATTCCCCTTCACAACCTTCCTACCTCACCCAAGTTTCCCCCCCTGCTTGCAGTTTTTCTTGCCCCCTTCTCTTTTTTATATTGTATATGAGAATTTTGATCGTTTCTTTTGGCCCTATGGGCCCGTTGTACCAGTCAGAAATGTCTGGGCAACTTGAATAAATGAACTTTGGGATGACCAACGCTCCTGCAACGTTTGTCAACATGATGAACCAAGCGCTAAATGGTCTCTCAAATACAGTATGCTACCTTGATAATATCATATTCTCAAAAACAAAAGAGGAACACCTTGCACATGTCCGTGAGACACTCAATTGACTTTCAAAGCACAAACTTTACTCCAAACCTAGTAAGTGCCAATTTATGGAAAAGGATCTCCTATTCTTGGGCCACATTGTCCCTGATAGTAGCATCAAAGCAGATCCAGACAAAATTAAAGCCATAAATAACATGCATCACCCCACCTCTATTAAACAAGTTAGATGCTTTCTTGGAATGGTAGCTTACCTAAGGAAATACATCAAAGACTGCAGAAAGCTCACTGCACCAATCAATGACCTAACCAAGGGTAATTCAAAAAAGAAATTCATCTGAACACCAGAATGCGACAAGGATTTCCAACTATTGAAACAAGCTTTGATTGAAGCACCAATCTTGAAGTACCCTAATAACAAGGGGTGCTAAAAGCTTGAGTTGGGTGCTAGTGACACCGCCATTGGCACAGTCCTACACATCTGACAGCCAGGACAGCAAGACTTCCTGCCAGTATGTTACAAAAGTAGAAAACTAACTAACACTGAGCAGAGGTACCCAATACACAATAAGGAGTTGCTAGCAATATATCACACATGCAGGAAATGGAGATGTTATCTAGAAGGACATTTAAATGTCCAAGTACTAACTGACCATAAATCCTTAATCTATTTAAAAACTCAGAGCGCACTTGCACGGCAACAAGCCAAATGGATGTCCCTGCTAGAGCAGCTCAATTTGGACATCCAATAAAAAAGGGGGAAGAGCTGGTCACAGCTGATGCTCTCTAGGCTATGTCAGCCAAGAGAGGACCATTCTGATCACCTGGGCCCTGAATGGCCCAACCTATATAACACTGAGTACAAGGCAAAAGAAAAAGACCCCTCTACACACCAACTAACCCATAATACACTGGTAAGGAATAAAAAATATTTCCATGTATCAAATGGCACTGTATACCAAATCATTAATGATAAACATGTTCCCTACATCCCACTTGCACAAAGAGTTGATACCATCCTAAGATATCACCGTCTACTAAGACACACAAAGGCTAACAGCCTATACCTCACATTAAAAGAGATAGTATGGTGGCCAAATCTTAAACAAGATATCATTGATGTTCTGAAAAAGTGCACAGCGTGCAAGAAATACGCCAGCACCAAGGCTCCCCAGTCAACAGTTATCCTGGTACAGGACCCCAAACCATTCAAGGTTTGGGGACTGGACGTAGTGGGCCCCTTCCCAGAAACTAAGAAAAAATAACATTTCCTTATTGTAGCCATTGACTTTGCTACACACTGGTCTATCTGCTGGGCAGCAAAGGACCACAAAGCAGAAACAATAAACCAATTCATTAACATAGCAATCATAGCTGACTACAGTACTTCAGACTACATCATAACTGATGGAGCAACAGAGTTATCATGTCACGTAGTAAACAATAATTTGAAATCCAAAAACATCAAAAACTCTACAACCTTGCCCTACAAGCCACAGGCCAACAGCAGAGTTGAGCGCCTAAACAGCAGCCTTATCAGAACCCTCAAGAAAATAATGGATGGCAAAGCCAAAGACACATGGCCACTATATGTGAAATATGCATTACTAATAGCCTGGGTCTGCACCAATCAAAGGACAGGCTACTCACTGTTTGAACTAACATACAGATACAAACCAGAGATAGTTACCTGCAATAACCAACCATACATAAAACCCCCCTGGAAAAACCTCCCACAGTAGAAAAAGTACCAACTCTATAACACATACACCTCAAAGATAAAATGGCAGAAACAAAAAGGCTCAAAGCACAAAAGGTAACCTCCACAGAGGAACCACTCCCCATCAACTCCCCTGTCTGGGTTCTGGCTGGGAACCAAAATAAGCTAGAATCAGTACACAGGGGACCAGGAAGAATCATCAAGTACAGACCAGACAAGAACACCTACCTGGTTAAGTTCCAGGGTGCTAAAGAGCCCATCACCAAGAAGTACCACAGATCCTGCCTCCACCTTAGCAAAGGAGAACACTCAACCCAACTGATACCAACTAGCAAACAACTCCAGGAATATCAGGCGGCAGCCATCCAGACAAAGCCCCCTCCTGATGTGCCAGAGTAACCCCTTAAGGGTGTGTGTGTGTCAAGGATCTGGATGTATGAGTACTCTGGCTACTGCCAACCCATTTAACATCCAGTCATTGCCCAATTTGGTGCCTTTCTAATATATAGTTTGGCATGCCAGAAATGGCAACAAAGCAATAGCACATGAATGTCCAAGTATCCAGAAACTTGGATCCATCCTGCACATGACTAACCCCTAGGTTCAATCTAACTAAATCTCTGCCACAGCTAAAGCTATATAAGTCTAAAGTATTATCCAATAAAATATACTTCTCTTCTTTCTTAATTCCATATTTGAAGCTTCCCCAAAAGGCGCTCCTCATTAAGAGTGTCAGGGATTTGGGCTTGGTATTGATCCAGTTTTGCGTTGGGTACAGGAAGTTGGGAATTACGTTGTGCTGTTCTTGGCTTACATAGGCAGAGGCAGTCATGGTCATATGTTTGAGTTCTGTTCAAGCGCCAATAACTTTGATGAGGTAGGTGTTGTTGGGCTTGACTTCCATGACAATGCCTGGTCCTTGTAATCCTGGTTCTAACTTGTGCATGTTCTTGGTTAATGACTCATATTTTGTACCCAACTTGAAAGTGTTACTGTTGTAGTGGGATTTCTTCTCTTTCCACTATTTTCTTTTCCTTGTCCTCTTGGTCCTTCCTGGTGCGTTGTACATCAGGGTCACTATTTTCTGGTACCTTCTTAGATAGAGATAAACATGGTCCTGAGGTAGTGCTAATAATGGCAGGCTTGTGCCCATAGACAAGTCCATGTAGGCTTTTGCCTGTATTGCAGTTAACTTGTGTTTTGCACACTATGAGTGTTGTTGGTAGTATGTTGACCCAGGATTTTGGATTGTTGGCAGATAACTTACTGAGGGCTTCTTCTAGGAAGCTATTTAATCTTTCTACTATTACATTTGTTTGAAGGTGATAGGGACTGGCTATGGTGTGTTTTATTCCATTTTTGACAAGGTAGATGTTGGTGTCAATGGCTTTAAGTTTGGTTCCTCCATCTGTAATCAGGAGTTTGGTTTCCCAAACTTAGCTACAATCTCTTTGCCAATAAATTGTATCACATCATTGCCTTTGTGTTCTTTTATAGCTTGTGCTACAGGCCACCTGGTCATATAGTTGATAGCTGTTATAATGTACTTTTTGTCTTTGTTATTGCCAGTCATTGGTCCTACAATATCCAGTGACCACACTTTGAAAGATTGTGTGATTAACACCAGTATTACTGAATTGGGAGGTGCCTTGGAGTGGGCATACTTTTCAAAGACTTTGCATTGATCTAGTACTTCCTTGATGTTTTCCAGCATGTTGGGCCACCAATAGCGTGTCTTGAGGTATTCATGCAAGTTCCTGCTATAGGTGTGTCCAAGATCTCTGTGGTATCAAAGGATTATATCAATCTTTTGTGTTCATAGGATGTAGGGTACAGCATTGTCACTTGGTAGTATATAGTGTAGAGTACCATATACGTTTTTTAAAAGATGTTTGCTCTTGAGGAACTTCTTTTGGATGTCCATTGGTGTACCAGGTGGGATTTCCTCAAGGAGATTTCTCATTATTAACATGGGCCAATTGGGGTCTTCATCAGTGCATAGGAGATGTTTACAGTATAGCCTTGATAGGGCGTCTGTGGTAAGCATTTATTTGCCTGGCTTATATTCAATTATCATGGGGTACCTTTGTATAAGGCTCATCCATTCAGCTTGTTGTATAGATAGATGTTGTTGAGTCTTGAAGAACACCAATGAATTGTGGTCAGTTAGCACTTTGAATATCTGTGCACCTTCCAGGTAACATAACCACTTCATTAGACAGTGAACAATAGCTACCAGTTCTTTGTCATGTATTGGGTATCTTTGCTCACCATCAGACAGCTTTCTCAATTCATATGCTACAGGGAGAAATTCCTTTTCTGCAGTCTAAATTTGGAGTACTCCTCCTATTGTGTAATTGGAGGCATTGGTTTCCAGTTTGTACATCCCTTCAAAGTTTGGATATTTTAAGATGGGGGAAATACCATTTGTTTTTCAATTGACAAAAGTGTTGATCTCTTAGAGGTGTCAAGACAAATTTGGTTATCTTGACTGTGGTTGCAGACAAGGGGCAGTCAAGGCGTCCCAGTTAGGGATGAATATACTAAAATAGGCTACAATGCCTAGGAATGTACAAAGTTCACTCTTATTTTGCGGTGCTGGCATATTAGTTATGGCTTGTATCTTTTCTGGGTCCAGCTTTACTCCATCTTTGATGATAATGTGTCTCAAGAATGGGAGTTCTGTTGAGAAGAAGTCACACTTAAAAGGTTTGGCTATGAGTTTCTTATCCTGGAGGGGACAAAGAACTATGTGACATCTTTCCAGTGCTGTACCACAGTTGGGCTGTATATGATTATGATATCTAGATAGATGATTGCTCTTTTTCCAATGTGTTCCTTGAAGGCCTTGCTCATGAAGGTCAAAAAGGTGCTGGGAGCGTCTGTCATACCAAAATTAAGAGCTAAAAATTCAAAGGTCCCATACTTGGTTCTTAATGCAGTCTTTGGTATATCTTCTGATTTCACACAAATTTGGTGATAGCCTGCCGTCAAGCTGATTTTGTGGAGATTAGGGACCCCCAGGGCGTCAAAAAAGTCATTGATCAGGGGCAGGGGATACCTGTTCTTAATTTTGACATTGTTGAAGGTCCTGTAGTCTGTGACTAGGCGGAGTCCTCCATATTTATTTGCTACAAAAAAGACAGCTGCACCCAAAAGAGATTTAGAGGGTTATATGAGTCCCTTTTCAAGGGCTTTGTCTAGATATGCCTTTAGTGTGTTGTCTTCTTGTCCTGTTAGGCAATAGATAAGTTTTGATTTAGGTACACTTCCTTTGAGATTGATTTTATGTTGAATTCCACAATCAGGCAGGAGGCCAGGTAGCTTTTCCTGGAAAACAGAAGAGAACTCTTTGAAAAGCTGATCTCAGATATAGTCCTGTTCACGTCTAGATTCTGTATTCTTAAAATGGATAATTTCATACTTGCAGGTATTCCACTTGATCTTTCTAGGGTCCTTTTTGCCTTCAGTTTCCATAGTTTTCATGAATACATGGTCTCTCATAAGTGTGTCAAAGTGGGTTGAATACACGTGATGGTGCACCTTACCTTGTTGTATGGTGAGGGTAGTGCTATAACATTTGATATGAGGCTTGGTATTTCTCATCCAGTAAAGACCAAGTAAAACATTGTACTTGAGAATTGGTATGATTGGACTACTGAGGGCAGTCTGCATGTCTCCAACTTGGGCGCGGAAGGGTTTTGTTTCTCTGGTGACTGGTGTACTTCTATTATCTGTCATGATAACTCTCTTGACATTACTTTGGATTGTGGGTAACTTCATGAGGTTGGAAAATTTCTTGTCAATAAGGGATTGGTCTGATCCAGTGTTGAATAGTGCTGTGTCCTGATATCCCAAAAGCGGAAAGGATAGGTGAGGAGTTGATTTCCAGTTAGATATCAAACAGTATAAGATTGCTAGAGGGTACTTGGATCATGGTAACTGAGTCCACTTCCTGGTCCCTATACAAGTCTTGAAAGGTGAGGGAGGGAAGCTTGCCTAAGCCATCCCCTGAGCTTTCCCCTCCTTGGTAGTGCTATCAGTACTCATTTGATTTACTTGAGCGGTACAATTTCTTTTTTGAGGATGGGAGTTATTGGCTCAGTTGTTCTGCTTGTTAGGTTGGGAGTCTTTCTTTGCTGTGTGACTTTAATTTTGTTTATTTTTTTGTTGCATGTAGGTTATCAGATTTCTGTGCAGCAATTTTTCCTTCTAAGAATACATCTCAAAGATTCTTGCTGCGGGTCATGTCAAACTGGCGTTTGATGTATGTGGGAAGGTCATTTTAGAAGTCTGGTTTTAGTCCAGCCTCATCAAAGTTAATGGTATTAGGAGCTCAGTCATGTAGATCCTTGTAGGCTGCAATGTACTCCTTGATTGTTCCTGTCATTTTGAAAGTTCTGAGTTCTGTCATGAATACCACATCAGAATCTTTTATGAAAACCTTTTGAGGAAGGCAGCATTGAACATATCCTAGTCTTTGTTGTAGTTGGGATGTTGATTGAACCATTCACTTAAAAAATATGAGGTGGCCCCAGTGATGCACAGGGCAATTTCAATGGCCCAGAGTTTGTGGGGATAGCTGTAAATCCACTGCCACCTTTGGCCTTGGACCAAACTGTTTTTCCCTGCAGCACCAAAAAAGGCCCAAAAATTATAGCCAAGCCACTTAATTCTCTAGGAGATTTAGCTCATACTGTTGATGAGAGATTTTTTCTGGCCTACCATGCAGATCCCCTGGCTCTGGTTATCCCAGCCTGGGAAGAAACACTGATCAATTTGGACTATTTGTTGGCATGGTGTTGCCCTCTTTTAAAAACAATCAGGAACACCCAATCAAAAGACAACACATCAATGGCCACAAAGTCATCTAAATCTGAAATGGTTAGGATGCCTTCCAGCCAATCAGGTGGAGCCGCAGAAATTATCTTGAAACCCTCCAGTCCCCCTGGTCCTGGCTAGAAAATTTTCTCCCTTGGCAAATTAGATGAAACACTTGAGGTCATGTGATTACTGCCTGCCAACTCACCCCTTTTAACAATGCCAGGGGACTTTGAGTCCCCTGCTTGTCAATTTTTTAATTTATAAAAGTTTGGCTTCTATTGCACTAAATTTTTAAAATTATAGTTCTAGTTGGGATCTCTGTTTTGAGTTCCCTACAATCTATAGTAAAAGTGTTAGTGAATCTATTACTCCTTACCTTTGACCTACCTGCTTCAAACTCTGCACCTCTTCTGGGATCTTCAAAACAGACTCTAACATATAGTTGTTATTGTTTTTGCTTTTGCTCTCAAAGTCTACGCTTGAACTCTAAGTTTTTAGCTAAATTCAATATAAAAATCTATTTCTACTTTGATTTTCTCTATAAATTCTTTAATTTTGAACCTGATTTTGTTTCTGTTTGCTTTAAAGATGCCCAAGTACACGCCAAGCTCTCCAAAGCCCCTCTATCACCTCCTGCCTGTTCTCTTGCCTGTGGATCCTCCTGCTGAGCAAAATTTTATTGTTTTAGCCTAAACCAAACCCACTCATCTTACCCAAATTTTGTGGAGAATTCAACCATGATACTCCCCGTGCTGAATTTTGTGGTATTTTTCTTGGCTTTGTTCCTGTTGCTTCTGTGGTCAACCTCACCCAATTTGTGGTTGAAGATCTCCTCTTCTGTGCGGCTTGTGGGTGAAGATCCTTACACTCTCTTGAATCTCCCCAGTGGTCTCCTGTTCTCCGGAGCAGCTGTAGTCAAGAGCCTGACTTGTGAAGACCTGGGATTGGAGGTTGTCAACCATGCCCTGCCTGTTCTTGTGGATAAGGAAATATTAGCATCCCCCCTCAGCCTGGAGAAGAGCGGCTTGGCACCTTTCCAGGTACCTGTGATACCCCCTCCCTCTCCCACCTGTACTCCCTGGTTGCTTACTGGCCTAGTGCTGATAGGATTGAATGTGTATTTCCCTCAGCTGTCCCCTGGATCCTCTCTGTGGTCCCCCTTCAAGCGGCTGTCTCAGTTCTCCACTGGGCAGCATCCTGGTGGTTTGTTTTTCCGGGATGGGAGCCAAACTTAGTTAGTTTAGCCCCCCTCTCTCACAGTAGCCTACTTGTGTAAACTTATTTTGTGTTGTTTGAATCCAGAGGTTGGCATTTTCTTGGCAGAGTCCTGCAAACATTCCAATTTACACTGAGCGCAGGCGCTGAAATACAATATTATGTAAATTGGTTGTTTTGGGAGTTGGAGTTGGAAGTGGGTTCAGGATTCCACAAGTATTAAGAAAGTATTATTGTTTGGTAGGGACAAGGACATTGTTGAAGACAAAAAATCCTGTAGAGACGTCCTGTCCTTCTTCATAGTCTCTCCAGCCTGTGAGGAGTCCCTTCTGCTGGATTATTTTATTGAGAGAAAATTTTCCTTTAAGTTGTGTAGGTGTGGATAATCTACCTGTGCTACCACTGTCAAGTATATGCTTTTGGAAAGTATAGTAAACAAGATAAAGGGGAAAATTAAGAAGATAATGATACATTATTTGATATGAATATTGGGGATTATATAGTATCATGACAAGTCACATACTGTTCATGTACATAATGATAGTCATGTAGCTTGTCCAGTTAGTATTATAACTAGAATTCAAAATGTCTGATCTCTCTTTATGATGGGTGTCTGATAACAGTGCCGCCAATTATTTATCAGTTAGGGAATTACTTGGGGAATTGCTTCCCCAAGAGAGAGCAATTATAGGTGTTGTGACACCCAAGAAGCAGAAAATTATTTAACAACTTGTTGCTATAGGCCACCAGAGATTTCATACCTTCTTCTCAATAATAAGACTAAGGCTAGGAGCTTGAGGTATAGTTTACTAAGAAGCAGGGGCAGACATAAGGATGTTTGCTTTTGGGTTCAACATAACCAAGTTCAAAGTAAGCCTTTAAACATAGACCTGATGCCAGCCCACTGCAGGGAAAGCAAGGTCAAGTTTGAAGTCAGGTAGATGGTAGTGAATTTTTTTTAAAAGATTCAACCAGAAGATGTCAGGTAGGCTAGAAGAAGTTGCTGGAGGGACTGGGGATGGATGGGTTTATAAAAGCTATAAAGTCATGGCACATGAATGCCCAAAAAATATACAACAAAATTTTAAGCCCAAGCTTTATTATCTGAAATTGACAAGCAGAGAACAACAGGAGCAAGTGTCTTAACTGTGCTGTTTTAGCAAAGTTACAAGGGGAAAAAAATTTAAGACTAGAAAATTATCTTTATTTGATGATAGGAATTATATAGTTGCGCTGAATCATTATAAGAGGAACATGATTTTGTTGATCACTTGGTTGAATGATGAAGGAGTGGCTTGATCCTGGTAATGAGTCAAGCGCCAAATCAAATCATCCACCAAATAGAATCATTGTTTGTTCATGTTGTTGCTTTTGGGAATTCAAGTCAACTTTCTTGTTTGGGAACAGGTCACCAAAAGTCAGATTGCAGGTCACAAACCTGCTTAGTCAAAACCTTGTTGGCAGATTGACCCTGCTGTTTTGACACCCCACCCCCCTGCTGTAGGCCGGCCTCATCTGGAGAGAGATTATCTGGGAGGTTGTCAGGAGCTCAGAAATCATACTGGACTAGTTGCTGTTTGGTTGTGTGTAGGGCGGCCTCACATGGTCTCTGTTGGGACTTACAGGGTTGTAACTGATTGTGGTGTAGGACCTTGTCCTGTTTGCGCTAGCCAAGTCCTTGTACCAGGTAAGTGTTGTTATTGTTTACCTTTAGTATGATGGCAGGGCCTATTTTTTTGGGCTGCAGCTTGCGTTTGTCTGTGTTCATTACCCAGACTTTGTCCCTGACCTTGTATCTAGCTTGAATAGGAAAAACATATTTTTTAGGTATTTATCTTCCTTGTCCAGTTGATCACTATTGGCTTTTAGTACTTGGGATGCTGAGCAAGGAGGGACTTTGTTGGTTATTTCCAACTTTGGTCCAGTAAGGGCCTGTATGATATTTGATTATGTACCATATACAAGTTCAAAGGGGTTCTTCCCAGTGAATCTGCTCACACAGGTGCGGCATACAAGGAGTGCAGTCAGTAGCTGCTTGTGCCAGTCCTCAGATCTCCTGTCAGTAAGTTTGGCAAGAGCCTGCACAAGGCTGCTGTTTAGCCGTTCAACTCAGCCATTGCCTGAGGATGATATGACGTGAAAACAGTGAGTTTAACTCCATTATTTGTGAGATAGACATTAGTGCTTTCTGAGGTTAATTCATTGCCTCTGTCTTTGATAAGTAGTTTGGAGTTGCCAAACTTGCTAATTATTTCCTTTCCAATGAATTGTCAAACATTGTTGCCAGTATGTGCTTTTACTGCTTGCGCTACCAGCCAGCAAGTGGCAAAGTCAATGGTGGTGATGATGTATTTCTTGTTGTTGTGTTTCCTGTGCATGAGTCCCACAATTTCAAGGGCCCATACCTTGAAAGGTAGTTGTGAAAAAATAGGAAGTACAGACTTAGGTGGGGTGTTGCTTTTTGAAATTTTTTTGCATACCTCACATTAGTCTAGGACCTCCTGCACGTCCCAGTACAGGTTTAGCCATCATGCTTTGTGTTTTAGGAATTTGTAGATATTGCGGCTTTTTGTGTGACCTAGATTTTGGTGATAACACAGGATGGTATTAACCCTTTCATGTGTGTGAATGCACAGGATGTTGCTTCTGTTGGTCATTTTTTGATGTAATGTTCCATACACATCTGTAAAGAGTGTTTGTTCTTAATGACAGTGTCTCTTATAATGTGAGTGATGCCTGAGGAAAAACCCTCATCCTTGATTTGGAGTACTAGGAGGGGCCAGTCTGGATCCAGACTACTTTCATATCTTGTGGCCCTGATTTATAGGCGGTAAAGAGTGTTGGCCATGACTAACTTGGGTCCAGGCTTGTACTGGATATTCATGTTGAACCTCTCAAGGAATTCCATCCAGCGTGCTTGAAATCTGAATAGATTGGCCTGGGTCTTAAAATAGATATGAGACTTGTGATTAATCAGGGCAGTAAATTCTTCCTGGTGCTCTAGGTAACAACACCATTTCACTAGACAATGGAAAAATGACAACAGTTCCTTATAATGGATAGGATAGTGTCATTTATCATCTTTCAACTTGCGTAATTTGTAGACCACCAGTAGGAAGATGCCATTGTCTGTTTTGATTTGTAATACCCCTCTAATGGAGGCATCTGACACATCAGTTTCCATTTGGTAGTATCTTTCTGGTTTTGGGTATTGAAAAATGGGAGCAAAATCAGCGTTTCCTTCAGGGGGCCAAAACAGAGGTTGCGCTGCAGAGTCCACACAAATTTGGACTTGATGCCTATTATTGATGACAAGGGTTCTGTCAGGACGCCACAGTTGGGGATGAACTTTTGAATACAGGTGATTATCCCTAGGAAAGTTCAGAGCTCAGACTTGTCCTTGGGTGACAGCATCTTATATTGTCAGGTATTCTTTCCCTGACTCAATTAATCTTATTGATAATTGGGTTAAAGAGACTAAGACACATCAACACAACAACAAAGTATTAGACACCAACTTGAACTTGAACCTTAATAGTAAGGAGATTCAAACCCAGGACCCTAAAGATGAACTCAGTGTCAATTCAAAATCAATCAGAACAATTGTATTACCAATTTGTTATCATTCCATTGAATCAAATGTCGCTTTCAAAATACCTTTTGAATTCAAAAAGGTCAATAATAATGCGTATAACGTCACTTACCGCCTGGCCTCTGATTGGCTACGTAGAGCCACTCTGACAATTGGGGACCTGCTTTCTTTAACTTTGGTTAAAGCTCTGTACCTTAAGAATAAGGGTCTTCTTGCTATACACCGCTTAATTATCCTAAACACTGTGGCATTTTTGTGGCTCCTCTTTATGCACCACCTAATAATGAAAATTGTTAGTCAACAACTCTATCTACACTTGAAAAAGTTATCATTTCAATTATAAGATCTCATGTAAATCCCTCTCATTTACCAAACACCACTTAAATATTTCAGCCTTCATTCTAAGGCTATTTAAGTGTACCTGCATTATCCATTCCAATTGTTCCAACAATAAAGATTTTATCCTACAACTGCTACTCCTTCATCTTCTGATAAACATATTTTTGAAGCCATGAGAGTAATTCTATTCCTATCCTGGTTTCTAGCTTCCTTCTTGCCAGTGATATCTACCTTGAAAAACCCAACACCTACAACTGCCTGGTACAATTCTTCTCCAGATGACGCCCATCAAAAGGAATCCCTTGCCCACAGATGGTTCAAATACCCTTCCAGCCACTGGGGATGTAAATTCCAATATGGTTGTTTGTTTACTCCACCTCCTCCCAAACCTGCTCTGGTTAGAACTTATGCCTCCTTTTATCTCTTGACATACATGGTGGATTACTATCTACTTGGTTGTTTCAGTTCTATGTTTGGATGATTTGCTTACCTTGGACACCTAGGACACCTTGCAATAGTCACAGTTCCTATTGGCTTAGTAATAGCAGGATTGAGCTTAGGGGCTTTGGCTCACTAGCTAGGGAACTTGTTCCCTGCAAAGTGGGTCCCTGACATATATATTGCTTGAATCTTATGGTTTTCAGGTTTAATGCCGTCTTTTGACACCACATGACCAAGGAATGGCAGCTGTGTGTGTTAGAACTGGCACTTAGATGGCTTGGCAAGAATTTTGTGCTGTGTCAAGGTCTAAAAGACTGCCTCTAAGTCCCTGTGATGTTGTTTCACCAAGGGGCTGTACAAAATTATGTTGTCTAGGTATACAAGTGTGTTCTTGCTGATGTGGGGCACAAAGACCTTGTTCATAAAAGTAACAAAGGTTGACAGTGTATTTTCATCCCAAAGTTGAGCATAACACACTTATAGGAACCATACTTGGTACAGAAGGCTGTTTTGGGTATATCTTCCTCTTTGATGAAGATTTGGTTGTAGCCTGCTGCCAGGTGAATATTGGAGAAGATAGTTGCCCCGCCCAAGGCATCAAAAAGATTGTTAATGAGTGGGAGTGGGTAACAATTTTTGATGATAACCTCATTTAGTGCTCAATAGTCAGTGAAAAGTCAAAGAGTCCCATCTTTCTTTGTCACAAAGAACACAGCAGCGCCAAAAGGAGATTGTGAGGGGTGGAAAAGTCCTTTTTCCAATGCTTCCTTGAGTTACGTGCACAGTGTGTTGTCTTTGTTTGTGTCAGCGCCCAGAAAGCACTGGACAACCAGCTGGCCTTCTTAGAGGCCAAGCTGCCCACGGCCTGGAAACATAAAAAATTGTCTCTCAGAGTGAGAAAACCCATCTTTTAAGTAAAAAAGGACCTGGGATTTGAGAGGCACATGAGCCTCAAATCCCTGGCTTTAATTCCAGTAACAGTTTTGGCCATCTTAACTATCAGAAAGCAAGATATCAGGAGCATAATTGTTTGATTGTGCAATTGGGCGCTTGATTACTCTCTGGATCTATAAATAGGAGTGACACCTTGGCTTGCTGCAGCCCAAGCAAGGTTCCTGTTATATCAACCAATGGGCATCCACCTCCAGGCCCAAGTACGCAAATTCCAGCCAAAATTGTAAGTTCAACTGAAATTGATGCCATTAGTTCTCTGATGGCACAAGAGGCCTCAAAATTACCAGTAAGTAGAAGTAGTGAGGAGGAGAAGCCCTTCTCACTGTTGACATCTTAAAAGTAAACAACTTTATTCTCAGGATTCCTTATTTTCTTGCAAGAACTATCTACTTTTTCATCAATATAACTATTCTGTTTGCATTTATTCATAACTTCACTACACTTTGCCACCCACATATCTGTTCCCTGCTGGCCACCAAGAGTGATCATTTTACCCTCCATGCTGGAGATTCCTCCTACTCCCCCCTTCCATTGCGCCTCCTGCCCAGGATTTCAGCAAGATGGGTTTCATATACATCACAGTATTGGGGCTGGCTAATCAGGTTGTTCCCCATACTGGGAGTTGGCATTCCCTAGATACTGCAGTCAACTGTCTGGTCATAATTGCGCCTATTGTGTACTTGGCCTTCCAGGCCCGCCTCTCCTGTGGGAGTCCAGCCAGACTCTGGTATAGGCCATGAAAGTTTGTGGTGAGGCAATATATGGGTCAAGCGTTAGATACTGCTCCCTTGAGCTGGATGTGTGCCGTATGTGTTTTCCTGGAGGCAACCCTGGTAAGACTTATTTGAAGATCTCAGGGTGATAGTTCACAATCTCTTGGTCTTGGGAAGTGGTTATGTCTTGGTGGTCCTTGAAGTGTATGACCTTGTATTGGTAGGAGTCCCAATCAATTGTTTGAGGTTGTCCTGTTCCTCACGTGTCTTTGTGATGCGCACAAAGACATGGTCTTGTAAGAGTTGATCCACAGAGTTAGGATAGATCTTGTGTTTAACCCCTTCACGTTTGATGATTAATATGGAGGTGGCCCAATCCACGTGAGGACTATTATTTTGTAGCCATTCCAGGCCAAGTACAACATCAAATCTGGGAAAGTCAATGACAGGTCCTTGGATGGTGGAGTGCAGATTCTCTAGAGAAATAAGAAGGGGGAAGTCTCTTGTGTCACAGCAATATAATGTTCATCAACTAAAACCACATTCTTAATCTGTAAAGGATTAGTGTCTAGCTTGAACTTTTCCACAAAGTTATTGTTGACAAGTGTGCAATCTGTTTCTGAGTCCAGGAGCGCTGAACCAGTATAACTACAAAAGCAGAAAGGGTAGGACATCATTTTATTGGGATGTCTGGAAATTGTGTAGAGCACTGGGTCTCCCAAGGGGTCTTGGATCCTTGGGCACTGGTCCATGTCTTTGGGATGGTACTTGTTGTTGAGCAAGGCAGGGGTTAGGCAGGGAGAGCTTGGCTTGCTTAGTGCTCTCCCAGGCTTTTCCCTTGTCCTGATTGTCTTGGATAGTGATGATTCTAAAGTGTGTGAAATTGAATTGCCTATTGTTTCTGTTACTATGGCTATTTGAAACTGAGGGTTTATGGCCTTTACCATTGTTGTTGTTGTTGCCAGGCAGAGGGCAACTGGAGTGTCCTGTCAGGACAGAGTCTTAGGGTCTCTCTCTTTCCAGTTGGGCCTTATTAAGAGTGTTGTATGTTTGCTCTGCTTTCTCCACCTTGCAGTAAAGGCTCTGAAGATTAGTCACTTAGTCCAGGTTGACATGTCTCATTAAATGCAACTTGAGTGCGTTATAGTACATGAGATGTGTAGCTGGGTTGTCAAATGCCATATCTGAGGGTGCTCATAGGCAGAGCTCCCCATATGTGTGGGTGAGTTCTTTTATTGTGCCAGTCTGGTTCAGATGCTTTACTTGTTATTTGATCATGAGAGCAGTATCCTTCATCACAGATCTTGCCAAGAAGTCCTGCTTAAAGGTGTCCCAATCTTTTCCGGTGTGATCTTCATGCCACTTGTTGCACCAGGTTCCTGCCTCATTGTGGTACTCTTACTACAATAAGTGAGGCTAGTCTGTTGGTCAGTAGACAGACTAGGAAATAGAAAATGAGATTGGGAGATAGATCTAGGTGCCAGTCAATTTCTAGGTACTGTACAAGTCAGAAACCAGACAGGTATTTAGTAGAACAGAAGTGATTAGACCAGGAGAACAACAAAGGGTTTGGAGTAGTGGCTACGGCAATTACTCTAAAGTGAATCCTCAATAAGTAACTTCTAGTTGAGCTAATTGGCACTGTAGTTGGCAAGAGGAGACTATCATTTGTGATCCTCAGATTATACACTCAAAGAAATATTCAATGGTGTAGCTAATGTAAGGGGGGTGTAAAACATATTTCTTTATTGAGAAAAGGAGAGGGGTTTATATAATACAACTTACTTGATAACTCAAGGCAAGTTGGTCATTGCATGGGGTTTGAGAAAGGGGGAAATGAATGTTGAACAACTGGAGATCAACACAGCAATCAGGGGAAGATGTGAACAGCCCCAGCGGCACAAGGGGGTTGCAAGAGACTCAAGGGTGGGGAAGTCAATCATTAACCACAGTTGGTGAACTAAGTCAGTTGGTAGATTTAACGCCTAATTGATGGGACTTCTAATCTGGAACCATGTAAGTGCTTGTGGACAATCCTGAAGCTAGTTGGTCTTGTATGGTGATCCAGAAGCTAGTTGATGCCTTAAGCATCCATAATGGCTACTTTATTAGAAAGGCAATCAGGATCTAATACAATCACAAAGTACTCAACAATAATCAGGATTAGAGCAGCCAACTGGTGATGAGTTTCACCACACATCCCCCCACATGAATAGACTATAAATGTGGAAATTCATAGAGCTTGATCAGAAAAAATGGAGGGCATTAAGAAACTTGTTGCAGACCTAGTAGCCAAGCAATCTGCTATGGCAGAAGAAAATGAGACAATTACCAATAATCTGATTGAAGTATTCAACATTCTGGATGACTATGCCAATGAGATGGAGGAATTGGAGCGTTTCTAACAGCAAATAACCTCCATTGCTAGTGGTAGCCAACAAGCGCATTCAATGAGTACTTCCAGCAACTATCAGAAAGCAGCTGATGTCAACAAGCAGCAAAAACCGTAGAAAAAACAAAAAAGAAGCCTCAAATCTTGTTGTGTAAGACAGTAGTACCTGTCACCAAGAAGGAGAAGGAGAAGCTTTCTGATCAGCAAGACTCTACTGAGGAGGCACTCCATAGTATCCAGAAAGAGGTGTTGGCCTTCAAGAAGCTGGTCAATGGGAGAACATCCAAGAAAGGTACTGAGGCACTGAACCCCAGCACAGTGAGACCAATACCTGAGGTAATAACAACACTTAATGTTTTCTAACTTTTTTAGGACACCAACATGGGATACACGGTACCCATGGATTTTGATAGTAACATCATTTGGCTAGAATTTTCCTGGAAAGAACTTTTTGAGGCCTTCAATGTCAAATTTACTGATGGTAAGACGCCAATTCCTCTTTTGCGTTGTATGGAGAATACTGCCTTGTCAGCTGAGCAACATTTATATGAGGTGGAACTAGATTGATTTCTTCAAGAAGCAACCAATTCAGAAGTTACTTGGGAGGAGTAAGAGAAAATCCTGGCAATTTTTTGTCCTGTGGCTCTTAGTTGGGCTTTTCCTGGCAAGTATCATATGGCTCCACAGGCAATCTCTATCCAGAACAGGGTAGTAAAGTGTTGTCTGGCTGAATATTGAGAGTTATTCTTCATTACCTTGTCCCAGGAAAATAACTTCTCCTACAGCCAGTTGATGGGCTTTTTGTATCTTCTTACTTTGGAGATACTATTTGATGTGACTCACAAGAAGGACTTGCCAGCCAAGGAAATCACTGATGTAACAAAGATACAGCTTACAGAGTTCTTAAATGGCTGGTTAGCCAATGGGCCTCAATCAGAATTTCTGGCCAGTCTTGGACTTCTAGTATTTGGACTCTTTGGTTCTAACTTTGGCATGGGGCGTCTAGATCAAGTTGAGTTCCCTGATTTTTTGAACTTCTGTAAGGTTGGGTCCAGTAGTCCTTTGGAAGCCAATGTTGTTGGCAAAGCAGTGTCAGTCATGCATCATCTTTGGGAGGTGCTTTATTCCCTTAGTTTTGTTGTCTCCCTCAAATAAGCAATGTAGCAGTAAAGCTCTTCTCTCTTTTCAATTTGTTTTATGTTTTTCTTTGGGTTTTGTCCTTATAATATATCTAAGGGTATGGTATAAAATAGAAAAATATAGGTAATAAAAACTAGGTAAAAAAAGGGCAAACCCTGAACCTTAGCTAGAGGTCCAGTCAGTCTTAAAGAGTCAGCGCAACATACCTTCAGGAATTCAGCATGAACACAATTGATAAGTTGTCCAGAAGTTAAATCCTTAAGATTTTAGACATTGTAGCCTACTTTGGCAATGGCTTCACATGGATTAGTCCATAAGCTATCTAGCTTGTTCCGTGGCTTGTGAAGTTGTTGTTGGTACATAAGAACTTGGTTACCAACTTGAAACTTGGGGAGAGCTGGTAGATTCACTTGGTCTTGCAAGTAACTTTTAACTCAATATTTCTTAAACTGTTGAACGCTTGAGACTGGGTCTTTATTATCTGTTTGCTCAAGAGATTCAGTCATTGGAAATATGTAGATTCACTAAAGTTGGCGTTCAATGGTACCAAGTGCATAGGAAGTCCAGGTTGTCAGCCATATAGAATTTTAAATGGGCTTAAACCAGTTCTATAATGTACAGTGAATTGACATGCCATGAAAGCTGCACCTAGGTGTATGTCCCATGAAAAAGGCCAATCATGTGCTAGTTTCTTCAATATTATAACCAGAGTTCCATTGACTCTCTTGACAGCTCCATTTTTCTCTGGTTAGTAGGGCACTGAAGAAGTACTCTGGATCCCCATTTGTTCATGTAGCTTTGGTAAGATGGCTTTAACAAAGTTTTTTCCATTGTCAGTTAATATTGTAGCAGGACAACCATGTTGTGCAATGATATCTTGAAGTACAAACTTAGCAGTCTGTAAGGAGTTGGAAGAAGCAACAGGTCAGACTACAACCCACTTGGTAAATTGATCTATTGCAACTATGATGTACTTCAATTTTCCAGGGCCAGCGCTGGGGAGTAGTCTGACAACGTTGATTGACACTGTCTGGAAAGTGTATCCAGGTAGAAAAATTGATAAGAGTGTTGGCTGGGTTTTTCTCTAAACCTAGCACACTGGAGGCATTTGTTGACGTATTCTGAAATGTCAGTGGTCATATTTTCCCAATAGATATATTCTGACATTGTTTTCATCATTTGTTGTATTCCTGTGTGGACTAATTGTTGGTGGAAGTCATCAAGGCAGGAGAGTTGGTTGGAGGGACAAATATAAGGAAGAGTGGTACCCTTATAAATCTTGAAAAGTTTACCATCTTTTATGAATGTGTGTTGACTTAGTTGTTGGAGTGTCCTTATCATTTTCTCTTCTAGGGAACTCCATTGGTCTGGTCAACTGATCAACTCATAGAGACTATCAAGGTCCTCTCCTAGGGCGGCAATAATTGGTAGTCTGAATAAGGCATCAGCATTTCCATGTTTGATCCCTGGTTGGTGGACAATGTTGAAGTTGAAGTTTTGTAGCTTGGCAGCCCATCTTGCTAGTCTGCCTTCTGGGTCTTTCATCTTTCTTAGCCATACTAGACTCAAATGATTGATGACAACTGTAAAGTGTGTTCTATGAACACAGGTTGATACTCTTTAATATCATATAGAACAGCTAGGCATTCACATTCAGTAGTGCTATAATTCCGTTCATGCTTGTTAAGAGTTATTGAGAAGTAAGTGACTGGATGTTCCTTGCCCTTGTTGTTGATCTGGGACAGTACTGCACCAATTGCAATAATGGAAGCATCAGTGTTCAGAGCAAAAGGCTTGGAATAATCTGGGTACACTAACAAAGAATTAGTTGTCAAAACTTCTTTCAAGGATTGAAATGTTTCTTCACACTCTTTTGTCTAGTTAAAATTGGTGGAAGTCTTCAGTAGATAAAAGAGTGGTTGAGCTATTTTGGCAAAGTTTAGAATAAATTGGCAATAGTATCCTGTCATGCCTAGAATTACTTGAACTCCTTTCATGTTGGTGGGGAAGGCATCTGGGCTATGAACAATGTCTTGGCTGGGATTGGTCTGATTCCTTCACTTGAAATGATGTGACCCAAAAATCCCAAATGCTTTTTAAAGAAAGAGCACTTAGAAGGTTTGAGTTTTAATCCTTTCTTCTGAAGCCTTATGAAGACTTCCTTCAGGTGGCTAAGATGTTCATCAAATGTCTTTGAGAAAACTTTTATGTCATCCAAGTAGATAAGAACACAACTTAGTTTAAGGTCAGCAAATATACTATCCATGATTTGTTGGAAGGTAGCTGGTGCGTTTGCTAGTCCTTGGGGCATTCTAGTCAATTGATACAACCCTGCTGCTGTGATTAGGGCGCATTTATCTTGATATTATTCAGCCATTGGTACTTGCCAGTAACCAGAGACCAAGTACATTGATGAGAAGAAACATGCACCACTTAGTTGGTCAAGTGTTTTGTTGATATGTGGCATTGGGTATTTGTCTTTCTTGGTTATCTGATTTAACTGTCAGTAATTGATGACAACTCAATCAGTGCCATCTTTCTTCTTAACTAGCAGAAGAGGGGAAGCCAAATGACTACTTGACAGTTTCAGGAGACCAGCACTTAATATTTGTTGAACTTCTTCATCAATTATTGTGTTATCCTTAGGTGAGTGACAATATGACCTTTGGTAGATAAGAGCTGCATCACCAACATTGATTTTGTGCTCAACTCCTTTTGCACAACCTATGTCAAAATTTGATGTTGCAAAGATGTCTTTGAACTCATCTAAAAGTTTTTCAAACTTGGACATCTCCCCCTCAGAAAGACTAGACATCTCTTTGCGCAGAATGCCGGCTAATACTGAGTGAGTATGGGTTGGAGGCGTTTTTGAAATCCCTAATTCCAATAGGTTTCCTACATAGTAGACAGAATCAATGTCTGCGGTCATTTTGATCCTAATGTATGCAATTAGTTGATGTCTTCAGACAACAATCTTTGTTGATGAGAGGTTGGTTAATAGCACAATAAGCTCTGAATGATCGGCTTTGTCACAAAATTCTGGGGCTGCAATTGGTTTGACCAGAAAAGGGTGAGGAAGGCTAAACACATTGAGAGACATTCCTGGGGGAACATCAAACAGTATGCTTGTGCTAACAACTACTTGCGTAAAAGGCTCTATCACCATAGAATGGTTAGCATTTAATTTGATGCCTGTAGCTGAGTTAGCATGGGACTGAAGAGTCTTGGTATGCGGGTTGGCAAGACAATAGGGAATTCCCATGACATCATGAAGGTACTTGATTATAGTATGGTGTTGGTCAGTTTTCCCTTGAGATACCATGTACAATGTTTGATTGTTGTTAAACAATAAAGGAATAGAATACCCCATAAGGGTTATTGTTCCTGTACCCATGGCTATTATAGTGTTGTATTGTTGTAGCAGGTTGGTACCTATTAGCATATCATAACTGGTGAATTTTAGCACAACATCATTTGTTGTTATGACTAGCTCACCAAATATCAGAGGGATACTACTGTAGGCACCTGCTTCAATGGTTTGTTGATCCCCTGTGGTGGAAAAGCTTTTGTTGTAAGCCAAATCTTGCTTGAATCAAAGCTTTGATACCAATTGGGAGGATACAATTTTTGTCAGTGCTCCTGTGTCAACATCAGCGCAAATAGGAGTGTCAAAGGCTTTAAGTTGAACCCATGTACATGTTTTTGTTGGATTAATAAATTTATTAGTGATATTACATATGGGGTTGGTTTTTAGGTGCTCTTGTAGAGCATCCAAACAATCCTTAAACATTGGCAGGGCTTTCAAGAAGGTCTTCATTGGGATGGGGAAAGATACATTGACAAAGGAACTATTGTTGTATGAGTTGATGTCTTTGCAGTTGCTATCAGAGTTGGTTGGGGGCAGGTCAGGTACAGGCTGGGACAGATAGGGACAGAAGGTCAGATCAGTGATACTATAGTTAAGAGATTCCATTAAGGCATGTTTTTTCTCCAGTTGTTGGGCCCGTACTGATTTCTTGCTGATTGGGTTGGATAACACAGCAAAAGTACCAGCTAGATTGTCAGGGAGAGGTTTAGGTAAAGGTGACGGGGACTCCCTTAGTCCATCACCTATTTGTTTTTTGACTCTTTGTCAGAAGAAAAGTAGTCTTCTATGTGGACTGTATCCTCAGTAGAAAATACATGAACTCCAGGTCAACCCTGAGTTCTGCTTCTAAAAATCTCCTGTACTTTCTTGTACACAGCAAAGTTGGGGCAATCCTTTTGCATATGTGTCTTCTCCTTACATATTCTGCAACCTGTGTAGTTGGGTTGCATATGGTACAGAGCCAGCTGGGCATTAGAATTGCTCTGGTAGGAAGACAAAGGTTGGTAGACAGGAGTTGGAGTCAGTTCTGGAGTGGCGTAAACCCTTTGGTCAGTATGTTTGAGTCAATCCAACTGAGTTTTAAGCTGTCCTAAGGTAAAGATTTGCTCTACAATCAAAGTGATGTTGCTAAGGCCATTTATCTTACCAGAGAGCTTATGAAAAAGATCCTTGTATGACAATAAAGCATGTCAGAGGGCACAACAACAGTTGTTGGGGATGATGAGGTTCTTCATCTGCAGCCAATTTACCATGGATTGGAACTCACAAGGAAAATCTTAAAAAGTTTTTGATTTTTAGAACCAGAAAGTTATCCCTATCAATTTTGTCCCTTGCTTCTGAGTCAAAGACTTTAAGGAGAACTTTTCTCACGTCCTTATATTTATAGTTTCTAGGAAGGTGCTGAGAGATGTCAGCTAGTACTGCTTTGTCTAGCATGCAAATACAGGCTAGACCCATCTCTCTTGATCCTAGTCCTTCATTTGCCTTCTCAAAAGTGTCCAGACACATGTGGATGTCAATGTGACTATTCATTGAGAATTTTGTTTTGAAGAGACATTTTGGCTTAGTTCTTCCTGAACTGAAACTATGGTGCACTCCTTTCTGATACGTATAAGATGAGATTGTCAACTCATCCTCAGAACCAGATTTGGAGCTAGAACTACTACTATTGGAGTAGTCAGGCTGGTGGTATCTGCGGCAAGACTGGCGTTGGTGGCTCTTGGGGCTTCTCTGGCAGCAGCGGCAGCTTCTTGGACTTGCACTCCCAATTGGCATAGCATTTGCTCCAGTTGCTATGCCAAGGCGTATACTGAGGAGGATGAGCAGGGTTGTCTTGACTGTGATTGAGAATATTGCCAATGATGGTGGGGTTGTGGGTGGTTGGATCCCCAATGGCAAGTTTATTGAAACGTTCTTCCAGAGTGGTTGTGGTTACTCTTAGTTCTTCTACTACTTGTCCTTGGTCATTGAGGAGGGTAGTTGTGTTGGCCAATTGGGCTGTAAAGCCACCCACTTGTTCTATTAGCTCTTGGTTGGCAGTATGTGCTTGTTGTACTCCTTGATTACAGGTAGTGAGTTGGTCCACTACCGTGGCAGTAGTGGTGGCTAGAGCTTTGGTACATTGGTATTGTACCTCTTCAATCTGAGTGCAATTTTCATTGAATTGTCTTGTGACCTCAGCGTCCACATGGGTGATTGCTGTATTATGCTGTCGCTGGACGGCACTTTGTGCAGAGGTTGCTTGGGACAATTGGCTCATTTGTTCCATTAATTCTTGGATATGTCAATGGTGGTTGGTGAGGGTTGTTCCTTGGGCTTCAAGGTGGACCACAGGCAACTCCAAGTTAGCAGCCAAAGCAATAATGAAGTTGAGGAGAGGAGTAAATTGGGTGTCCACAAAGGTATTTGACTCCTGGGTTATTCCTTCTAAATGGACAGCAGTTGCTCTGGCACAAGCGTCAGACTCTTCAAGTTGCTGATTGGTGATATTGTTCCATTCACCTTGTCACTCAAAGCTAATAACAGCTGACTGTTGGAGGTTTTCATGTTGGTTGTTTAGTTCTTGAAGGCTGAAATTGACCTGGTTGAGCCTATTTACAGTGTTCATGAGTTTTGGATGACCAACCCTAGTTGTGTATGTGGTCAGTCTATCCAGACTGTCCACTATTAATTGAGGGAGGGCTCCATTATTATGTTTGATCATTTACTTGATCTCTCTTTGATCTCACTCAGTGTTAGTGGTCTCTGCTGATGTATCAAGAGGTAGATATGGATTGATATTGGCTTGTTTAATAGAAGGAGCAATCAGAAACAATTGGAGGCTAGGGCTATTGGAGACAGGATAGATGGGTGCAGAATGCCAACAATTGAGTGTCTGGCCAACTCCAGAAGCAGGGAAGTTGAAGGCCTTGAAGGTTGGTACTGACTGTCTTGCTGGTCAACTAGGGGGTTCCCAGAGTCCCAGGGGAGGAATTAAGGTCAGTTGTACCATAGGAATCTCCATATATTGAAGTTGCTCTACTGGACTAGGGCAATTATTAGGGTTATTCAGTACCCTGCTTGGGGTTGTGGCCTGTTGGTTGACCCAATTGACCATAGTGCAATTCCCCAGGGGGGACTGAGTTGTCCTGGCGGGGTTGTTGGCGGTAGTAGTCAAGGGCCAAGAGGTGATTCTTCCAGTTGACAACTGGCTCACCCTTTGGGAGTGGATACTGCCAACTGATCCTGGGTTAATGGCGCTTGTTTAGGATGGTGCTGATGTAGTGGTAGCTGGAGATCCCATTCTATTAGTACAACCAATGTGTTGGATATTGTCATTTAAGGGCAGGAGAGGCGCTCCAGAGGATCTGTTGTTAACCATATTGTATAGGATCTTCCCTTGTCAGAGGCTTTTGTAGGCGTCAATAAGTGGCTTGCAATAATTGGCTAAAAGCCCCTATAGTGAGCACCAAGATGTAGTACTCTTACTACACTAAGTGAGGCTAGTCTGTTGATCAGTAGACAGACTAGGAAATAGACAATGGGATCAGGAGACAGATCTAGATGTTGGTCAATTTCTAGGTACTGTACCAGTCAAAAAACAGACAGGTATTTAGTAGTATAGAAGTAATTAGACCAGGAGAACAACAAAGGGTTTGGAGTAGTGGCTACAGCAACTACTCTAAAGCAAATCCTCAATAAGCAGCTTTTAGTTGGGCTAATTGGCACTGTAGTTGGTAAGAGGAGACTAGCCTTTGTGATCCTCAGATTATACACTCAAAGAAATATTCAATGGTGTAGCTAATGTAAGGGGTGTGTAAAATGTATATATTTATTAAGAAAAGGAGAAAGGTTATATACTACAACTTGCTTGATAACTCAAGGCAAGTTAGTCATTGCATGGGGTTTGAGAAAGGGGTAAATGAATGTTGAACAACTGGGGATCAACACAGCAATCAGGGGAAGATGTGAACAGCCCCAGCGACACAAGGGGATTGCAAGAGACTCAAGGGTGGGGATGTCAATCATTAACTGCAGTTGGTGAACTAAGTTGGTTGGTAGATTTAACGCCTAATTGGTGGGACTTCTAATCCAGAACCAAGTCAATGCTTGTGGACAATCTGGAAGCTAATCAGTCTCATATGGTGATCCAGCAGCTAGTTGATGCCTTAAGCATCTGGAATGACTACTTTATTAGAAAGGCAATCAGGATCTAATATAATCAGGAAGTACTCAACAACAATCAGGATTAAAGCAACCAACTGGTGATGAGTTTCACCACAGTCATTTATAAGGCGGATAGATATCTCTGAAATCCAGAACCATTATAGGCATTCCATTTGCACCAGCCTGTTCTGGGAAGACTGTATACATGCCATGGTGTTGTTGTCATTGGCTCCAGAAAATAATTCCAAGGCAGCGCTATAAAGCTGTCAGGCTATATGAGCTGGCATGATGCTCTTGTCTATCACTCAAGGAATGGCAGTGGGCCCTTGGAAAAACCCCTGCACTGATAGGTTGCTAAAGGCAGGGACCAGCATTACCATGCTCTGGTATGGTACAGACCCTTCTGGTATTTTGGTACCCAGTATGTAGGGCGTCCAGTCTACATGGAGGTCAGACTCAATTCTTTTGTATATTTTTTTGACCACTGCAAGTACAGGAAACAGGCAGAATTTTGAAGGAAAAGGTAGGATGGAGAACCTGCTTCTGCTACCAATCTTGTAACTGTGCTGTTTTAGAAAAGTTACAAGGGGAAAATATTTGGATACTAGACAATTATCTTTATTTGGAGATAAGAATTATATAGTTGCGCTGAATCATTATAAGAGGAACATGGTTGTGTTGATCACTCAGTTGGATGATGAAGGGGGTGGCTTGATCCTGTTAATAATTCAAGCACTAAATTAAGTCATCCACCATATAGAATCATCATTTGTTCATGTTGCTTACTCTGGAAATCCAAGTTGGCTTCCTTGTTTGGGAACAGGTGACTGGGAAGTTAGATTGTAGGTCACAACCCTGCTTAATAAGAACCTTGTTGGCAGGTTTACCCTGCCTTTTTGACACCAGCTTGTACTTTTAAACCAGCCATCCAATAATAAGTATCCCATTAAGCAATATCAAGCTCAGATTGGGGAAATGATTGGTTGGGGAAAAATTTTGAACCTGAAACAGGGGCGCTGAAAGTTTTCCACTGATTAGTGGGGATGAATGTGATTGGTTGTGGACTTCTGAGGGGGGTTGACAGGGAGGTTTTACTGAACCTGGGATTAGGCAAGCCCACTGATGTGGGGGCAGATGATCAACTGGACCAGATTGACTTCAAGAGAGGGTGAACACATGATAATAGGCAGTACAAATTAATATGAGATCCTTCTCAGGTTGGGGAGAGGTCTCCTAGGCTTTGAAAGGGTAGGCCAGGACAAACCCTGTATCAATAGCATAGGCCAGTGTCCCAGTAAGTTCCATAATGCTGGGGATTATTCAGCTAAGTAGGAAAGCACAGAAAAGTTGCAAAACCTTTAACAAAACTGACTGATTTAACGGATTTGAATCAAATGGTTGATAAAAAATGGGTTACAGCTGCTCCAGTTTGCCAGTCAAATCTGATTCCCCCCGTAAGTTGACGTTGATAAATTGATGTAATTTAAGGGTCAACAGATATGAACTTGTTAATCAGCATGGTTGTCAGAAGTTGGTCACTAAAGGGTTCTTTGCAACCTGGACTAGATACTTACTTGACAATGTGGAAGGAATAGGAGCCCAGGATCCAGGCAGTATTTCTTAATCAATTTTTGATATATATTGAATAATTTTTACTGTTTCAACTCTTAAGAGTTGAGTCCTCCCAAAATTTACTCAATAAAAATCACATATTCCCTGGTATAACTTTACTTTGTAAATGCATCCTGTAGTTGGATTGTTGCGCTACATTCCCTATAATTTAATCCTTAGCTGGATTATTACAGGAAGATGGGGGGCAACCGTAGGTACTTCATCATTGTTGCCACCAAATGTTAATTCAATGCCTGTCAATATCAGAGCTGTTCTTACTCCTGTCAAAGCTGAAACTCATGTTCTATCTCAATGTCCTGAATTTTATACTGAAGACACTCTGATTCTCTTGCAGGCCATTTATCTAGGACTTTTCTGGTTGGGGTTAATTATTTTACTTAACCCTAGTATCTCATTTGGAAATTTAACAAAATGCTATTTGAAGCTGTGTTAGTGTTTAATCATTAACTCTATGTGGATTTGGTGTGTGATTCCCCACCACATGGAGACAGCTTCTTATTATCCTGTGATTTCTGTCACATTACTCAACTCTCCAACGTCTGAGTTTTTGGAAGCAGTTTGTCATGAGTTTGTGTTTCTTTTCTCCTGCTCTCTTGAAATATCTGTGTTCACCATGTTTATTTGCATCAGTTTTTTTCCAAGTTTTCAGTTTGTACTTTTCTTTAGTTTGTGGTTTCTATCTCTGGTTGCAGTTGTTGAGACTGGACCATCTTTTTCCTATTTCTGCCGCACCATGCTATTTTGGCGTCCAGATTATTTTACTTCTCCACCCACTGATGAAATTTTGCGTGAAGTTTTATTAGCCTTATCAATCTATTCCAGCTCTAGCCTTAGTCCAAAATTGCAAGTTTACCATGTGATGACAAAGTCTTCAGAGGATGCTTGTGAATGGTTGTTATTTGCGGTGGAGTGCAATCCACGTGTTTTAACTAAAAGTGCATCTCTGTACCCTTTGTTAAAAAAATCCTGTGTATCTATTGAAGAGCTCAAAGTATATTGTAAGTTTTATGCCTTTCAACAGGGTAATACTCTGCTCTTGATATTCCTTCCTCAGTTTCTTGCCTACTGCTGTACAATCAATGTTCCTGAGGTGAATAATCTCTCAGTATTGTGGTTAGAAGTTGACCAGACTACCCAGGATCAGGCAGTTTGGGATTCCCCGTTAACCACAGCTGAGGCCCTGGTAAGCCAAATTCTTTCTCTGGTCTCAAATCTGTTGACTTCCAAACAAGTTATTATGAAAATTGAAGCCAAACCTGCTGCTTACTACTGGTTTTCTGGTAATTGTTCTGCAGTGACTTTTTCTAACCAGAGTTGTGATTGCTCCCCTCGTGTTTCTTCTCAGTTGTAATTTGCTATCTTGAACAAACCTGCTGAGTTAGACAAAATGCCAGTGGTTTCACCCACCAAGAGTTTGTTGGTTATGCTCCAGCATGTTGTTCCTGCAAAGTCTTTTGTAGTCAAGTCCAAAGAGTTACCTCTTATTCCTATCAATTGTGATTGTCCTCCCTGAAGCCGTCCAAGAAATGATCAAACATTTTTTTCAGGAGCACCCTGCCTCCTTAGCTGCTTTTTTACCACTGAAGAGAAGCAAGATCCTTCTGAGGCTGCAACGTTTGCAGCAAATAAATCTAATTCTGGTTATTTCTTGTTTTATGGTAGCATTGATAACAGCCAAAATATCTATTGGCCAGCCATTTTTTTGGATACCAGTGTATAAGAGAACTTCATGAGTGTTGTTACTGCAGACTTGTTGCAACTCAAGTATCATCCTGGAATGCTGGTTAGGGGTGGCAACTGTCAAACGTTTCCCTCTTTCTAGCTTAAGAAGCCTGTGACATTTTTAGTTGCAGGTCAATCTTTTACCGCAAGGTTCTCCATATGCTCTACTCTTATGTATCCTATTATCTTAGGAGTGGGCTGGTGACAGGACCATAATGTATCAACCTTGCTAAAAGAAAATGAGCTGGAAGTAGACCACTCTTTGGGAATATCCATCTGTATTCTGTTGTTGGATATATCAGAATTAGAGCAGTCTTCTCAGACAATCCAGTCAGTTCCTGTTCCTACACCCGTAAGTTTGGATTTACCAGCATGCCTTCAACCCTGGTCTGTGGCATTTGACACCACTAGGGGCAAGATCCTTCCCAAGAACACTCAGTTTGACTTTGAATTTAAGGTTAATGTTGATCTGATTTGTATTGTGTCTCCCATTTATCCTTTGACTTTAAAGGAGAACACATGTTTAGAAGAGTGGACTTGGGACATGTTGGCAAAAGAATACATCTTTAAAAAGGCTTTGTCAATCTGTTCTTCATTTTTGTTTGTTCAAAAATCTGACAGGTCTTTTTGTCCTTGTGTTGATTACAGGAATTTGAACACCATTACAATTCCTGATCCCTACCCTTTACCTCTTGAGGTACAAATTTCTTGGTGCATAAAGAAGGCAAAGGTATTTTCAAAACTTGATCTGTTGAATGCATTCAACCAAATCAGGATTGCAGAAGAAATGGAATGGTTAACAGCATTTAGGACTAAGAAGGGTATCTTCTAATTCTGTTTTATGCCTTTTGGATTGAAGAATGCCCTGGCTTGCTTTCAGCGGTTAATTATTTCAGTCTTGGGGAACCTCCTGGGTGTATGTGCCATTGTGTATATGGAAAACATCATGGTATTCTCTCTGGATGAGGAGTCACATAAGGCCCACCTTTCATCAGTTGTAGAGCAGATCCTCCAGGCTAATTTGATCATCATACAGAGTAATTGTGAATTCTTTAAGCATAAGGTTACCTTCCTGGGTAATATTATCTTGGAGGATGGCTACATCATTGCCCCTGACAAGAAAGCTGCGGTTTGAGAGTATTCTACACCTGTGACAGTATCCCAACTTTGTAGTTTTTTGGGTACCTGTACGTTCTTGAAGAAATTCACCCCTCATTTGTCTGAAATGACCACCCCTTTATATTCAGCTAGCGGGAAGACAACTTTGGTCTGGACGCCTGAGTGCGCAAACGTGTTTGCAGCAGTCAAAGCTCTTTTGTTGTCTTCACCTGTGTTGAGATATGTAAATCCTGAGCTTCCTTTTGTGGTTTCCAAAGATGCCTCTAAATATGCTGTGGTTGGTGTGTTACTACAAACTGCTGGTGATGGTTTTGAGAGATCTTTAGGGTATTTCTCCCAAAAAATGGAGGCTCAGGAACACAATTACATGATTTACGACAAGGAATTGTTGGCAGTTGTGGAATCTTTAAAGCATTGGCATCACCATCTCATGTTGGCGTGTCATCTGTTTGTAGTAAGGACTGACCATAAAACTCTCCTGTACTATCATAAACCCAGGGGTTTGTTGGGTTGCCAATCCAGATGGCACAGTGATCTGACAAGGTACAAGTTATGCTACAAGTTTATCAAGGGAGCCAATAATCATTTGAAAGATGCATTGAGCATAAATCCTTCCCATTTTTCAGATGTTTATATGGACGTTGAGTTCAATACACACACTATTATACCAGACAAGGCTGTGGTCTCTTTTGTACTACCTTCACCTGCTACGCTTGTCACCATGTTCTTAACTGAGGGTGCAGACTTAGACTTATATTCCAAAGTGAAGTTTTTGAAGCCTTTGACCAAAGGTTATAATAGGTTATTGAAACTAGCATGTGCACATCCTGTTAGTCAGCCACAGGGTTATCACAAGATAGGACCAATTTTATATCATCAAGGATGCTTGTGGGTTCTAGAGGGAACTATGTGGGACAAAATCATGGAGGCTTATCACACCTGTCCTACAGCAGGCCACCCAGGGAAAAACAAAACAATGGAGCTCATCTGCCAACAGTTTCATGGAAAGGTTTGACAGTGCAGGTAGCGGCTTACATTTGTGACTGCCTGGTATGTGTTTGGTCTAAGGCAAGCAGGAACAAGACTACTGGTTTGTTGGTTCCTTTAAAACCAGCTGCAGGGCCCTGGACGTTGGTGTCAGTGGATTTCATTGGAGAACTTCCAAATTCTGATGGGTTCAATGCAATAATGGTGGTGATTGACCACTTCACAAAAATGACACACTTTGTTCCCTTCTCAACCACAATTACTTCAGTGGAGACAGCTAGGCTGTTTTTGAATAGAATCTTCTCCCTTTATGACATTCCAATGGAGATTGTGAGTGACTGTGGGCCCCAATTCATTTCTCAGTTCTGGGAAGCTTTTACTGGAATTATGGGTATCAAATGGTGTTGCTCCACGGCTTTCCACCCCCAATTCAATGGACAAACAGAGAGGGTAAACCAAAGTTTGGAGGTCTACCTGTACTGCTACACTAATGCACAACAAGACAACTGGTGTGCTAACCTACTCTTGGCAGAGTTCACATATAATAACACTCCATACACATCAACTCAGGTTTTGTCATTCTATGCCAATGTAGGTTACATCTCTCATCCAACATGGGTCCTTGTTTGGTTAGCAACATAGAAGCTACAACTGATCAAGCCGCTGCATTAAAGCAGGCTTATCAGGAGCTTTAGGTTACTCTTTCTGCTGCTGTGACAACTTATAAGGAGTATGCAGATTGCAAGCGCCAGGAAGGTCCAACTTACCAACCAGGTGATCTGGTCATGGTAGATGCTTGCAATATGAAACTGAAGATCCCTTGCTGCAAATTAGGCCCCAAGAAAGTGGGTCCATTCAAATTTGAATTTCAAATTGGTCCCTCTGCATACCAATGAGATTTACCCCTGGCTTTTAAGATTTTGCACGCCTTCCACAAATGCTTACTTAATACTTTTAAGGGTACTGAGATCTCTTCTTCCCAACCCATTCTTGTAGAATAAAAACCTGAGTATGAGTTAAATTGCATTTTAGCTTCTCATAAGAATCAATGCCATCTAGGGTACTTGGTGAAATGAAAGGGTTATCCTGATTCTGAAAACTCATGGGTTCCCCACTATAATTGTTCCAATTCCCCAGTCCTTATCCAAGATATCTAAAATTGCCACCCAACCGCCATTAGTCACCCCAAGCTTGCCTTAGCTGTAATAAAACTCCTCCTGCCCACAAAAACTTCTCCTTGTTCCATCTTCCAGATGGTGGTATTGTGCCCCGGGCTAAAGCAGAGGGTAATGTCACGGTAAGTTCCATAATGCCAGGGATTATTCAGCCAAGTATGAAAGCACAGAAAGCCTTAAAATCTTTAATGAAACTGACTGATTTAACAGATTTGAATAAAATAGTTTGATTGAAAATGGGTTATAGCTGCTCCAGTTTGCTAGTCAAATCTGATTCCCCCCTGTAAGTTGACGTTGATAAAATGACGTAATTTAAGGGTCATCATATATGAACTTGTTAATCACCATGGTTGTCAGAAGTTGGTCACTCAAGGGTTCTTTGCAACCTGGACTAGATACTTACTTGACAATATGGAAGGAATAGGAGCCCAGGATCCATGAAGTATTTCTTAATCAATTTTTGATATACATTGAATAATTTTTACTGTTTCAACTCTTAAGAGTTGAGTCCTCCCAAAATTTACTCAATAAAAATCACATATTCCCTGGTATAACTTTACTTTGGAAATGCATCCTGTAGTTGGATTGTTGTGCTACATTTCCTACAATTTAATCCTTAGCCAGATTATTACAGGAAGATGAGCCTGTCAGGATCCAGTCTTGGGCAGCTGGCCTGTTGTTTTCAGGGATAACTTGGGCTGGGTTTTTTGCGGACAATGCCCACCACAAGAGGGGAGCTAACTTAAAAAGGTATGAGGCAGACTTTCCCACCAAGAACCACGGGCCAGCAGCCGGGATTATAGTGTCAATAACCCCTGTGAGGGTGATGTACACAATCCCAAACAGCTTACCAGTATGTCAGTTGGAAGGTTGGATGAGGAAGCAGGCATAGGTTTTGGGGTCACAGGCAGTTCCATGGGTAGGTTGTAATCAGGGAGATAATTGAATTTCTCTCTGAACAACTTGGGTGTTGAAAATATCCACAGACCTTGTTGGTTGTATCTAATTGCAGATTTTATGCGGACCAAAGGGTCAAGTTCAAGTTTCTTTTCCGGGGTGTAGTCCTTGTACTCAGATTTCAGAGGATATTTGGTAAAATGGACGGGTCTAAAGGGTACACCAGGAGGATAGAAAACTGCAGGCAGTGGGGCAGGAGGGCCAGAAGATCTCAAACTGAATTGGTAGATAGCAAATACAAAATAAGGCAATAGCTGTGTGAGCCTTAATAACATAACCTTTATTCAAAAATGGCAATAAGGTTTGAGCGCAGAATCTATAGGCATTTATAGTATCTTACCTCCAAACTTAGTATTTTCCATAAGGGCTTCATCAAAATATTGGGGGAAATGCAGGTGGGTGGCCAGGAGGCCCAGGTGCAGGAGCAGCAAAATGGCACCTCATCTGGTTGTTCTCTCATTGGTCAGAACATCCATATTGGTCACTTGATTTCCTTGATTTTTGGCTGTGGTCACAGGATAGGGCCCAAAGCCTGGGTTTTTCCTTGGCAGTTGAGTTTGATTGGTTACTTGAGAGGACTTCAAGCTCATGAAGTTCACAAGGTCACCTTCCCTGCCTCCATTAGGCAATTCAAAAACTCCTCCTCAGGAACCATCATAATTGAACCTGTACTGGTATTCTGACTTTGGGACTTAGCAGGGGCTTCAGTTTGTGGGGGCTCAATCTCAGAAAAACGCAGGCAGGTGGGCTTTCGGTCCATGGGGCCAGTAGCCTGCAGGAATTTGGGTTCAGGGTTCAAATCCCGCCCTTGGGCCTGGGTTTTGAGGGATAAAAAATTGTTAATCATGACATCATCCCTTTCTTCCCCCAAGGCCACTACCTCCTGGTCCTTTTTGTTCAAATAGAGTTGGACAGCTTCTTGGGCATTAGCTAGGTTGCTCAGCGGTTCCCAAGTGCTTTCCTCTAGCAGTTATCCTTTCCATTTGACGTAATACTGGGGTTTTTGGTAGTGGATTCTGTCCCCATGTATGTATTCAATTTCATATTTCTTGGATCGGCTTATTTGGATGGGTGGGGGGCTGTCTTGATCTGTTGGTGGGGAAGCAAGTTCCTATTTTTTTGAACAACAGGGAGCGGTGGAACACATTATGAATCTTCCAGGAGGGGGGTAGGTCTAGCTTGAAGTCAACCTCACCTACTAGTTTGGTGATCTTGTGGGGTCACTTCTTCTGTGAGCTAACTTCCTGCAGGACACATACAGGGGTACATTCCAGGAGTCTAGGTATACTTTGTCTCCAACTTGTAAGGGTTGGCCTGGGGTTTTTTTGTGGTCAGCAAATGCTTTGTATGTTTGCACTGCGCGATTCAGGTTGGTCAAGCATGTTTTTTGTGTGTTGTGAATCTGTTCAATCCTGGAGCGCCCAGTGGTGTTTGATTCCTTCTTGCCAATCTGGGGGTCCCAGGTGGGGTCAAACCCATAGTTGGCTTTGAATGGAGATATGCCTGTTGTTAAATCCCTGGCTTTTTGACTTGACAATTCAGCCATCAATCTTTTGATTGGAATTTGGAAAGATATTTGGAATAACTTGATGATTGGCGCAAACCTTGATGCATCATCCAAATTGGTGGCACTAAAGCCAAAGTGCTCCAAGAATTAAGAATGATTCTTCCTGACTCAAAATCAATAGACCGTTCCGCCTAAATCCAATTTGAAATAAGTATCCACTTCAATCAATCCAGCGGCGCGGCAGCACCACCCCAAAATATCCAAGTGCTCCATAGGGGCTGAAAACTTGATCACTAATGCACTTTTAGGTGCTTATCCCAAACATCATAACCACAATAATGGTTGGTTTATGGGTTAACCCAGCTCTGCCTATATTGGCTGGGGTTGAACCCAAAAAACTCATTGATATATTATTCATATGTTATATTATTATAATCTGCAATGGAGTGGATCCCACCCATAGGACATGGGATGGATGGACTGGTTTTCAGGAAGAAAGCCACAATAGTAGCTTGACATTGCAGCTGTTATCACGCTCACCTCAGGACAAGGTCAGGAGCAGAAATGATGCAATAACAATGACTCCACAATGGAGCATTGGGGGAGATGTCTTTTGGGTATCACTATCCAGTAAAGCCCCAATACATAGGCTGGTCCGGCCCTAGGATTCTTGGGTCAACTGCCCATAAGATAACAATCCTATAAAAGGATATTTTTCTAAAAATAATAAAGATTCAACTCTTTCTCTCTTTAACTTTACTCTTTATTAAGGTTTATCTGTGTTTAAAGATAGTAAGACTGTGTTTTGGTCTGCCTAGATAAATAAAAGGTATTTTTGAAGTTAGTAACTGTGTATTGACATCCTTAGTCTTCATACAAGGAACCAATACTCTCTTCCCTAACAGTGAACCTATCAACTCTCTTCTTCCCAAAGTTGAGACCTGTGGAGACATGGTCTTTACTGTTGTAGGCAAACTGGGCCATGGGGAGCATTTTGGCTCAATTGTTCTGATCAGTGTTGGCATAGCATTGAAGGTATTGTTCAAGGATCTGGTTTACTCATTCAGTTTGGCTGTCTTTCTGTGGGTGGTAAGAGGTAGATACACAGGCAACAGCGCCCATGTCAACAATAATAATGTCAACAGTGGCAATGTCAACACTTTTATCAACATGGCCACTGTCAACTCAAAACTCTAAATCTCCTATGTTTTTTGCTAGTTGTTCTAGCTTAATTCTTTTTTTAAAGCGTTCAGGGGTGTGAACCCAGAAAACACGAAAAAATTGTGGCCATTTCAACACATTTGATATTAAGCTTAATAAAAAACTCAATTTAACCAGATTTTTCCTTTACTTTTACTAATAAAAATTAGCTTATTTTTTATTTGTTTTCACAACGTAAAAGTGTCAATGTCAACACTTTTTAAGCATAACTTATTTTTAATAACAAAACTGAAACATATACAGTAAAAAAAGTGTGCATTTAAAAATATTTTTTTATTCAATTATTATATTGAAAAATATAGTGCACATACATTTGTTGAAAGGTTCATGTTATAAATATTTATTTGGCACTTATTACGGCTTTAATATATTAAGCAGATTGGTGGCTTACGGTGATCCAATAATTTAAGCATGAGTTACTATGTAAGTTACTATAGAATTTATTATTAAAAATAATATCAACACTTGTAAAGTTGTTTATTTGCTCATGATCATCCCCCAGGGTGGATTTAAGCAAATTAGAGTGGCGCAATTAAGCCTAGATTAATATGCCACCTCATATAAAGAATGTTGTAAGTGATGTTGTCAACACTTTACCCTTTTCAATATCTACCAACAACTTCTTAACAACTTCATATAAGTGCAATGGTAAAATATCATATTACCACCCCAAAATATGCTTTTTAATAAAGAAATAAAGAGCCTTGATACTTTTTTTACTTATTTTTATATGTTTTTTTAGTTTTCATATGTGAACAAAAACACACAGAAAACAGCTAATTTTTGCTAGCCTGCTTAAATTTAATTAAGCGTACTATGAAAAAACATAGTAAATTTTCAAAAAAATGTTGACAGTGACAATGTTGTCAAAAATAATGTCTACAATTTTTGTAATCAACAGTGAGAATTCAGCTTTTTTTTACTAATTGTCACTCATAATGTCAGCACTTTTCAGTTCTCACATATAAAACTTTATGTTTTACATAATAGAAACTTCTCATTTTTTGATATGTTGTATTTTTGACTTTGCTCTTTCATATTTTTTTTAATTTTTAAAATAAAATTTATATCTAAATATAATAATTTTACATAAATATATTAAATTTTAATTTTTTATTTAAAACTATAATAAAAGAAAAACTATACAAGTATTTTTTAACTTTTAAATGCCAATAAAAGCCATCTAAGATTTAATTTTTGTATATTATGCTTTTTAAGTTATTTTGTTTGTTTTTTACATACATTGCTTTATTTTAAACCATTTTACTTATTATTTTAGGGCAAGAACACTTCCAAACAGCCTAAAGGAATCAAGTGTCCCTCTAGGCCAACCAAATCTACCAAAAAGAAGCCTGTCTCATCAAAGAAGGCCACCCCCAAACCATCCCCAGAGCCCTCACCAAAGCCCTCCCCTGAGTCCTCTCCTTAGAAGAACCCTGCTCACTCCACTGGGGGAGAGGAAACTGATGGCTCTCTTACAGAGCACAGTTTCTACACCTTGGCTTCTGATAAGGAACCAACCTAGGAGAAGCAGCAAGGCAAAAAGACCCCTCCCAAAGATAAGTCTCCTGCACATGAGGAGCACCACAATAAGCCCTCTTCTGCTTCCCCACCCCCACCAAACTCCCCCCTTTAAGCTCATCTGGGGATGATTCAAAGCCCTGCCTCAATTACTTCCCTGGCTTCCGCCATGCTCCTGCTGGCCCTTGGGACCCTCTGTTGGCCCACAACATCTGCAACGTTGACAGAAAATTCCAGGGTTCCCTCTTCCTTTCCCAAATACTTCTCAATCATGAGTGTAAAGGGTGGTCCAGCCATGGTGGCCAATGGGTATATCTTCAGCTGCAACAATTCCAACCGGGGCTTCAAGAGCCGGTATTATACCTGTGAGGACCGCTCCTGCCCAGTGCGGCTCAACACTGAGTGCTGGGACCTGGTCCAAACCATCAAGGGCAAGCATACCTGCATCATGCCTAATACCACCATAACCCGCCTTCTCAAGTGGTATCTGGTGCAGGTGATGCCCACCTCCAAAGATCTTTCTGCCACCCAGCTGGCTATGCTTGCTTGCCAGTACCTCTCCCTATCAACTTGAAGAGGGTTCCAACTCACAGTCAGTTGGTCAAGTTAGTAAGTGATAGGTGTCAAGCCTTTAATCCCCTGGCCAAGAGTGCCACCAGCATCAAGGACCTTATCCTCACAGATGCCCTCAAGAAGACAAAGGATGATGAGATGTTCCTACTCCATGACAATGGGCAGGAATTGGAGGATAGGATTGTATCCTACGCCACAACCCAAAATCTGGAGCAGCTGAACACTGCTACCACCTGGCTGTGCAACGGCACATTTGCTACTTGCCCCTCTCTCTTCAAGCATCTTTGGGTCCTGCATGGGCAGTTTAATGACCAGGTCATCCCCCTTGTGTTCTTTCTCCTTCTTGGTACCAAGACTGAAGTCTACACCAGAGCTTTTAAGATTGTCCAGGATACTTTGAGCTCCCTTCCCACCAACCAGCTCCCCCCCTCCCACTCACGCCACAAGGGCAAATCCCTCCTCTGCTGAGAAGGATGAGTCAACCCTAGCCACAGAGTAGCTAACCCATGCACTCTCACTTGGGCCAAAGGTTATCATAATGGACTTTGAGCAAGCTCAGTTCAGAGCCTTTGAGGCCACCTTCAATGGAAAAGTACAGGGCTGCTTCTGCCATTTTAGGCAGGCCCTCATCAAACACCTCAAGAGCGAGAAGGAGCTTTTTGAGAAGTATCTTAATGATGATAAGGGGAAGTGCCACTTTGACATCACCCAGTTTCCTGCCTTGGCTTTTGTGCGCCTGGAGCATACTGGGATTGGCTTTGAGGCCCTCCTGGAGGACGCTTATATCAAGAAGCACTTCATCATCTTCAAGGGCTACCTTGATTACTTTGAGTGCCAATGGGTGGGCAAGAAGGTGACTGTCCAGAGAGGAAAGAGTGGGACCATTGCCCCTTAGAATTTCCAGTGCGCCTGCCTCAAGGGGGAGATGAAGACCACCTCCAGCCTGGAAGTTTGGCACAAGCACCTGAAGGTGAAGTTTGGGTCAAACCCAAAATACAACAAGTTCTTCTCTAAACTGCAGGAGGAGCAGGCCCGTAATATCTCCAAGTTTTGCAACCTGGCCAACTGGATGGCCCCTAAAAAGCAAAAGTCCAAGGAGAAGGACTACCAGGAGGACTGTTCAGAAGGTGGTGAAGAAAAAGTGCAAGGTGGCGGAGATCAAGAAGTACCTTGAGGATTTGCCACTGCTCTTGCTGGTGGCTTTAATTAGCATGATAAACCTTGCTTTGCTTTGCCTGTATATTTATTACTTTTAAACTTTGAATTTTTTAATTTATTTATATTGTACTAATATTTTTAGGTATAAATGGTAAGTTTCAGATACATTTTCAATGTGTTTTGTAAGAAATATCTTATATTTTGTTAATTTATTTTTAAGGCATGAGATTTTTTCAGTTGTGCTTATATAAAGTATAATAATTAAAATTAGAATTTTTTTATATTTTGTAGTTATTGTGATATATAATATCTTTATTTTTGGTTCATTGGAATTTTAATTTTTATGGGATAAAAAATAATTTTATAATAAAGAGTGTAATTTACATAGTAAATTGAAAAATAATTGCTTATATCTCCTTATTCTTATTACTTATGGTATTTTTTATTGCAGTTTTGAACTCTCTGGTGTAATTTTAGTATAATGATGTATTTTAAAAAAAATTATATTGAAAATGTTCAGGGTAAAGTGTTTTGTTAATTAAAAAAGTGTTGACATCCAGGAAATGACATTTAGTAAATCTGGGTTGTCACTTTACTATAGTATTGACATTAAAAGTGTTGACATGGCCACTATCAACATTTTTAGTGTCAACATGAGAGCTGTTGTAGATACACATTGCTTGATTCCCAAGTCTTTCATCACCTGTATCCAGTAGTTTGATATGAATTGGGGTCCTCTGTCTGTGATGATTTCCTCAGGTGTTACGTGTTGTGTGAGGATACAGTCGTGGAAGTGTTGGGCTGTCTCTGCTGCTGTGCAAGTGGTGGTTGATACAAAGTATGCCATCTTAGTGAAGCAGTCTACCATGACCAGGATTGCATTGAATAAGAGGGATGGGGGCAGTTCCATGATGTAGTCCATGGAAACAGATCTATAAGGTCCATGGAGTATATTCAAGGGTCTTAGAAGTCCTTCAGGTTTGTTTCTGTGTGTTTTGGTCCGCCCACAGGTCTCACACCCCTTCAGGTATGCACTTACGTCTTGATCTATTTTTGGCAAAGCAAATTTTCTTCTAATGCTCTGGAGGGTCTTGAGCCTACCCAGGTGTCCAGCTATCTCGGAATTGTGGTAGTCTCTCAAGACATTGGTTCTGATGTCCACTTCTGGTACACAGATCCTGTTATGGAGCATTAGCATTGTTCCCTTCAATGAGTAGCCTTTTTGGTAGTAGGAGCTATCCCAGGATTGGAGAGGTCAGAGATCATGATCTTAGTGAACTTTTCTAGTGTTTGGGCCCTTAGTACTTCTGGTTTTCTGGCTCTGATTTTCATCAATCCCAGGTGAATGCCTAGACTTGCCGTGTCCAAGAGGACTTGGGTGTTGTGTTTGCAAGTTTCTAGGTGGGTAGGCACCAGGTCAGTTCTTCTACTTAGGGTGTTGGGTACCACGTTCACCTTTCCTGGCTTGTAGTCTATGATCAGAGTGTAGTCAGCCAGTTCTAAGGCCCATATTTCTTGTTGTTAGTTAAGCTGGCGTGGTTTGAAGAAGTAGACCAAGTTCTTGTGGTCTTCAGGACCTTTACTGGATATTCAGCGCCACATAGGTATTGGCACCAATGTTTCAGGGTCTTCATTATAGCTAACATCTCATTATCATATATTGGGTAGTTCCCTTCCGCAGGTAGCATCTTCTTGGAGTAATATGCTACAGAAGGTAGCATACTATCCCCTCCTTCCTGAAGAAGGACCCCACCCACTGCAAAGTCTGACGTGTTGGTTTCCAGAACAAAAGGTTTGGAGGGATCTGGCATGGCCAGGACAGGGGCAGAGGTGAAGGCAAGTTTCAAGGTTTCAAATGCAGTGGTACATTCTGGAGTCCAGGAAAAGGTGACCTTGTCAGAGCAAAGGCAGGTCAGGGGGAGGGTAATGTGAGAAATTTTTTGGATGAAATCCCTGCAATAATTTGCCAGGCCCAAAAAACTTCTCACATATTTCCTGCTTTTGGGCACCTTCCAAGATGTTATTGCTTTTACTTTATCCTGTGCCATGGCAAAGCCGCCAGTCTTCACTATGCATCCCAGGAATGTGACTTCAGACTGAAATAATTCACATTTCTTAAGCTTAGTGTGTAAGTTTGCTTGGTAGAGTTTTTCTAGTATAAGGTCAAGGTGGCGCAGGTGTTCCTTGTGAGACTTGCTGTAGATGAGAATGTCATCCAGATATGCCACAAAAAAAATGGTCAAGATATTCCCCTAAGACAGTGTCAATCATCCTTTGGAAGGTGCTTGGGGCGTTGCAGAGGCCAAAGGGCATCATAAGGTACTCAACAGCCCATATTGGGTTTTGAAGGCTGTCTTGTACTTGTCTCTGTCCTTGATTTGGATTTTGTTGAACACATCTCTAAGTTCAATTTTTGAGTACACCTGGGTCCCAGTCAGTACATCACAGAGGTTGTTGGCATTGGTAATTGGATAGCGGTTCTTCACTGTAATGTTGTTCAGTTTATGGTAATTCACACATGGGCACATCACACCATCTTTTTTTCCTTCAAACAGCATGTACAACAAGCAGGGAGCCTTTGACACTGGGATGAACCCTTTTTTTATCATATCCTCAAGGTATGCTTTCAGGGCTACTTGCTTGAGTGGTTATAGCTGTAGATGGGGCCGTGGTGCGGTTGGGTCCCTGGTAGCAGGTCTATTGCGTGATTGTAGATTGAATCGCTGGGTAGTTTTGTGGATGCTTCTTCACTAAACACATGGTTCCATCTCTGTAAGGGGTAGGCAGTATCCCAATGCTAGGTTCTATCTTCATGGTCAAGAGTTTGTTGATAGGGGGTCGGTCATGGCTCATGCAAAAAGAATCAGTGTCACAGGATTCCAGTTGGCCCAACATGGCGGTTTGCTCACAATAGTTCAGGATCAGGCCATGTGTTGTAAAATATGCAGCCTGGGTGCTGATTTCTACAAATAGTTAGTCCAAAACTTCTTTATCTTAATACTATACCTGTTGTGATATAGTGACAGCCTGGTTAAGGACAGAAGAATATAATAAGATAATAAGACAAAACTGGTGTTTATTTAGATAGTATTGCACTTATATAGTATGAGGCGGGGGAATTGCCACCAGGGGCAGGGAGGCACAGACAGAAGGACTTCCCTAATGGAGGAGAGTGGATTGGCACAGCTAAAAGTCCACTGCAAGAGAACAGCTGCTTCCACGTGGCTTTCCTTAAGGAGGTAGATATAAATAACTTTGTTGTTCTATTTATAATTGCATAATTAAAGCCCATGCCTTGTGCGCATTCAAAAGGCAAATTAAACACCCGTTTTCAAGGCGTTTTAAACGTCCTAATCCCTAGTAAAATCAGGATGCAATAGCGCAATTGCGTGACTGTTCTGTTGCTTAATTCCTAGATAGACAACTTAATGTCTAATCCATTCAATCTGCAACATTTTTCTCCTCTGGATTAGACAACAGGGTCAAGAATGGCTTGGTGTCTCTAGGTAGTTGCTATGGTGTTGTGGTCAATCACATGTCTCATTAGGTGGGGGTTTGTTGCTTAATCCTTGGTCATTGGCTTTGCAGATCTGTAGGTAACCAGTTGTGTTTCCTGGCTGCCATTCAGGTGGTAGAACAGTTGGTGTGGTACAGGAAGAGTCTTATCAGTCTCTAATAAACACCTTGTTCTTTTATTCTTATTCCCCATACTTTGATGCAACACTATTGCAAACAGGAAAACAACCCATAGAATTTTTTAATTAGGCTTTTGTTTTTTTTGGATTATTGTCCTCATTGGGGCTTACTCTTGGTCACTAGGAGCAGCACACATATACTGATTGTGTCCTCTAGTAATCAATTTCCCAGAATGGGGCTCCTTAAGGGTGTAGGAGTCAGGGCCAGTCTTCTGGATAACTTGAACTGGGCCTTGCCAAAGGGAGGCAAGTTTGGATTTGTGGCCGTACCCTCTATTGATGAAGAAGTAGACTGCGTCTCCTACCAGGTAAGTGGATAAGGCAGGGCGTTTGGATGCAGCTTGTTCTAGGTCCTGCAACTTATGGTTTAAGCTTATGGTGTCCGCCTCTGATTACAAGCAAATAAGAGTTTGAACCAGCTTGCTGAGGTACACCTCTGGGGACACAGCCAGGCTGGGCTTTACCAAGGAATATAGTAAAGGGGGGAAGTCCTGGTTGCTGGCCGTAGAGCAGTTGGAAGAGCGGCTTGCCAGTGGCCTGATGGTACCCAATGTTATATGCAAAGGTGGCCGCAGGCAGGAAGGTATCCCATTCAGTCTCATGTTGGTGACTGAGTGATCCAGAGTATCTGGACCAGGCTCCCATTAGTGCGCTCTACCATGCCATTTGTCTGTGGGTAATAAGGAGTGGATAGTGTCCCACAAATTTCCATCAGTTGGTTGAGGCGGGGGATGATATAACTGGTGAAGTTGGTACCATTTTCTGTCAGCAGAATCTGGGGGCAACCATATTTGTATATGATATTCTCCAGGATGAACATGGCTGTCACCAGTGCAGATTGGTTGAGAATTGCCTTGGCTTCTACCCATTTAGTCATATGGTCAACCGCCACAATAATGAACTTGTTGCAACTGTTGGTAGCTGGCAGGGGGCCCACTACATCAATGGCTACAGTGTGGAAGGCAAACCCAGGGCGTACAAGTCTGTGTTGGAACTTGGCAACCTTAAGCCTCTCAATGTTGCAGTCATGACAGTTGGCTAGCATATCTACTACGTCAGTGTGCATTTCTTCCCAGAAGCAGTGCTGCTGTAACAGAGCTAATGTCTTCTGTATGCCACCATGGCCAGTAGTCTTGTGAGCAGCCACCACTGAGTCCATGCGTAGGGATGGGCGTATTTAGGGTAGCCAGGAGTCTCCACAAAGCTTCAGGAGTTGTCCCTTAGAGATCCTGGTATCAACAGTTAGCTTCTTGAGAGCTCTCTGTATCTCTACTGGCTCCTACCCCCACAAAGAAGGATACTCCATAAGCTTGTCATAGAGAATATCAGCCATGGGAGATACTAAGGCAACAGTGGGAAGGCAGTAGAGAAAGTCAGCATTCTGGTGGGCTGCCCTGGCTTGATGAATGATTTAATAGCCATAAGCCTGAAGTCTAATGACCCAACGCGCCAGAAGTCCTTCAGGGTCCTTGAGGGTCTTCAGCCATTGAAAGGAGGCATGGTCTGTTACAACTGTGAAATGTACTCCATGGAGATAGACTCTGAATTGTTGATAGGAGTATATCACAGCCAGACTCTTGTTTGGTGACAGTGTAGCTCCTCTTGTGAACATTAAGCATACGTGAGCAGTATCCAACAGGGTTTTCAAGTCTGTCAGAGTCTAGTTGGGAGAGAACAACCCCAATTGCCATCAGACTAGTATCTGTATGAACCACAAATGGCCTGAAAAAGTCAGGGTAGGCCAGCACAGGGGCTGCAGTCAGTGTTCCTTTGAGAGAATTGAAGGCAGATTGGCACACTGGGCTCCATAAGAATTCCTTATCAGCTCAGAGAAGCTGAAAGAGGGGGTTACCCAGGGATGAAAAGTTGGGGATGAAGCGGCAGTAGTACCCAATCATCCTCAGGAAGACCTTCATGTCCCGCTTATTGGCCAGGATCTGCATTTTCTCAATGGCTTCCACCTTCAGAGGTACAGGGCAGAGTCCATCTTGGCTAATAATGAACCCCAAGAACTCAAGATGCTCCTTGAAGAAGTTGCACTTGCGTGGCTTGAGCTTGAGATTAGTTGCAAGTAACCTCTGGAAGACTTTCTCCAAGTGTTGTAGGTGATCATTAAAGGTTCAGGAGAACACAAAAACGTCATCCAGGTAGAACAAGACACTGGTGAGTTTGAGGTTGCCCATCACTGCATCTATGGCCCACTGGAAGGTAGCCAGGGCATTGGAAAGACCTTGAGGCATCCTTGTGGGTTGGAATAGCTCTTGGTCAGTGATGATTGCACATTTTTCCTGATCAGCAGGGGGTAGATCAATCTGCCAGTACCCACTGATAAGGTCCATGGCGCTGAAGAACTTGGTGCCACCCAGTTGGTCCAAGGTATTGTCAATACAAGGGAGGGGATATGACTCCTTCTTGGTAACAGCATTCAGTTGATGGTAGTCAATCACCACACAGTTGCTGCCATCCTTCTTTTTGATAATCAGGAGAGGGGAAGCCCAAGGGCTTTTACTGGGGACCAGTAAGCCAGATCCTAATAGATTCTGAAGTTCCTCGTTAGCCACAGCATGATTGGCTTGACTGCGCTGTATAGGTCTGGAGCAGATAGGTAGACTGCCTTGGGTGTCAATATGATGAGCAACATCTGCAGCCTTGCCCAGGTCATAATCATCCTTGGAAAACACATCCTTGTACTGGGCAAAGAGATTCATAGCTTGATCCTTCTGTTCTTTGGAGAGGCCAGATAGAGAGTCGCGGCTTATGACCAATCGCACCAGTGGTTGCTCTCAGGGTAGACCCAACTCAGAGAAGTCTGCAAAGGGGGCGGTCTCCTGCAGGTTGTCATGCTCTTTCAGCCGTATATAAGCCAGAAGTTGGTGTTTGGAGACAACCATAGCTTCACAACTCATGTTGGCCAAGAGTATGAGTACCTCCTTCTCACTTGGCATGAGGATGCCTGGTGCAACCCATGGTTCTAGTCTGGAGGCATTAGGGATACCAGAGATTTCTCCATGAGTGCCAGCTGGTAGAGCCAGCAAGAGGCTTGTATTGTGGATCACCTGGTTGCCAGGTGGAATAGTCACATTACAGGAGGCGTAGACTGGGATACCCTTGGCTTCCCCAATTGAGAGAGGTAGCACCTTGACCTTCTTACTATGCAGTGTATAAGCAACTGAAAGCTCTCCATTGACGTACTCCAGATTGATGTAGTGCAGATGTTTGAACACTTCTTCCAGGGGTTCTATGTGTTTGTTATAGATGCAAGAGAAGACTTTAATGTCATCCAGATAGACCAGGGCACATGAGGGCTTGAGGTCCCCCATCACAGCGTCCATAGCTTTTTGGAAGGTGGCTGGGGCATTAGTGAGACCCTGAGGTATCCTGGTAGGTTGAAACAGCCTTTGGTTGGCAAGTATGACACAATTCCCTGGGTCATCTGGAGGGAGATCAATCTGCCAGTAGCCAGGTATCAGGTCCATGGCCAAGAAGAACTTGGATGTTGGGACCCAGTAGACAAGATCTTCTTGCATTCTCACAGTGCAAGAATCCACCGTTTCTGATTGAGAGCAAAGTCAATCAGCAGAGCGGCATCAGAAGTCTCTGTTGTAAAGGAAAAACAAGTGCCAGGGTCAGGCACAGGCTTGTTGGGGGAGAGAGGAATGGGGGGAGAGGAGGGAGGTGAAACCACAAATGCAGCCAAGGATTTCTCCTTGTCCTGGCTGCTTAGTAGTTTTTTGAGTGATCCTCATTGTACTCCTCAATGCCAGAATCATCAGTGAATTTTTCCTTGCTCTGACTAGCCTGAGGTTTAGTTGCTTCAGAACCATCAGGAGTGATGGAGGGATTGCTATCAGATTCCCAGGGAGACTCCAGGGTACCTGCTGAAGGTGCAACAAAGCAGATATCCTCTTCATTGCTTCTGTGAAAGTGGTGGGAGTCAGGAAGGGGCAATGTAGTAAGGATCTTCTGAGAGGGGGAACTATCAGCTTTAGCATTCCCATGCAATCCCATTAGAGTATCAGGGGTACTAATTGCTGAGGCATCTTCACGGTGCTTGCTTAGTTGGTCCTGAAAGGAGTCAAGAAGAGCACGTTGAGCATCCAACTCATCTAGCCACTCTTTCTTTTCCTGAAAGGCCAGAACTATTCCTCTTCCAGAAATCTCATCCATCTCTCTTGAGCCTTTATAGTATCCTGAAGAGCAGAGAATCCCATGGTGCAGCTGTTATGGATGTCTTCTGGCTTAGGAGTTTTCTGTTGATGATCATAGAACTTCAGGGCAACATGCTGATTTATCTGGGTGGGTATCAAGGAAGAAAGTACATGTTCTATCTTGCTCATCCATAAAGCCATTCCAGAGTGGAAGTGAACAGCTTCTTATATATTTTGAGCAAGTTTTGGGGGCCAGAGCAGGGGCCATAGCAGCTATCAGTTTGGAGGGTTCCAGAATTAAGGGAGATTCCATCAGGAGAACAACCAGAAGAAGAAGTAGTATAATATTGACAGCATACTTCCTTCACCAAGGCAGGCTCTAAGGAGCAGGAGACGCAGTTCATGCCAGTTGCTTCAGCCATAGGGTCAGGCTGGATTGGTATCAAGGAGGTAAGGGCCTTTTCAATGGAGTTCATCCAGGAGATCATACTTGACTGGGAGCTGGAAATTTCCAAAAGTTGTTAGCAGTTAGGCAACCACTGGCTTAGTCCTGGTTGACAATAGGAAGAGCCATGGAGTCTACCAGATAGAGAGCCAGAAGCAGTGAAGGTTGATCCTGGAGTGGGTTGGGCAGAAGGAGCCGCAGGTATAGGCAAGGACATCTCTCCCTCCACAAAAACAGGGCCGTGGGGGTAGGAGGAGAGGAAGCTGTGGTTTGTAGAAGCCATGAGCGCCAATGTTGTAAAATATGCAGCCTGGGTGCTGATTTCTACAAATAGTTAGTCTAAAACTTCTTTACCTTAATACTATACCTGTTGTGATATAGTGACAGCCTGGTTAAGGACAGAAGAATATAATAAGATAATAAGACAAAACTGTTGTTTATTTAGATAGTATTGCACTTATATAGTATGAGGCGGGGGAATTGCCACCAGGGGCAGGGAGGCACAGACAGAAGGACTTCCCTAATGAAGGAGAGTGGATTGGCATAGCTAAAAGTCCACTGCAAGAGAACAACTGCTTCCACGTGGCTTTCCTTAAGGAGGTAGATATAAATAACTTTGTTGTTCTATTTATAATTGCATAATTAAAGCCCATGCCTTGTGCGCATTCAAAAGGCAAATTAAACACCCGTTTTCAAGGCGTTTTAAACGTCCTAATCCCTAGTAAAATCAGGATGCAATAGCGCAATTGCGTGACTGTTCTGTTGCTCAATTCCTAGATAGACAACTTAGTGACTAATCCATTCAATCTACGGCACCATGTCTGTCAGACCAGGAGTCACCCAGTATGAGGGGGTGGGGTAGTCCTGGCAAGAGGATCAGGGACAACCGTTATACATTGTGTCCAATGGTCAACAGGAGTTCTTGTTCACACTCATAGCTGGTGTCCAAAGAGCTGTTTCCCATGATTACTTATAGGCTATGCTCTGAGGCTGTCAAGCCTAATTCCTCAGCTAGGCTGGCGTTGATGAAACTTTCATCTGCTCCTGTATCAATAAAAGCTTCAAACTGGTGCTTGTTTCCCGCTAATTCTATGATCACTTGGATGAACTTGTAAGACTGGGAAGAAGTATTTATTTGTGCCAGTGAGATTGGGGAAGTTTTCTTCTTAGGGCAGGCTCTGGTCAAGTGGCCTGCCTTGTGGCAGTGGAAACAGAGTCCTTTGCGGTAATGTTGTTGGAGCTCTTCAGGTGTCATCCCTGTTCTGTTGGGGGCTGTGTTTGGAGTTGGCGGGTCTGAAAAGGGACCAGCGTTCTCTTGGTTCATGCTAAGACCCTTGAACAGGGGGATTAGCTCATCTAGGCTGAGGGTGGGCAGGTGATGCTTCAACAGGTCCTTCATTGCTAGGTTGACTCCTTTTTGGAAGATAATGGCTGCCAGTTTGTCCTCAAGTTGGGTGTGGGTTTTCAGTTTGAGGAATTTGTCAATATACACTTGGATAGGTCAGGGGTCTTGTCAAATTTCTAACAGGGAATTCAGGGTGTAGTATCTAGTGTTGCAATCTTCCCCAGTGGCCATTAACTCAGCCTTGAACTTGGCGTAGTCTAAGCAGAATTCTACGTCTTCAGCTGTGGCCTTGCCAAATCAGTCTAAGGATTCCCCCAATAGCATCAAAGCAACCCCAAGGATCTTCTTGATGTCACTGGAGTAAGAGGGGGTATTGGTTTGGAAATGCAGGCAGAGGACCAGCATGGCATGTCAAGCTTCCTCAAGCGTGAGCTTCCCCATCTGAGGCATCTCTACCTTTGTAAGGGACTGATTCACAATCACATTTTGCACTTGGGAGGATGGAGCTTTTTTGGCATCAGCAGTAGTGGTGTTGGTTCTCTTTGGGTCATTTGGGTTTGCATTCTTCCACATGGAAGAGATCAGGTTTTTGGTCATCTTATAGGTGTAATAAGTGATTATCAATAGCAAAAGCATACAAGATGCCCCAATAAATAACAACATCTTGGGGCTCAGGGTACCAGGTTTAATAAAAATTGCCATAATGTCAGGGATCCAGTCTTGGGCGGCCAGCCTGTTGTTTTCAGGGGTAACTTGGGCTGGATTTTTTGTAGGCAATGCCCACCACAAGAGAGGAGCTAACTTAAAAAGATAGGAGACAGAATTTCTCACCCAGGACCACGGGCTGGCAGCCAATATTATAGTGTCACTCACTCCTGTGAGGGTGATGTACACAATCCCAAACAGCTTACCAGTATGGTCAGTTGGAAGGTTGGGTGAGGAGCAGGCATAGGTTTTGGGGTCACAGGTGGTTCCATGGGTAGGTTGTAAGCAGGGAGATAGTTGAATTTCTCTCTGAACAACTTGGGTGTTGAAAATATCCACAGACCTTGTTGTTTGTATCTAATTGCAGATTGTATGTGGACCAAAGGGTCAAGTTCAAGTATCTTTTCTGGGGTGTAGTCCTTGTACTCAGATTTCAGAGGGTATTTGGTAAAATGAACGGGTCTAAAGGGTACACCAGGAGGACAGAAAACTGCAGGCAGTGGGGCAGGAGGGCCAGAAGATCTCAAACTGAATTAGTAGATAGCAAATACAAAATAAGGCAATAGCTGTGTGAGCCAAAATAACATAACCTTTATTCAAAAATGGTGATAAGGTTTGAGCGCAGAATCTATAGACATATATAGCATCCCACCTCCAAACTTAGTTTTTCCATAAGGGCTTCATCAAAATTTTGGGAAAATTTGGGTGGGTGACCAGGAGGCCTGATTGTAGGAGCAGCAAAATGGCACCTCAGCTGGATGTTCTCTCATTGGTCAGAACATCCATATTGGTCACTTGATTTCCTTGATTTTTGGCTGTGATCAGAGGATTGGGCCCAAAGCCCAGGTTTTTCATTGGCAGTTGAGTTTGATTGGTTACTTGAGAGGACTTCAAGCTCATGAAGTTCACAAGGGCACCTTCTCTGCCTCCATTAGGAAATTCAAGAAACTCCTCCTTGGAAACCATCATAGTTGAACCTGTACTGGTATTCTGACTTTGGGACTTAGCAGGGGCTTCAGCTTGTGGGGGCTCAATCTCAGAAAAACACAGGCGGGCGGGCTCTCAGTTCATGGGGCCAGCAGCCCACAGGAATTTGGGTTCAGGGTTCAAATCCCGCCATTGGGCCTGGGTTTTGAGGGGTAATAAATTTTCAATCCTGATAGGGCCTGCTGTAGGTACTTTGTTGTTGTTGCTGCCAAATGTTAATTCAATGCCTGTCAATCTCAGAGCTTTCCTACTCTCATCAAAGCTGAAACTCATGTGCTATCTCAATGTCCTGGATTTTATGCTGAAGACACTCTGATTCTCTTGCAGGCCATTTATCTAGGGCTTTTATGGTTGGGATTAAGTATTTTACTTAACCCTAGTATCTCATTTGGAAATTTCACAAAACGGTATTTGAAGCTACGTTGGTGGTTAATCATTAAATCTATGTGGATTTGGTGGGTGATTCCCCACCACATGGAGACAGTGTCTTATTATCTTGTGATTTCCGTCACAGCCAGAGCTTCTGTCACATTCAGGGGTTTGGCAGGATTCTGGGGGGCTTTTTAGTACAACCAGGAAAAATTCATCTGTCCAGGGCCAAAGGGGGGAAGTAACTTTACACACTCTCAACCTGTGTAGCGTGAGCTGGCTGTTGTGTCTGTACAGTCTCTACAGTATAAACTGTCTATTTGCTTCCTCCCAGAGTTGGGGCTTATGTTGCCCTCACTTGTTTTTTGACCCACAGGGGTGTCCCTGACCACAGTGCACACCAGCTGCACTAGGGTTTGCTTTTGTGTTTAATCCATTTTATAATGTAATAAGGTGCAAAATCAAGCTCAATCAAGTTATAACCCTGGGTTACTGGTCTGCTTTTTTATCTGAATATGGCTGTTTAATTGGAATATACACCAGCTAGCTACCTATAGGTTTCTTATATTTAGTTAGGCATTTTTGGGGCTGCAGAGCTGTTTTACAAAACCATGAATGATTATCCCACAGATCTAGTATAGACTGCTTGCATCCTGGAGAAAGCTTTTTAATATGTTTTGGCCTGGAAAATCTTTCCTATTTTTAAGTCCAAACTGGGCCAATGACAATGTCAGGAACCCACTCTGCAGGGAATAATCTCCCAATATGGTGGATTAAGGCAGAAGGGCTTAACCCAGTGATCATAGATCCTATAGGTATAGAAACTATACCCAGGTGTAAGAACTCTCCTAGGATTTGGCATCTCCCAAGTAAGGGATTGAAACATCCAAGGAAGGTGTACGCTCCCAAGTAGGTGAGTAAAGAAACAGAGGAGAAAGGACAAAAAAGACTGGTTTCCACAGGTTTTGTTGACACAGATTGAGCTTGTTGCTTGGTAGGAGGATTGGCAAGAACAATGAAGCTGTGTACCATTTCCCTGGCACCACTGGCGCCCACTTCCCATTATCACAATACTCTTTGCTGGTTCCCGTCCAAGGGTGTGTCTCCATCTGAACAAAGGATTGTACTAAAGTACAAAGCAAAATCAGAGTCACCCATTTAAGCCTGATTCCCCAAAATGGGGAAAGATTAGGAAGTTTCATGAGAGGATTTCTAAAAGCCTTACAAGTAATAAAAATATTTAATTATGGGTAAAAAATCTTTATTGATTGAGCAATGGTTAAAACCAATGCTTCAAGGTTTATATAGATAGAGGACTGGAATTGATGGGAAGGGAAATAACTGTTAGGGGAAGTTTTAAATTCAAGGAGTGCAGTTTCAACTCTCAAACATAGGAAATTAATTAGCTGATATTTCAGTTTCCTTAAATTACTTTTTACCTTTAGGATCTTTCAAACCACAGTTAGATATGTTTGGCTTTATCATAAGTTTCAAGCTTCTTAATAGAGTCTGTAGACTTAATATCATAGTTTTTGGAGCTTGGTAACTTCACTATACTGCTGCTAAGGTCAGCAGAGGGATTTCAGTGATATGTTTAGCTAAAATCCTTAAAATCTGTAAATTTACGCTCTGGGACTGTTTTCAAATGTATTTAAATATTCTGAACTAATTGCCAAGCCTGCACATAGGAGGTTGTGGGTTTGAGTTTTGCCTGGTGCAGAAAAGATTCAGAATTAACATAAAAATAGCTTTCATTGCCTGGTTCTCCAATTTTAAACAACTAATTCATATTATCAAACTATCTCTGTGAATCACTGGTGATGGAATCATCAGGAATGATGGTTCTGACAGACAATATCAGTTTTTCCTATTGAATAGTGAAATTTTGATAGTAGATGCTGCTGCAGGAGGAGTTGCAGGACACTTGGCAGTGTCTCACAGCATACCTACCTGTGGCAGCGTTGATTAATGTAAAAAATATATTAAAATAGACTTAAAGTAGTACTGTTTGATATTAAGGTAAGACATTAAAATCAAATATAAAAACTTACTGAAAATGAATGGAAGACAAGATGCCATCATCCACTATGATTGGCCAATTTTAAGCCTAAAAGATAAAATTATATGTACTAATCAAGGCAAGCCTTAACTAAAAACAATGCTAACTTTTTCAACTTAAACTTGATACTGTAAATTCAGAACATGAATGTAAAAATGCGGGATTTTCAAATCCTTGGTCCAAATTTTGAATCACTTTTGCATAATAGCCTTTTTTAATTAAATTGAATTCTTTGTATTTTTATTTTTATTTTTAAAAATTTAGGAACTCATAGACACTTTGAAAAGTTCAAGTCAAACTGCATATTTCCTATGGACAAAATGAGTTAACTGGAATCAGATTTGAAGTGTTCAAATCCATCAACCATTTTCATTAAGTTTACTATGTTTTTTGGAATTGCGGGATTGTCAAATCCAAGAAACAAATTTCAAATCACTTTTGAATGCCACTAGTAAACTCAGATATTAATTGCAGGAACTGGAATCCAAATTAAATGTACAGTAAGAAACTAGACAAATCAACCCAAATCAAGAAGCTCCACTCTGGACAAAATCAAATGAAAAATCCGATCTCAACAACCATGTTTAGACATGAAATTAAGTGAAATATAAAATTGTCTAAACTGGAAATGATGCAATATTCTGCACTCTAAATCACTAATATAGCAACCACAAAACTATATAATAATATATGAGCTACCCTCCTGATGACACAGAAATTTTTTAAAAGTTTTTTGGCCCCAGGCGTAGCTAGGGGCCATAAAACTTTTTTTAGAGGAAGAAATGAGGAGAAAAGATAAACCATCAGTTTACTACACTATGTATTCATGTATTACTATTAAGAATACTTGATTACAGTAGATTTTAAAAACACTAATAATAAAATAGAATTATATATTACAATTTATATTATCACATTGTCTTTTCTTTGGTGTGTTGATAGTTCATTTGCTGTTGATACAGTAGTTTTAAAAGCTATGGCAACAAGCAAAAATACTTCAGATTTAAACAAAATGATTTCAGATTTAAACAAAATCCAAGTCGTGCAAGATTCAGAATTCAATTAATTTAAATATTTTTGGTTAATAAATGAACTGTCAAACCAAAACAAAATTTCACTAACCCATTATAAAAAATTAAAGCAAACATCAAGCAGTGTAGTTCAAACCACAAACAAAATGAACTGACACAACAAGTTAAATGGATGTATGATATTCTGGAGTATATTATAATCCAATCAGGATTAATATGAGGCACCAACAGAAGGACCAAAATGAAACAAATTTGAGTAATCTAGAAGCAAGATTCCACAAGCACAAAACAAAATGAACTCATACAAGATGTGTAGTATGAGCAGCCTAAAATAGAAAAATAACAGTATAACAGCCAATCAACAGCTATCCAATTTAGGAACAAGGCATTTTATTCATTTTCATGGCTCCTGACTTGTGTAAAATGGTCTTGAGAACTTTCCAAATATGGACTTGTGATTACAATAAAAATAAATTATTAATTTTTAAAGTTTCTACTTTTAGTGATTTTATCCTAGGTTTTATTTCAATATGGTTTTCAATAGCAACATCTTCAACTGCGCCAGCAGCCAAGCCGGCTTCAATGGAGGCAAGGCTCAGAACGTGGAGGCACCCGTTTACACCCAAGCCTTTGAGGCAGATAACAAGGAAGCTGACCTGTTACTATCCCCTAACCCATATGGCTTTGACTTGTTTGAGAGTCACTTAGTGTCTAGCTCTGCCCTTGCTCCCACCCCCACCCCCACACAAGCTGCCTGTCAACCAACCAATCAGGATGGCAACCTTGATTTGGAACAACTTCCTGCCACCGCCCAACCTGCCCCCCCCCTCAGCCAATCAGGCTTCAGCTCCTGCCGCCCAGCACCCCAAACACAGAATAATCACTGCCCAAATTCTTCAGGAAATTGTGGCACTCAACCTGCAGGGTCTGTCCTGGGATCAGATAGCCAGCCAATTACAATTCACCCGGGCTACTGTCATGCGGGAATTCAACAACCTGATGAACAGGGGAAATCTGATTGGGACAGCCAAGAAGCCAAAGAAGGCCACAGAGTCCCAGATCAATGAGGCATACCCAATAATGCTTGACCTCCTCCAGCAGAACCCCAAGCTTCCCTTGACCCAGGTCCAGAAGCAACTTGCACACCATGGCATTTGGGTGTCTGAGCGCATGGTGCAGCTCTGGATGCACGGAAAGGTGGCTTCAATTAGGGTTCTTACAAATTTTGCTGGTAACCAATGGGATGGTGCTGAGGATTCCCCATATGACAGCGCAATCAAATCAACCCTGGTCAGATGCTTGACAAGTCTAACAGATGACATCATGTTTGTCTTGTACTACAAGTTATCAATTGCATTTGAAAATTTTGGTGAGCAAGGAAAAGCCGCCACCAAGAATGGAAGGAAGAAGGTCAAGAAGGGGACATTCATTGGTGTATTTCTGGCTGTTTCAGCCAAGGGTTTTGTCTACTATTGGACAAACCCTGATTTCATTGATAGGTACTCATACAGTCACATCCTTGGTGGATTGCTCAACTCCTGGGATGGCTCAAATTCCAAATACCGGGTTTTCTTGAGCCACCAGATGGAGGGTAGCTCCACCGCCCTTGAGGCCATCCAGGAACGCGGGCACCAGGCCTTTGTGTACCCAGCTGGTCACACTGACGTCCATCTGGCAGATGTTGTGTTCTTTAATATTGGAGATAGACTCCAATAGCGCTGCCCTCAGACTTTCAACAACCTCTATCTTGGGGTCCTTGATCACAATTTTCTCTTTGGTCACCAAATGGTGGCTGACTTGTTTGTGCAAATGGTTTTCCATGTTAACATGGGCAGCCAATCATGCAAGGATAAGCGCCTCCCATCCCATGCCACAGACATCTACTAGCCCATCCAGCCAATGACTGATGAGGAGTACAATGAGCGGTATATGACAGCCATCATGCGCAATCCTCCTGCCTCCACCCCCACCACCAACACCCCCCACCCGCAAACCCAACCCATCCAATCCCAGACCCCCCAGGCCAGCACTGCCTCTACATCTTCCTTCCTGCGCCATTCTGCTTACTAGACATCACTCTTCCCCACCTCAATAAACCCCCTGGTACCAAAAAAAATTCTATTTATATTATCTTTATTTTGAATTTCAATTGTTCTTGTTCTCTTTGTTTATAGTTGGCTATATTCTTTATGTTCAGCTAAATTCTATAAAATCATATATTTACTATTTTGTGTATCTAGATCCTGAACACAGCTATTTTTAGCAATCAAACAAATCCCCTTGTGAAAATATTAACAACAATTTGGTGATCAACTGAATTTAAATTAGAAAATTATAGGTTAATTGTATTTAGATAAAGTTGTTACTGATCTGAATTCAAAACCTTAATGATAAACTTTGAGCCAATCAGAAGCTGAGTGATAAAGTGATTGTTGTGACATAAAGAGTCATTTAGTAATTCTTTGATGTATGTGTGCTAATTAATATGATTGGCTGGTTGTTTTGCCATTGTGCACCATTGCCACTGTGGCAAGTTGTTGATGGACTAGTGCCCAATCAGCTGCTGGGTTAGCACTAGTCTACCAACAACTTGCCACTGCAACAATGGTGTACAATGGCAAAACATCTAGCCAATCATATTAATTAGCACACATGCATCAAAGAATTACTGAATGACCCTTTACGTCACAACAGTCACTTTATCACTTGGCCCCTGATTGGCTTAAAGTTTATCATTAAGGTTTTGAATTTGGATCAGTAACAACTTTATCTTAATACAGTTAACACTATAATTTTCTAATTCAAATTTAGCTGATCACCAAATTTTTGTTAATATTTTCACAAGGGGATGTGTTTGGGCGCTAAAAATAATATGGTAATCAAGGAAACAATGCCAACACAAAGCAAACAACACATATTGAGATGAGCGTAAAACATATACAAAATGGGGAAAAGATGGGATAATGTAGTAGACAGGAAAACAAAAAGGAATAAACAAAGAGGCAGCAGTATTCATTTAATACAGAATTTATTGGGGCAAAAGCTATAAAAACATATGGAAAGGTTAGTAAAAAATCAATGAGAGAATTGGAGAAGCTTCTGAAGGATCTTGACTTGGTGATTGCCAAAATAAAGGACATTGACTGCAAGGTCAAAGCCAAAGTGAAGTCCGCCGTCCTTGAAGGGGACAAAATAGACAAGATGTCTGCAAAGGACCTTATGACCAAAATACCAGACACCCCAGAGAAGACCATCAAGCGTCTTCTCAACATCCAGAAGATGGTGGTTGAGGGCCTCCATTTTAAGGTGTACAATCTTTCTGCGCCATCTGTTTGGGTTGACAACCCAGAGATGTATGAACATCTCAAACCTGCCAAGTGTTCCAGAGAAGAGGACACTGAATTTCTGGCGCAATTGCTTGCGCCAAGAATGGTAAAGCCAGCTGAAGCCGCTGGCAAGGAAGAAACCCAAGAAGGTAACCTAAAAAATTATAATTAATAAAAATTCTTAAATACTTACCTTTTTTTAGAAGATGTTGATGGTGAACTTTGCCGGGTCCTGGTTCCTTTTGTCCCCCTCACCTTTTACTCCAATTACGCTACTCATGTGGCCAAACAGCTTTTCCTGTCCCCCCTGTCTTGCAGGAGCTTGAAGACAGGATCCATGGCACATTCCTAATGTCCAGGGAGGCATTAGCTGGGCTTTTGCATGGTGAGGGGGCATCTGAGTGGGAAGTTACTGCCTACCAGGATGCCCAACTGGTCTTCCTGGACCCGGTTAACCTCAGTGAAGTTTACTGTGTAAACTCTATTGAGCTTGTTTGGGACATCCTGGCAATGCTCCCATTCAAGAATATACCTGAGATGGGCCAGGCTCATGCGGCTGCTTGCTTCTGCTACCCCTTGGAGCATACCATCTCTCACCTGTTGGAGAACTTTAGGTGTGCAGTGTCAAAATTGGCTGTTGCATATGCAACAGCTGTAAAGAAGACAAAAATCCTCCTGGCAGACTTTGGGCTGACCTGGAGTGCCAACAAGACAGGGGTCCCTGCAGCTATGGAGCTGACCTTTGCCAAAACCAAGCATGAAAAGAAGATTAGCGCTGTATACAACAAATTGTGAAAGTTTACAGAAGCCTTTGCTATACAAAAGCTTCACCTCATTGTTTACCTTGGGTATCTTTTCTTTTTCAGGATGAGCGCCAGTGTAGAGGACCTAGCCGGGGTCCTTCTTGGGGTCAACAAGGCCAGGCTCTTGCTGGACAGGAAGAAAGTCTACCCTGGGTATGACTCAGTGGATCACGTCATCCAGGATGCCCTGGTCCTGGCTGGCATCCTCGGGTTTGCAGCCCCACCAGAAAAGCTGCTCCTCCATTCCCACCTCACCATCCTTCCTTTTACCGACAGGCGTGAATACTTTAATAAGGGTGTATCCACTGTCCACAGTGTGGCAGTGGAGGTTGTGCGCCACCTCCATTGCAGGGTGGGTACATACCGCCAAACCCATTATAGGCGCACTTAATTTTATCTCTATATCAATAAATATATTTATACTCTACTATATTTTATATTATAAATAATTTTTCAAATAATATTTTAGCAAACAAGATTTAAAAAATATATTGCGGAAATGGGTTTCATAAAAGTATAAAATAATACAGTAATAAAATAAATTTCAACCTTACAATTTATGTTTAATTTTTATAAGACTATTTCATGTTTATTTGACAAAAGTGATATAAATATATTTGCGTAATCCAGTATCAAGCGTTTGGGGTAGCCTCAGATGACATATTAAATAACATATAATAAAATAAATAAATTACTTACATTGATTGATGGTCCTTCTGAATGTGATTGCGGGTGTGGAACCATCTAAATATAGAATGATAATCAATAAATCTTGAATAGTGTTGGGAATTTTGACCAAGCAATGATGCCAATTATGACAGAGCCCACAGATTGGGATTGCTACAACCAAATCCATAAATTAGTAGTACAAAATACAATGACACTAATTATGACGGAGCTCTTGGATATGAATTGCAGCTACCAAATAACATAAATTGGTAGTATAAGCCACATGCAAATTGGATTAGCAGTAGTCTGCTGATCTAAGCCTAATACTAGCCAATGACAAGCGCTGCCACAACACTTAATAAATACACAAAGCGCTGTGGCGCCGCCTGGTAATTGGATTAGGCGCCAAGACGCCAAACTACTTTTACGTCAAGCGCCAACTGAAAATTATTGCAGGTGCCGCCTGGCAAATATTACAGGCGCCATAGCGCCGCCTTACCTTTACATCAAGTGCCAAGGTGCTGGGTTTGATTCCCCATAATCTTGAATTCCCTTAATTGTCACATTAATAAGCATTAAGCTGCAGTATGCTAAGAAAGCAGAAAGTGATCCTGAAGTAACTAGATTATTCCACGCCAGCAAGGATCACCTGTGCTGGGTGAAGATGAAGATATTCTATTGGTTGACGTGCAAGAAGCGCCAAACCTAGATTAATAATTACCCAAATTAGGGGTGTGTTAGAATGTCCTAGAAGATATTGCTAGCAGCCCAGGGATTACCCTTGTAGTAGGTATAATAAGAATTAATCATTTACAATAAAATCAATCTTTGGAACCATCTTTATTTTATCCTTAATCTGGTTAACCTTTATCCTAATCCTTAAGTGCTTCTGTGTGATCAGAAGCCATTTCTGGGCAATAATCATGGTCCTGCTCAATCCTGGCTCTTCTGATATAATACTACTCATATCCTCACATATGACTGTATTCTGGCAAATGTCCTGTTCCCTATAATCTCTAATAATTGTTGCTCTGTAATGCAAAAAGCGCGACAAATGGTAAATTAGAGAATATAAAAAAAGTTGGACACACTAAGCCTTTAATTGATTGGCTGTTTGGCTAGGCATGCGGGGATGAATGAATCAGCGTGGCCATAAGATTTGGCCACGGTCTCAGCTGGGAGGGTATGGATCCCAGCCTGCAGCAAATCAAACAGGTCCTCAGTCCCTGTTGGGGTTCCTTTCTTGAAAAATTGCTTGAGCCACCCAAAGACTTCCTTGATGGGATTTAGGAAGGGAAAATAGGCAGGGAGGAAGAGAAGGCTCAAATTTGCTGTGGCCAATTGCTGGGGGCCCACTGAAATGCTGGTGTCAATTGATGGAAATTCTTCAAGAATATCTGCCACCTTGTGGAGATCAATGTTGTCCAATACAATTATGTTGGTGAAGCCCAGGCTTGTGCACCTCAGGTGCTCCTGGACCAATTGGAGAAATGATAGGAAGGTCTGGCTATTGTGGGAGCCTAGTATCATTTGGTACAGCTCAACCCCCTTTGGACCAAGGAGAGCCACCATTGAGTATGCTGTGGCGTGGACTGCAGCACGCCAAGCCATCCTGTCATTGGAGCCTTTGGGAACATACCCATACCCATTGCGCATCAACAAGGCAAATGCTGATTTGTTGATATAATAGAATTTCACCATCCCCTTGGCTTTGAGGGCAGTGTACGCCTCAGCGTAATTTTTTTGGGTCTCAATATTGGCTGGGCTGTTTCTGTTGTAAGGAGATACCCTGAGCTTTTTCCAGGAAAAGTGCATCCCCTTGAGCAGATGGTAGTAAAAGGAAATTGAGGCCTCAACTCCAAAAGCAGACTTGACCATGGCCTGTATATTTGCCAGTTCAAGATGGCAATCTTGGGTTATCCACTGGCGGATTGCCCATTTGTGCTCCTTGGTGAGCATGGTAGAAACACGCAAGGATTTCTCCGCGGCAAGGACTCGGCCAGTATCAATGAACTTGTTGAAGGTCTTTGAGGCGTACTTGGGATCCACCCCAACAAGAGCCGCAGCCGCCTTGTAATCACCAGATTCCCGCATGAGCCAGAGAAGGATGATGCACTTAATGTCAGGAATGCGCTTGTGAGCGGGCTTTTTAGCTGTGGGGATTGGCTCTTTGGAGTTGGGCACAACACAGGGCATGGGCACCTTGGTGTAAAACGCAGCAACTTTCTATAGCACTAACTGTCTCTCATCAGTTTGGTAGAACTCGGGCTCCTTGTCCTCTTCCTGATTGCCATCACTGACGTAGGGCTTGTAGCTAATATCAAGTACAGGCTTCACCTTCTCCAGCATGGCTGACAGGACTGACTCCTGCTGGTACACAACGTCAAACACATATGAAGTAAGTTCTACCTCCCTGTTTCTAACTTTCTTGGTGAAGGTAACCTTGGTGGGCTTCTGGGTCAGCTTGGGGACCCAAGGGTTGATGCTCTGCACCCTAGCAGCTTGTGCTCCTTAAAATGGCTGTGTCAGTGCAGCGTCACTATTGAACTCTCCTCTCCTGTCTCCTTCCTGAGTAGGCATTTGTGTTGCACTAACTCTGTTCTTTGACTTGCGGGGCAACCACAACCGCGGCGCACAACAGGTGCATTGGTACTCTGTGGTTGTGTTCCTTCCATTTTACAATTTAATAAAATACTAAATAAATTTCAATTATGTTATTCCCTATTTTTAATTTTTGCTTTTATATGAATATGGTTATTCAATTAATATTTTTCCCACCCAATATCCCAATTATAGATTATTTATTTCTTAGTTAGTTGTTTTTGGTTTTAAAACACCCATTTTAGAATACTCAAAAAAATTTCCACCCATTTTCCCATATTTTACGCCAAATTAAGCACCCAACACAATACTTTTAAATTTTTTGTTTCAGATCTCATGTCTTATTTTAGATAACTTGGTATCATTCTTAATTACAACCCATTACACAAACTGATTGAGTGATTTTGTTTACGCAGTGAGTTGCTATTGTGTTTTGTTTTTGAATTGAGTTTTGACACACCACGCTTGGGTGTATTTTGTCACCAATTCACATAGTAAACATATGTACACCAAAATTCAACTCACACCATTTTTTTGTGAATTAATGTATTTCAGATTGTATTTTGAATGGTTTTGCTTTGCGTGTGAGTACTTTGTTGCTGTGTTGACCCATTTTGCCCATTAGCGCCAATAAACCCTGTTAACAGAGTGTATATTTTAACCTGAGAGTTGGATTTTGTTTAAATCTGAAGTATTTTTGCTTGTTGCCATAGCTTTTAAAACTACTGTAATATGCTTTCATTTAATTGGATAGTTTCACCTCCAGTTGCCTTAGCAATAGGAAATTAAGTTGCCTCTGCAACCACAGCTGGTCTTGGGGAGGTGACTTGATTTCCTATTGCCAAGGCAACTGGAGGTGAAACTATCCAATTAAATGCAAGTACATTATCAATAGCAAATGAACTATTAACACATCAAGGAAAAGACAATGTGATAAGATAGATTGTAATATATAATTATATTTTATTATTAGTGTTTTTTAAAATCTACTGTAATCAAGCATCTAAATTTTAGCTGTCCTAAAATGAAATAGGGTGATTTTTGAGAATGCCTATGATTCTTAAAAGAATTAGCATAAATCCACTCTAGATCCTTTAGCACCCTTTTTGAGACACCCATAAATTATATTTATTTCAAATTCATCTCATTTTTGATTTGAAATTTGGTTCTTGGATTTGACAATCCCACAATTTCAGATTTGTTAATTTTTACATGATGTCTATGATTTGTTAGACATGCAGGAAATCTCAAATTGTACATTAGAATCCCGCATTTCTGATTCATGTATCCTGCATTTGTTTGCTGAGTTTTGCCTTTTGTTAGTTGAGTTATCTGCTCAAGAGATTTGAAATTTTCCAATTTAAATAAACCAAAAAAGTCAAATTAAATGGTTGATTTTATTAAATATTTTAATTTTCACTCAGCTGAGTTGCCCGCAAAAGTGATTCAAAATTTGGACCAAGGATTTGACAATCCCGCATTTTTACGTTCAGGTTCTGAATTTACAGTAGATTCATTTCAAATTAAAGGTAAGCTTTGAAATATACATATAATACTAACAGTTTTAAGCATAGGAGATCAAGGATATTCAAGGTAAGCATATTTTTTTAAAAAATTCAAAGCTAACTTTAGATTATAAGGTTAATATCTTTTTAAAAAAATCAAATCATTTCAAAATCAATCCAAGGCTTAATTTCAGGTAATCAGTTTTTATAAACTACTAATCTTCTTCAAATCCTTTTAGATGGACTTAGTCCACAGCAGATCTTAAAGTAGGTAGTTTTTTTTACTAAATTACCTAACCTAGATTTAAAAAGCCAAATATTTACCCTGAAGACAATCTTAGGTTGGGTAAGACATTTTTTCTGATCACTAACCTTTTTTAAAAAACACAGAATTTCCCCCTGCAGCATATCATGGATTAGGTAAGTCATCTTTTCCAAACTACTAACCTTAATTTAAGCCCCAGATTTCTGGCTACAGCAGATTCTGGGTTGGGTAAGTTTTTTTAGAGTGATTAGATGTTTTACCAAAAAATTGTTTGTCTAATTTTAGTTTGTTGATCCAACTAGCTCTTTTTACCCAAATTCAACTTTTTTACTTTTAAAGTAATCTTCTTGACTTCCTTTAAACTTTAATTAGCTATATCCCTGAATATTAAGTTTTATCTTATCTTTACATGATTAATAAATATTAAAAAGTACATTTTAAAGTTACTTAGCTTTAAGTTCTCTACCAAGAAATTATAATTTGCTTAGAAAACTTTTATTTGATCTTCATATTTTAATGGTTATAGTCAAGTTTTGGCTAAGAGTGATAAAAATTGTCCTGTCTCTCCCTAAAATCTTTTCACCCAAATAGCAAATTTATAATAATTTCTATTTCACCCCCATCTGTAAAACTCAAGCACCACATAAACTACTTTAATATATAGTAGCCATTGTATATTTTTAACTCTTTTCTGCTCATAAGATTAGAGGGTTCCTTTTTTAAAAGACCACTATAATTAATTTTCTGGGTTAACAAAAATCTATTAGAAATTCATAAATAATCAAGTTTAGACCATATTATGATAGTTTCATTTTATGATGGTTTCTACTAAAATCAAAAGCAATATAACTTACCAGGGGGTACTGAACCCACAAAAATAAAATGCAATCAAATCAAATGCTATGAAGCTAATATAACAACACATTAGATAACTAAAAAGATCTACAAAATCAGACACTAACTTATAAAAAAATATGAAATAATGATATTAAAAATAAGAGTACCAGATAGAAGTAACATATATGTATATAGAAATTGATATCAGTATGTTAATAAATAAAATATGCAGTCACCAACAAATAAAGACTGTATCTTAGTAAAAAAAGGTGTACTAAAAAAAGAATATTACAAGCCTATAAACTACAAAATAATTGTTCAGGAACCAAAGAGATTTTTATAACATGTACTTGATCTTTATAAATATGAGTACTGTAATTTCCATTGGAGTTCAAAATATATACTGAAAATAAAGAATTTAAAAGGGCTGCAGTTTCACAATGTGGATAAAAAATACAGTACTTATCAGAGCTGTTGAGATAGACAACCAAAACCAAGTGCTGAGCACACAGAAGTCATGTACAAAACAAATCTTAAGTGGGATAATTTTATTCTTAAAATGTATAAATTGTTGATTTTTTGTGTGTGAAAACTTGGTGTTCTATGTTTGGGCTTGTCTGTGTATCTCAACAAATCTTAAAAGTACTGTAATTAATTTTCAGTCTCTTAAAAGTCAAAATATAATGCATAATAAAAGGTACAAACCTCTAATAAAGCCTTGATAATAGTATAATAGAGTATTTACAAAGCACACACTCATAATTCTCTAACTAAAAGTAGCAATCATAATAAAGCTATCATTTTTATATTAAAAAATTACTTTAGATATCATTAAATCATCTTTTAATAGCCAGAATAGTAAATAAAATTTAAAAAAGACATACTGAACTACCAAAAAACTATTTCTGCTAGGGAAGAAGAAAAAGATAACAGTGTGAAGCTGAGAATAATAGGGCTGAGTTAGCATAGCTTTTTTTGTTTGGTAGCCTGCCCACCGCTCAACTTTATATACTCATCAATTTATGATATTGTTTCATTGACTAAATCTAAATAATTGTTATCAAGAAATTGTAAGGGTACCCACATATTTAAACAGCTTTTTACCAGGTATTTGACCAGAAAAACATACTAGCAGGCTACTATCACCCATGACTTCTTACCACTAATTTGTGATAAAGGTCATTAAAAGGCCTAAAAAACTTAAATTTAAAAAGATATAACTTCACACCTATCTTTAAGCAAAGTTTTTACCAGCTATAACTGGAAACACATACCAGCAGGCTGTGTAAAAGAGTGAAGCTGAGCGTAGCACAGCTTTGCTCTTTTGGCAGCCTGGCTGACATATCTTTTCTTTTACCAGCTATAGACTTGAAACACATACCAGCAGGCAGCCATCATTAAATGCTTTGGCGTTGAGTGGTTTGGTGCATTAGTGATTTGACTCATAACAAGTCAAATCACCAAGCCAGCCAATCAGATTGCACCTGTTCACCCACCCAATTCTGGGTGGGTGACAGGGGCCCTAGAATTCAATTTTAAATAAAATTTGGATGTAAACAATTACTGTTTGCATAAAAACATGTTTTACAAAGGCTCAGATTTATACCCAAGCCTTTTTTAATTATTTTTAAAATTTTATTAATTAAACCCCTTCTTAAAAAGCTACATCATATATGTAATTTTAAATTTCAAATCCAATGAAGGTAAGTACAGATATACATTCACTAATGAAAATTTCAGATATTAAGCTATATAACTCTAAAAGTTTTAATAAAAATTATTCATAAATCCTGTTTAACTTAACTTGCATTTGTATTAATATAGTTGATAAAAATAATGTTGCCCGATTTGAGTGGGTACACTTTTTAACTTTACAAAAGATATCTTTTTTACTTTAATAAAGATATTACTTATCAAATCTTCATCTTATTTGTCTTAATTGCTTCACAAAAGATTATACAAAACACTAGTATGAGTTAATTTTAGTTTGATTAAATAGTGCTTCAATTCAAAAACAGACCCATATTGAAATAGATAAGTTAATAACAAAAGTATATAAATTATAAAATATAGTCAACTGATAATAGGAAATACTTATTTATTTAAAAATGTGCTATATATATATATGGGGAATGAAAAAAGGTCTAAAAAATATTACACATACAGTATAACATTACCCTATTTTTGCTTTATAGTAAAACACTACTTAACTGTAAATAAAATATAATATCTTGAACCTTGTTTTAAAGTCTTCAGGTATATTTTTTGCTATCATTTAAAACTTCATAAAGAATATTATAATGTTATGTGATTATAATATTTATAATATTATACTATAACTATTTAAAGTTAAAATTTAAGAATATACTAAATGTCACTGATACACTTAGTATGTAATACTAGTCTTGTTACTTATTTAAATCAAACATTTTCTTATATTTATTTTAATAAATAGAGAGTATCTTTGTCAACTATATTAATACAAATGCAAGTTAAGTTAAACAGGATTTATGGATAATTCTTGTTAAATTTTTAGAGTTATTTAGCTTAATATCTAAAAATTTCATTAGTAAATGTATATCTGTACTTAAAATCATTGGATTTGAAATTTAAAATTACATATATGATGTAACTTTTTAAGAAGGGGTTTAATTAATAAATTTTCAAAAATAATTAAAAAAGGCTTGGGTATAAACCCGAGCCTTTGTAAAACATGTTTTTATCCAAACAGTAATTGTTTACATCCAAATTTTATTTAAAATTGAATTCTAGGGCCCCTGTCACCCACCCAGAATTGGGTGGGTGAACAGGTGCAATCTGATTGGCTGGCTTGGTGATTGGTGATTTGACTCATAACAAGTCAAATCAGCAATGCACCAAACCACTCAGCGTCAATGCTTTTTACCAGCTATAACTGGAAACACATACCAGCGGGCTGCTGTAAAAGAGTGAAGCTGAGGGTAGCACAGCTTTGCTATTTTGACAGCCTGCCTGACACACCTTTCCTTTTACCAGATAGAGTTTAAGATAAAGGTTTCAAAAGTTAGCTAATCTAAAAAAACAAAAAATGTTTCCGCTAGGATACCTTGACGCATACCCAGGCGGGATGCCGTAAAAGGGCAAAGCAGGGGTAGCTCAGCCTTGTTCTTTTGGTATCCCACCCACCACATCACACTTGTTTCTCCCAACTTTGCCCCGGGTTTAGGCTTTCAGAGCCATGGTTAATGGTACATGTTCTAGATCCTGCGTCTTGTTTTAGATAGCTAGGTACTGTGCCTCTGTACACTTTGTTTGGTGAAAGGGCTAGGTTTTTTGTTTCTTGGTTGAGCTGCCTTTGTTTTGTTTTTGGGTTGGGTTTTGTCTCACCACGCGTGAGTGTATTTCGTTGCCGATTTACTTAGTAAACACGTGTACACCAAAGGACAACTCAAACCATTTATTTGGTTCGAGATTCCATGTAATTCATACCGGATTTTGATGGGTTTTGTTGGTTGTCTGGGTTGCTTGTTGCTGTGTTGAGCCATTCCGCCTATCACCGCCCGAGATCCCTGTTAACAGGGTGTATAATTCACACTGGTCCTTGGAGTTGGCATAAATCTGAGCTGCTTTTTGCTTAGCGGAGAAGCCCACGGCACCACATATGTATATTTCGGGGTATCGTGCAGCAGCTTCTAAGCCAGTTAAGATGAGCAAGATCCCGCCAGCCTAGAGCAGAACCGATCCATACCGGAAAGATGTGAACTTATCTAAGCATTTTGTCGATCGATGCAAGCCGCCACAGTTTCAGGTTTATTCTAGTCAGAGTTCTTCCATCCTGAACCAATTTGGTTTCGATCTTGGCTGGCTTGGTTCACCTTAGGTTTGAAAGCGGCTGCGATGGCATAAAAATATGGATGGGTTATTAAAGGCCGTTATACCCCTTGGTTGACTCTTTGGTTATCTAGTTTGCACCGTATTCTTGACGTTGCAGAAAACTATAGGTGGGGTGCTCTTAAGAGCAAGCATCTGTGAAGGGATATCTTGAAGGTCTCACATAATCTTCAGTATCCGCCTTGTACTATTTACCACACCAAGTGCCTGTGTACGGTGGATAATCCTCCCACTCACCCAGGGTACTCCATCTGTGTAAGTTTGGTTTGGATTACCTGCAACCATGCTGTGGCATTCTTATTGTTGGTGTTAAGTGAACTTCTTGGTGGCTGCACTGCAGAGTTGTTGGATATATGTCAAGGCATCCAATAAGGATCTGATTCTAGTAGAGTGGTAATGGATGTTGTAGCCAACTGGAAGAGCCCTTGGACTGATATTATGTTGAAGGCAGTGAAGGGACTGGGATTTGCTAGTAGATCATGTGACCTTCAGGGATACGGTTTGCCATGATATGAAGTGTTTGACCTTTGGGAAACCCAGGCATGATCCTCGGGTAGGCTTGATGTTTTGGCAGCCAAGTAGGGAGCCAGGAAACTTGAAGGGTCAATTAGCATGGGAAATTTCTGTCTGCTACTAACTTCATAGCTGTGATGCATAAGCAGAGTTACTATAGGGAACTAGATAGAGACTCTGTTATAGAGAAAAGAATTGTAAAATGGGAGAAGTTGCCCCAGAGGTGGCCGTATAATACTAGTGAGAGCGCTGGTCCTGATAGGTTTGTCTGCCCCTTACTCGGCATGTGTTTGATGTGTGCTTCTGCGGCCAGAAGCTTGACTTCTGATTTGGCGTGTGAGACTAAATACTCAAAGCCTAGCAAGGGATCAAGCATGTGGTTTTGACAATAGCATTCCTATGGAACGATGTAAGTTTTCAGTGAAGTTGATTGCTAGCATGCAGTTTATAGAGGTATTATGAGGCTTTGATTTAGTTTTAAACTTGCCAAACAAAAACACTCAACCAGTAGTTTGTAAGAATTTGTTATAAATCAAGCAACAGTTTAAAATAAATAAATATTTTAGCTATGTTTGAAAAACTATATCCATAAATTGACCCGTTAAAATTGCTATGAAGAACCAAAGTATCAACGGGTTCGCTGCATTCACTTTGCTTTGGATTCATATTCGGGGTTTGCTTTAAAGGGGGAGAAGGTTAGCATTCGAGCGCAACTGCTTTAAGCATCAGTATCTTGATCTCATAGCATATGCAAAAGAAGACATATCCAAGTTCCAATCCATAGTAAAAACAAACGCAATAGCTTAAAATCCAGCCAATCAATACAACTTAATACATTCAGTCACGTCTGGTAAGTTTACCACATAGCTAAAAGATAAGGTGACCATGATGTATCCTCAATAAAAATGCAACTCTATATTGATCAGTCAGACTAAGCTTTCTAAAAATGGTGAAGTTTTTGCTACATTATATGAAGGACCTTTGATTCCAGGATTAATTGAAATCAACCGGATCAAAAAGACTGTTTATGACATCATAGTTGATTTTTTTCGACATGGTGGTTTGTTTGAGATACTGGGCAGCAGCCTCGGCTGGAGTATCGGCCGAGATTTTGGGTTTGGGGGCATTTTTCCGCTAAAGGGTTAGAAGATAGAGTAACTGATTACCCTTGGACGTTTTTTAGAGGCCTGATCAATGCCTAAGGCTTCACGACGCAGTTTGGCTGAAGAGTTAATTTCCAAAAGTGGGCAAGTGTACCTTCTTGAGCATCGAGGTAGTCAGCATTTTCATCCATCCAGAACTCAGTTTTGACTTTAACCTCATCTTCATCAAGGAAAATCCCTTTAATCTCGTCATCATCGTCTAGGATGGAGAGATCATCTTCGGGAAGTGGCTCCTCTATAGACATTGATACTTGTTTTAATAAATTTATACCTGTGATGTCCTGTTCCTTGCAAGTATCCAGAAACTCTTTGATTTCATTCCTAAGAGCTTCACATATAGACTTTTGCGAATCGACAAACTCCTTGTCGGCTGAAGATTTAAGGCTAGATTCTTGCTGCTCCTTCTCTTTTTCTTCAAACAGCCTGGCTCTTTTAAAAGCGGGAGGATCGGCTGCATCCTCTAAATCGACATCCAAAAACTCTCCCACCGTCAATTGGCCCGAAGGAGTTTCAGAAAATTCTATCAGTCTGAAGGTGAGCTCCGGGGGTTTATTCAGGATACCTCTTTTTGATGGTTGTGGCGGAAACTTTGACAACTATCTGAAGATCTTCAGGGGAGCGAGAAAAATGATGAATACGTGCTGCAAGAACCAAGCCTAAATATGTTAATATAAAGACGCTAGGCTGCACTACAAGCACCGCAAATTCCTGCTGGGCGGCGCCCTTCCACCATCCAGTCCCTACCCATACGCTTTGCCAGGCGCATTGCAGTAGTCAGCACATCTTTTGTCTCATCGCCAAAATCACATAAAGAGGCAAACCGAGCCATGTAAAAAGAAGGATCAACAATCGGAAGATCCTGAAGGTTAAGCGCATCTCTTAAAAATAAGAAGGCTTTCCCGATAGAAAAAACACTAGCCTACAATGGTGGATTTGTAAATCGTTTAAATGAAACAAAATAGAATTAAAATACCGGGGCCCTATCAATACCATCATTTATGGGAGAAAAAATTACCTGTACGATGTCAGAAAAATCTATAAGCATATGGCTTGTCTTTTTATATCTACAAGCGATATATAAACAAGCAGAAACTGTCACTTCAGAGCGACGGCCACGAGTAAGGTTTTTCCTAAGGGCTAGTTTGAAATAGGCAACAGCTTGCTCGGTAAGATGAGAAGCTATTTTAAGACCAGAAGCAATTTCAGATGCCTTTTGGCGAGCTTGAAAGGTTAATATATGAAGAGTTATCCAAGGAAACCATTAGAAATTGTAGTTTCGCTACTTTCACTCTCTAGATAGCCCGAAGAGTTCCTAAATCTACCCCTGGCTGGAAGCTTAGCATTTAGTTATATTATTCAGATTACTATTCTCGTAAGAGATCAACTGGCCATGGCAAGTTGCAGCACCATTAGAAGCCTCACCAAAGGTCACTTCTGAAACGATTGCATTCTCCTCGACTACCTAATTTTTTGGTACTTAAATATCTGTGCCCTTGTGGCTTATCATACCACACCGCAGTCTACACAGTAAGTTGTTCCTGCTGCTTCAAGTGCTTCTAATGAAGCTGACCCACACTCTTTACAAGTTTTCATGATTAATAATGATAAACGGTATAAAAACTGTTTGTTTTGTAAAATTTAATCCTGGTCTAGCAGTTCTTCTGTGGGCAGCGATTCGAGCTCTAAAGTTTGCAACTTGGTTCGAATCCAGCTAACCGCGCTTTCCCCTTGGATGGAAAATTTGATAGTGTTTTAAGAAGTCAACTCGAATAATCAACTACAGAAGTGTGGACATGAATAATAAATAGGCTAATTATAAAGATGATGCTCTAAATAGTAATTAAATCTTACAATAAAAGTTGATTTATGAGTTGAAAAATGCCGCTCATTTTGCTCATAAATTTGTGTACTTTGAGCAATATATTTTGCTTTTAGGATATATCATAATGCTCCTATTTGAAGCTGATCTTTGCATCACGAGAAACCTTGAATCTTGAAATGAGATTTCTATACAAATCAATAGATTGCTAAAGAGAGCTGCCTTCTATGCACATGGTCGGTGTTTAACTAGAGAATATTTTAACAACAAAAAGGGTATCCCTGAAACCTACTTTAGTTAAAACTGCCCATTAATATTATCGGAGTCACTGGAGTGTGGACGATACTAGCAGGGGCTCAACACGATAAAGTTATCCCATACATATTGCTGCAAATATAGCTACCATATTCTTCATAAAAATCTTGATCTTGATGGGATTATGGGGATAAAAGCAGATTCCATTTAACCAGTAAAATCATTGATAAAATTGACGGGACGTATTTTTAATTAGATACGCATCTTCAATCCCCATTAAAATTATATCCTGGGAAGGTTAAGCATAACATTCTAAATATTTAGGACGAACGCTACGGCTTGGAATTCACCCAAGGTTCAGTTACACTTCTTAAAATCTAGGCATGGTATTAACCACCACAAAGCATATTTGATGTTTTAATTACACCTCGCTATTAAATGGAACTATAACAAGCTTGCAATTGATCAATTTTGTATATTTTATACCTGGCACAAGCTATTTAGATCAGGATGGGTTAGTGGATAACAATTCTAGATAATGTAGAAAGTCATAGGCTAGTTAGAACCAACATTATATAGTAAAGTTTAGAAGAATCTATAATTAGGATAGACAGGGAAAGAGTTAGAAGCATAATCAACTTTTGATAAGCCTTTCCAAACCCCAGAAATACTATATTGTCAAGAGGAGACTTAGAGGAAGCTATAGTTTCTTATTGAGATACCATTTGCAGTATATAGTTGAGAGATGTGAATCAGGGATATAGTTTTGATCCTGATGATGGATCCAGACTGCATCCCAGAAGTAGCCATGTCCAGGATCAGGGTTGAGTTTCATCTTGTTAGTCAAGTGGCAACCATTATGGCCAAACTAAATCATCTCCCCGTTGGCTGCACACGGCAACAATATCAGCGGTATAAAAAATAAGCCAATAGATCTAACATTTACAGGCGCAAAGTTATCATAGATCGAACCGTTATAAGCTTCACTAGAGACCCAATGCAGAATATCTATCGGACGGCCAAGCTAGACTAAATAGACTACCAGCAGCAAGAAATCCAAATTGGCATTTCTGTGGCTAAAAACAGATTATCAAAACTGCAGGGTCGACCCCTGCTAAGGTTCTTATTCTCAAAAGAAACCCTGCATGTCATGGTTAAAGCCTGTAGCTGTCTCATCGCTGGCAGAAACCATGAGCAAGCTTGTAGGGCTAGGTTCATCATCAGGGCAAACTTTAATATGTAGCTAACAGTGAGGTCACATGGGCATCACATTTTCACACAAGGAATCAAAGTTTTGACAAGCCCCATTGTGATGAAATAGACAAACCCATATTTTTTAATATCCATATTTGGCTGTGGGTGGGAGAGGGTCTTTCAGAGTCTGTGCAACCATATCTTCTATCAGATGTCTGTCAGGCAGTGGTAGGCTAAAGAGGAAGTGTGTTGTGGATTCAAATTCACTAGGAGGTACAATTGGCCTAGTGAATGGTGGTTCACAGAATGACTCATGAAAAAGCTTTAGCTTTTGCTTTCAACTTTCTGAGTTCTCTTTACCCAAATATGGGTTGACATCAATAACTGAGCCTTCCAGATCCCAACCAGCCTCTCACCACTTGGGGTACCTCCACTTAGGCTATTAGGATCAAACCTTTGGGTATAAACTTGAATGCACTCTTCTCCAATAAAATAAGTTCATTTTTGCTCAATTATTTTGACACTGAATCTTTGGTGTTCATCTTCCATTTGCTAGGAAGATATCTATCAATCATACCAGATCAAACCGGCTTAAAGCCAGAACCACAACTCCACTGTATTTAAGACTTTCACCCAAGTCCTTTATCACATCAAACAATAAACCACAGCTTGACAAGGTGGGAACTGGGAATCTTTTGAACTTGGAGAGGGCCCCTGCTAAATAACCATGAACTCTATTCCTTTCAGATACAGGAGATGAACTTAAAGAAAAGAGCAGCATGCAACTATAAGAGAGAGCTTTACATATCAAGTTGTATTCCCTATTAGAGCTTTACAGTAGTGTTGCAACTGAACCAATGAGAGTTCAGTATTTGAATTAGGGAAGACAACAGTCCAATAGAAAAGACGGAAATGAATAGAATTGGGTGTTGTTTATTATAGAATACTGTGATTAATATACTATATGGGAAAGCCACTGGGGGGTGAAATGTTCCATGTAAGGTTCAGAGCCAAGGAATAACTTTTGCGGGGATCAGCAGGTCAAATTGGTAGCGCTCCAATTAGGAGGAAGTGCCCGCAGTTCAACATTGCCATCATATTGGTTCATGTCATTAGACACGTCAAGGGCGACTCATTGAGAGCCCCCTGTGTATTGTAAGATACATTGACAGGCAAGTCTGGAAACTTGGTTGCAACACCCCTGCTTGTTGTCAGACACCAGGATCAGAGTTTGCGGTCAATCTGGCAAGGTCTGCACAAACAACCTTTGTGGGGGGATGGCATGGCAGGGGTGCAAGCAATCATAGTGAAGCTTTTTGGTGTTTCCTTGGGCATCTTCCAGTTGGTAGGTGTGGTTGTCATAGACCGCGGCTATCTCAAAGGGTTCCAAGTGGTTGGGTTCCAATCTGGCTTAATTGGGGTTGAGGGCATAGCTGGGGTCACCTACAGTGTATCTGGCCTCAAGGTGCCTTGTCCCTCCCTCAATTTACCTGTGTTCAATATCTCAGGCTTTAGTGCGCCACTGGCTCAGGGAAGGAGTGGTCAGCAAGGGGGGGTTTCCCGGGAACAGTGGATCATAATTTCCCTTGTTCTACCCCCGCCAAGCTATCAGTTGTCCCAAAGGCCAGGGTGCCAGGGCTGAAACCAGTGCCCCTGTTGATCCTTGCTTGCAAGATGAGTAGAGTGGTGGGCAAGTGTTCAGTCCACGTGGTATTAAGATACTCCTGTGAGAGTTTGGTGATCAGTTGGACCAATTAATCATTCAGCCTCTCCACACGTCCATGGGCTTGCGGATGGTATGGGGATGTGACTATTTGCTGAAGGGCATTCTTGGCATAGTACGCTTTCATGACATGTCCAACAAGCTCAGGACCCCTGTCTGTAATGAGGTGTTTGGATCACCCAAGGCAGGCCACAATTTCCTTACTGATGAAGCAGGTGATGGTAATGGTGGTGTGATTAGTGGTTGCTCACGCTACTGGCTAACAGGTGAAGTAGTCAATGGCTGTGATGATGTACTTTTTCCCAAGTCAGTCTTTGGGGAGATGTCTGACAATGTCAAGGGCCCACTGCTTGAAGGGTTCAATGGCCTTAATGGGCAGAAGAGACTTGGGGGTGCAGATTTGGACGTGTTCTTTTCACACAGCACACAAGTTTCATGGAGATCTGAAATGTCTTGACACATACACAGCCACCAAACCTTACGTTTCATGATCTTGAAGAGGTTAAATCCTCTGATATGACCCAAGGTGCAGTGGTAGTGTAGTATGGTGTCACCTTGTTGTGTGGTGGGGATATAGGTTGTCTTTTCACCTGTCTCTGCCCAGTGGCAGACATTGCCAGCATTGGTGGTGAACTGAATTTCATTGTCCTTTAGCTTGAAGATGGTTACCAAATTAAGGCCTTTGTAACAGGTTGCCTCAGGGCAGAGGTAAATCATTGGCCAATATGGGTCCAAGCCATTGTCCCTGGTGATGGACGCTACATAGAGCCTAGAGATAGCGTCTGCTGTGACGAGCTCCTTCCCAGGCTTGTACTTGATGCACAGCTGGTAGGCGCTCAACCCAGCCTGCTTGGCGGCATGTCAAATGGGACTGCGTGTTGAAGTAATGGAGCAACTTGTGGTCTGTGTGGACTTGGGGTTGAAAGGTGGCCCCTCCCAGGTGACAGCGCCATCTCTCAACGCAGTGTACAATTGCCGCCAACTCTTTATCATGTATAGGGTAACATTGTTCCAAGTCGGTAAGCTTCCTGGACTTGTATGCCACAGGAAGAAAGACGTCTTTATCAGTTTCTACCTGTAGTATGCCCCCTATGGTCCTGTCAGAGGCGTCAGTCTCAAGTTTGTACTGTCATTTCTGATTGGGGAACTGTAATACAGGTGCAGTTTTAAGTCTCTGCTTCAACGTCTCAAAGGCTTGGTCTCTGGCAGGGGTCCAGTGGAAGCACTGTTTAGTGTTCAGGAGCTCAGTGAGAGGTGCAACAAGTTCTCCACAGTTGGAGATGAATTTACGCATGTAGGCAACCATGCCCAAGAAGGTACACACCTGGCTGACATTGATGGGAGATAGCATGCTTGTGATTGCCTTGATTTTGGCGGGGTCAGGCTTTATCCCTTGGAAAGAGATGGTGTGCCCAAGGAACAAGAGCTCTGACCTGAGGAATTTGCATTTGGAGGGCTTAGCCTTCAACTGGGTTTTCTGAAGGGTGTCAAGGACAGCACAGAGGTGTTGGAGGTGCGTGGTTTGATCTTGACCTAAGACAATAATGTTGTCAAGGTACACAACAACAAACGTCCCAATCAATTCCTCAAACGCTTTGTTCATTAACATGGCAAAGATGGAAGGAGCATTGGTCATTCCAAAGTTCATGACCCAGCACTCAAACAACTTGTAGTGTGTACAGAAGGCAGTTTTGCCTCATCCCCTGGTGCAATGCAGACCTGGTTGTACCCTGTGGTGAGATCAATCTTGCTAAAGATCTTTGCGCCCGCCAGCATGTCAAACAGGTTGTCAATTGATGGCAGGGGGTATTTGTTCTTAACAGTCACCTTGTTTAAGGCGTGGTAGTCTGTGACCAAGAAAATGAACCCATCCTTCTTGGCTACAAAAAAGACAGCAGCCCCATATGGCGAGAGCAAGGAGCAAATGAGGCCCTTATTGAGTTAGTCTAAAAGGTGCTGGCGGAGGGTCTCATCTTCTTTTGGTGTTAAGCAATAGAGGGGACATACTTTGGGAAGCAACCCTTGCAGTTGTACAGCATTTTGGATCTCTTGGGGATGGGGAAGTTGATCCAGTTTTTCACTGAAAACATCCTTATACTCCTTGAGGAGCGCAACAAGTGCTGGTGGAGGTGAAGTAGTCAAGGGAAGGGCCGCAGGTGGTTCTGCACAGATAAATTCAACTGAGCATTGTGTGAAGTCTAGTTTCCCCCTTAAAATTGTATGAGCCTGTTTCTGTTATTCTGAAAAACACAGTATTGTGAAGTAGCTTGCTCATTTCAACGGGATATATCTGAAAACCAACCCCATTTCTATTGAGGGTAATTACAGACATATACCAGTCAATGTAGGGGCAGTTGTGATGGAGTCAGTCAAGACCAGCAATGAATTTGTGGCTGAGCCCTGCTATGATTGGTCCAGAGAGCTTAACCTGGATTTTCCCTATTCTCACAGAGAAGGGTACCATCTCATGGGTAATTGCCACTCTTTGGGAGTCAGCCACTTGTACTGCCTTGAACCTGCTTGGTACTTGATCTAATTGTTGAGTGTTGGCAAACACCTGGTCCACCATAGTGTGGTTGGCCCCAGTGTCTTCCAATAGTTTGTGGGTGTTCCCATGGAAACAGAAGGGATAGACCAAGCAAGTTACTTTATTTGAAGAGTGGCTTGCTTGGAGTATGGGGTTATTGCTATGGACTTGAAAGACATTAGGGTCCTCAACTTCATGAACATTGTAGTTGCAGGGGTTCTTTGCAAGAAGGGATTGAGAGTGAGGGTCAAGTGGGATTGTGGAACCTCTTGTAACTACAACTCTCAGACTTATTACTGGTCTTCAATATGGGATATTTGGAGTTCCCCCTTGCAGTGACGCTTAGCCCCATTTTCTTGTTGGTGAGGCTGGCGGCAGCCTACTTGATTGTGGGCACTGCCAGATGCAGAACAAGGTTGGGGTGGTGCATCATTAGATATGCAAAAGACCATTGAATCCTGGTTATTGGCCTCAAAATTGGCCTTGTAACAGTTATTGATGGAGGTGCAGCAACCCACGGAAACCCATTTGCAGATATGGGGTTTAAGCCCATTAATTATCAAGTTAAGCAGCATGGCGTTCTCATCAGTCACAGCTTCTGGAGCAGCGGCAAGAGCTTGCTGCCAGGCAGCAAGATATTCAGGGACAGACCCAGTCTGTTTAATGGCCAGGAGGGGAGTTCCCACCACAATGGGTGAGAATGTTTCACTGTAGCGGGACTTTGCAGCATCCCTGAACAACACTCAGGTAATTTCTATTTCTTGGCTGGCCCAGTTAGTGAACCAGACTTCAGCAGGCCCCATAAAACGGCCTGAAGCAGTGGCAAACCACATGGGCTCAGGTACTTTACAGATACACAGGCAGGTTTTGGTAGAGTGGAGCCAACTGACAATGTCAGCTCCTTTGACACCTCCTGCAAAAGATTCAAGCTGGAGGTTGAGCATGAGTTGAGAAAGGTCCAACTGGGATGGGGTGACACTTGCATTGCGCTGCCCAAGGCAGAGTCAATTATACACACTCATAAGTACCATTTGGTCTTGATAGATGACATACCTGTCAGGGGTATCCCCCTTGGGGATGAGCAGGAAGATTTCTTGATGGGGAGTAGCCATACAGCCCGTACTCCATCCTTTCTTGGGGAAAATTTTCTTTTAGGTAGGTTGTGAACCTACCGCTGCTACCAATGCTACAACTGAACCAATGAGAATTCAGTATTTGAATTGGGGAATACAACTGTAAAGTCACTCCCCCATTTGGCCCTGTATAGGACAATCTTCCAGTGCCACACAAAAAATCTTCTCAGAAGCTGGCCAAGCCCCTTAATTCCCTTGAGGATTTAGCCCATACAATTGATGAGAGATTTGTGTTGGCATACCCTTCCCAGGTGGTAAATACCAAGGTGTTGAACTCAGTTTCCACTTGGGAGGAATCTCTGATTAAATTAGACTATTTTTTGGCTTGGGTTTGCCTGCACTTGAAATTAATTAAGTCTAAGCAATCTGGTCGCGCTACTGCCAAATCTTTAAATTCCAATCCAACTGGTGTGAATGCTGATTTAATTTGTCCAGCAATGCCAGACAATCAGAGTTAAAGCCAGAAATTATTGAGAAAACCCCCAACCCTTTATATTACCCTCTGCAAAATTTCTCTGCAAGCCAATTAAGCTCCAGCCCTGGGTCAGGTGACCCTTGAATTCAAATCCCACCTTTAAAGCAAGACAGGGGACTGAAAGTCCCCTGCTTGCTCATTCTTTCAAAATAAAGTTCATAATTGCAAACTGCCTTTTTTTGGTTATTCTGGACCTTTGATTTGTGGTCATTTTATTTCCTAAAGCTGTTAGTAAAAGCATTAACTATCCCTTACCTTTGTCATTGTCCCTGGGTTTACGGTACCTGTTTTGAAGCATCTAAGTTAAAGTTAGTATTGACTTATACGCTTACCTCTCCTGCTTTCAAAAATCAAGTTTGAACTCTAAACTAGTTAGTATATATCCTATAATTACCTACTTTAAGTTTGGTTCTGTTCCTTGCTCTCTTTGTTGTCTTTGCCCGGTCATATACACTCTAAAACAACTCTTCCCGCTCTTTTGGAAAGCGTATAGTTTAAAGTTGCTGTTCTCTCAATTTTGGGTTTGTTCTGAGGGTCCCCAGTTGTCAGGTTCTCCTTTTTCTTTGTTTTGTTCTAGAAAAATTTGCATAACAATTATTTTGCTTTATTTCTTCTTCCAGTGAAAATTTTTTGGTTTCTTTCTTCAAATTTGTGGCCTTTATCCTGGCTCCTGCTTTGGTTTTGATTTGTACCACTTTTCTAGATCTTTGGAGGTGTGTTTCCAATTCATTCTACCATGTGGGGACCAATTACAATCAATTCATGCAAATGTTTGAGGATATCTCTGGGCACACTCAGAATGTTCAAACCACCAGTGAAAACGTGGTAAAGAGTCTCACCTGTGATGACCTCAAATATTCTGCTCTCAATCCAGCTTCTTTGGTGTCCCCTAGCTTGATCTCCCCAATGCCTCCCCCTCCCTGTGGTTCTGGGCGTTCAGGCCCAAGAGGACAATTTGGAGGTCAAAGAGCATCCTCCCAAGCGCGCTACCTGGTTACTTGGTGGGATGATCTTGATGGGCCTGGATTCTTACTTTCCCCAATTATCTGCCACATCCTCTCTTTATACGCCACTTTGAGCGGCCATACCAGTCCTGCACTGGATGGTGTCCTGGTGGATCCTTCCCCCAGGATGGGAGCCAAACTTTGTTAGCTTAGCCCCCCCCCCTCTCACAACAATAGTCCAATAGAAAGGACAAGAATGAATAGAATAAGGTGTTTTTTATTATAGAATACTGTGATTAATATACTATACGGGGAAAGCCATTGGGCCACAAGGGGTGGCATGGTGGTGTGTTCCATGTAAGGCTTGGAGCCAAGGAATAACTCATTGGGAGATCAGCAGGTCAAATTGGTAGTGCTCCTAATTAGGAGAAAGTGCCCACAGTTCAACATTGCCATAATATTGGTTCATGTTGTTAGAAACTTCAAGAGGCAACTCATTAAGCGCCCCCTGTGTATTGTAAGATACATTGGCATGCAAGTATTGAAACTTGGTTGCAACAGTAGTATAAACAACATAGAAAGGTAATAAGTTAGGCCTGAGAAAGTGTAAAGCTCAACCTACATAAACTTTTATCAGGGATGTCAGCAAGAGGAAAGCATGTTGAACCTTAGGCTACTATTTTAGCTGTGCTGTATTAGCAGAGTTACAAGGGGAAAATGATTGTAAATCAGATAATCATCTGTATCAAGATATGGGAATCATAAAGTTGGGGTGAATCATTATAAGAGGAATACAATTGGGACAATAAGTCAGTTGGATTGGACAGGGGATGATGTGATCCTTGTAATAAGTGAAACGCCAAATTGAGCAGTCCACCAAGATAGGATTTTCACTTGTTCTTGCTGCTGGATTTAGTAATTTGAGTTGACTTCTGCATCTGGCTACAGGTCATGGGAAAATTGGGTTGGAGGTTGCAGAACCTCTTGTACGGGACCTTGCTGGGGGTTGACCCTTTTGTTTTGACACTGGATAAAAAAGGATTACACCTGGTTATAGCTTGACTGAACATGTTATCCAAGATGCAGTTATTCTTGCAGCCAACTATGGGATGCCTGCTCCTCCTAAAAAGATCCTCCTGTCCAATTGTATCATAGTGTTGCTGTATTCAAGTTGCCAGGAGTTATATAATCAGGGAGCCATGTCAACCTATGCCTTGGCCATAGAAACTCCACTCCACTTCAATTCAAAAACAGGTCCTAGAATTCCACCAATCAAATCCCCAATAAATATTATTTGGTCTTATTAATATATCAATCTACTTATATATATTCTCATTAAAATTTAACATATTTTCAACATATCTAAAACCTAATAAATATATATTAAAATATAAAAATTATCATTTAATAACCTTTCTTTGTATTATTATTTTTATAATAACTGGTGGTATATTATTTAGAGTTATAAAAGGTAAGTCAATAAATATAAACCAAATAAAAAATAAAATTGACATGAGATAAAGGAGAAGCCAGAAAATCATTTGATTGGTTGCTTTGCAAGGCAGGCAGGGATAAGCGAGCTGGAATGGGCATAGAATCTGGCCACAGTCTCTGAAAAAGGGGGATGGGTCCCAACCTGCAGCAAATCAAACACAGCCTTGGGCCCAGATGGCGCCCCCTGCTTGAGGGCTTGCCTGAGCCACCCAAAGGCCTCTTGATCCAGCTCAGGAATTAAAAATAGGCAGGAGTGATAATAGGCCCACATGCGCTGTGCCAATCCCTGCAGGCCAACCTCTTCACCCGGCTCAATCTTTGGGGATTCTTTGGGAATTATTTGAGAATACTAGCCACCTTGTGGAGCCCAACATTATCCAACACAAAGATGTTGGTGAAATCCAAGCTAGTGTCAAGTATATTCTTGGAGAAGTATAATAAACAAGATAGAGGGGAAACTTAATAAGAGAATGATACTTTATTGGATATGAGTTTGAAGTATTATATAGTATCATGAGAAACCACATGTTGTTAATGTGCGTCATGGCAGTCATGAGGCTTTTCCAAGTAGTGTTCTGCTTAGGACTCAAAATTTTTATCCCCATAATAGATGTTCAAATGATACAAGTGCCATAAACTTAATGATTAGTCAGGGAATAATTTGGGGAGTTGCTCGGGGAATTGCTTTCCCAAGAGGGAGTAGTCAGAGATGTTGCAACATCTCCCCCTGGGGTGCTGGAAGTGGATCCTTGGGAATTCCTTGAGAGTGTCAGAGATTCAGGCTTGGTATTGATCAAGTTTTGCATTGGGTACAGGAAGTTGAGAGTTGTGCTGTTCTTGCTTTGCACAGGCAGAGTCAATCATGATGTATACACTTGATTCCTGTACAAGAGCCTATTCCCTTGATGAGGTAGGTGCTGTTTGGTTTGAATTCCATGAAAATACCTGGTCCTTGTAATCCTTGGTCTAATTTGTGCATGTTGTGATTAACAACCCAGATCTTGTCCCCAACTTGGAAGCGTTCCTGTTGTAATGGGACAGTTTCTCTCTCAACCCTTTCTTTTTCCTTGTCCTTTTAGTCTTTCCTGGCTTGCTGTGCGTCATGGTCATTTTTGTCTAGCACTTTCTTGGGTAGAGGTAATTGTGGTCCAAACTTAGTGCTAACAATGGCAGGCTTATGCCCATAGACAAGTTTGTATGAGCCTTTGCCTGTATTGCAGTTGACTTGTGTTCTGCACACTATGAGTGCTGTTAGTAGCATGTTGACCCAGTATTTTGGATTGTTGGTAGATAGTTTACTGAAGGCTTCCACAAGGAAAAACATTCAGTCTTTCAACTCTTATGTTTGCTTGTGGGTGATAGGGGCTGGATATGGTGTGTTTTATTCCGTTTTTGACAAGGTAAATACTGGTGTCAATAGCTTTAAGTTTGGGTTCCCTGTTTGTGATTATGAGTTTGGGTTTCTTAAACTTAGCTATGATTTCTTTGCCAATAAATTTGTCTTACATTTTTTCCTTTGTGTTCTTTTGTAGCTTGTTCCACAGGCCACCTAGTTGCATAGTTGATAGCTGTGATAATGTACTTTTTGCCTCTGTTGTCTCCTGGCATTGGTCTCACAATGTCCAGTGACCACACATTGAAGGTTTGTGTGATTGACACTGGTATTACTGACATGGGTGTGCCTTGGAGCAGACATACTTTTCACAGACTTTTTATTGGTCTAGTGCTTCCTTGATATTGTCAAGCATGTTGGGCCACAAGAAGTGTGTCTTGAGGTATTCATGAAAGTTACTGCTACAGGTGTGTCCCAGATCTCTGTGGTATCAAAGGATTGTGTCAATCTTTTGTGTTGACAGGATGTAGGATACAGCATTGCCACTTGGTAGTATGCAGTGTAGAGTACCATATACGTTTTTGAACAGATGTTTGTTCTTGAGGACCTTCTCTTGGATGTCCATTGGTGTACCAGGTGGGAACCACTCTTGGAGATTTCCCATTATTAACATGAGACAATTGGGGTCTCCATCAGTGCATAGGAGATGTTTGCAGTATAGCCTTGACAGGGCATCTACAGTAAGCAATTCCTTAACTGGTTTGTATTCAATTATCATGAGGTACCTCTGTATGAGGATCATTCATTCAGCTTGTTGTCAATATAGGTGTTGTTGAGTCTTGAAGAATACCAATGACTTGTGGCTGACTAGCACTTTGAATATATGTGCACCTTCCAGATAGCATCATCACTTCATTAGACAGTGGAAAATAGCTATCAGTTCCTTGTGTCAGGGATCCATTCTTGAGCGGCAGGCCTGTCATTTTAAGGGGTAACTTGGGCCAGGTTTTTTGCGGGCAATGCTCACCACAGGAGAGGAGCTAACTTTAAAAGGTAGGAGGCAGACTTTCCCACCCAGGACCAAAGGCTGGCAGAAGGGATTATAGTGTCAATCACCCCTGTAAGGGTGATGTACACAATCCCAAACAGCTTACCAGTATGGTTGATTGGAAGGTTGGGCAAAGAAGCAGGCATAGGTTTTGGGGTCACAGGTGGTTCCATGGGCAGGTTGTAAGAAGAGAGACAGTTGAATTTACCTATGAGCAACTTGGGTGTTGAAAATATGCACAGGCCTTGTCAGTTGTATCTAACTGCGGATTGTATGCGGGCCAGGGGATTGAGTTTGAGTATCTTTTCTGGGGTGTATTCCTTGTATTCAGATTTCAGGGGGTAGTTGGTAAAATAGACAGGTCTAAAGGGTACACCAGGAGAGCAGAAAACAGCAGGTGGTGGGGCAGGCAGGCCAGAAGATCTTGAACTGAATTGGTAGACAGAAAATGCAAAATAAGGCAATAGCTTTGTGAGCCAAAATAACATAACCTTTAATCAAAAATGGAAATAAGTTTGGAGCGCAGGGTCCTTTGGTCTATATAGTACCCCACCTCTAAACTTAAAATTCTCCATGAGGGGTTTATCAGGGCATTGAGAAGGGCAGGGTTGGGAGAACTGGGTGCTTGGGTCCAAAGGCAGCAAAATGGCACTTGGCCTGGGAGTTCTTTCATTGGTCAAGAATCTCAATTTGGCTACCTGATTATCTTGCTTTAGTGTTGTGATCATGGGAACGGGCCGCGGGCCTTTGCCTCTTTCCTGGGTTGGATCTTGATTGGTTGCTGGTGTAGACTTCAAGTTCATGAAGCTAATAGTTGCCAAATCAGTACCCCCATTAGGTTCTGTGATTAGTCTTCCATCTGGTGCAATAATTTCTTTGGCTTGGCTTGTTTTACTGCATGGGTCAATATTCTTGGTATCAGCTTGGTGGGCTCAATTCCAGAAAAACGCAGGCAGGCGTTCATGCAGTCCACAGGTCTGGCAGCCTGAAGGAATCCAGGATTGAGGTTTGATTCCTGCTCCTGTGCCCGGGGTTCCAGAGAGGAAAAATTGTCAATCCTAACACCATCTTCTTCTTCCCCCAAGGGCCCTCCCTTCTGATTATTCTTGTTTAGATAGAGTTGGATGACTTCTTAGGCATTAGTTAGGTTGCTCAACAGTTCCCAAGTACTTTCTTCTAGTGTGTATCCTTTTCACTTGACATAATACTGGGGTTTTTGGTAGTGGGTTTGGTTGCCGTGTATGTATTCAACTTCATATTCCTCAGCGCGGCCTGTTTGGATAGGTGGGGGGCTGTCTTAATCCGTTGGTGGGGGAGCAAATTCCCATCTTTTTTGAACAACAGGGTGCAGTGGAACACATCATGAATCTTCTGGGAGGAGGGTAGGGCTAGATTGAAGGCATGCTTGCCAACTAGTTTGGCAATCTTGTGGGGGGCGCTTCTTCTGTGAGCTAACTTCCTGCAGGGCACATGCAGGGGTACATTCCGGGAGTCTAGGTATACTTTATCTCCAACTTGTAAGGGTTGGCCTGGAATTTGTTTGCAGTCAGAAAAGGCTTTGTATGTTTGCACTGCAAAGTTCAAATTTTCAAGCATGTTTTTTTGTGTGTCATGAATCTGTTCAATCCAGGAGTACCCAGTGGTGTTTGATTCCTTTTTGCCAATCTGGGGGTTCCAGGTGGGGTCAAACCCATAGTTGGCTTTGAATGAGGACATGCCTGTGGAGGCATGGTCCTTACTGTTGTAAGCAAACTGGGCCATGTGAAGCATTTTGGCCCAATTGTCCTGATCAGCGTTGGCATAGCATCAAAGATATTGTTCAAGGATCTGGTTTACTTGTTCAGTTTGGCCGTCTGTCTGTGGGTGGTAGGAGGTAGATACACATCACTTGATTCTTAAGTCTTTCATTGCCTGCATCCAGTAGTTTGACGTGAATTGGGGTCCTCTGTCTGTGATGATTTCCTCAGGTGTTCTGTGTTGCGTGAGGATGCGGTTGTGGAAGTGTTGGGCTGTTTCTGCTGCCATGAAATTGGTGGTGGGTGGTACAAAGTATGCCATCTTGGTGAAGCAGTCTACCATGACCAGGATTGCATTGTACAAGAGGGATAGCAGCAGTTACACAAGGTAGTCCATGGAGACAGCTCTCCAAGGTCCATGGGGTATATTCAAGGGTCTTAGAAGTCCTTCAGGTTTTTTTCTGCGAGTTTTGCTCCGCCCACAGGTCTCACACCCCTTCAGGTATGCGCTTACGTCTTGATCCATTTTTGGCCAAGAAAAGTTCCTTCTGATGCTCCAGAGGGTCTTGAGCCTACCCAGGTGTCCAGCCATCTCAGAATTGTGGTAGTCTCTCAAGACGTTGGTTCTGATGTCCCCTTCTGGTACAAAGATCCTGTTGTGGAGCATTAGTGTGGTTCCTTTCAATGAGTAGCCTTTTTGGTAGTGGGCACTATCCAAGGATTTGGAGAGGTCAGAGATCATGATCTTGATGAACTTGTCTAGTGTTTGGGCCTTTAGTACTTCTGGTTTGCTGGATCTGATTTTCATCAATCCCAGGTGAATTCCTATACTTGCTGTGTCCAAGAGGACTTGGGTGTTGTGGTTGCAAGTTTCTAGGTGGGTAGGTACCAGGTCAGTTCTTCTACTTAGGGCGTTGGGTACCACTTTCACTTTTCCTGGCTTGTAGTCTACAGTCAGAGTGTATTAAGCCAGTTCTAAGGCCCATCTTGCTTGTTGTTGGTTAAGCTGGCGTGGTTTGAAGAAGTAGACCAAGTTCTTGTGGTCTGTCAGGACCTTTACTGGATATTCAGTGCCACATAGGTATTGGCACCAATGTTTCAGGGTCTTCATTATAGCTGGCATCCCCTTGTCATATATTGGGTAGTTCCCTTCTGCAGGTAGCATCTTCTTGGAGTAATATGCTACAGGATGTAGCATAATATCCCCTCCTTCCTGTAGAAGGACCCCACCCACCTCAAAGTCTGACAAGTTGGTTTCCAGAACAAAAGGTTTGGAGGGATCTGGCATGGCCAGGATGGGGGCAGAGGTGAAGGCGAGTTTCAAGGTTTCAAAGGCGGTGGTACATTCCGGAGTCCAGGCAAAGGTGACCTTGTCAGAGCAAAGGCAGGTCAGGGGGAGGGTAATGTGAGAAATTTTTTGGATGAAATCCCTGCAATAATTTTCCAGGCCCAAAAAACTTCTCACATCCTTTCTGCTTTTGGGCACCAGCCAAGATGTTATTGTTTCTACTTTATTCTATGCCATGGCAAAGCCACTGGTCTTCACTACATATCCCAGGAATTCAACTTAAGACTGAAAGAATTCACATTTCTTAAGCTTAGCGTGTAATTTTTCTTGGGAGGGTTTCTCTAGTATAAGGTCCAGGTGGCGCAGGTGGTCCTTGTGAGTCTTGCTGTAGATGAGAATGTTGTCCAGATATGCCACAAAAAAACGGTCAAGGTATTCCCCTAGGACAGTGTTGATCATCTTTTGGAAAGTGCTGGGGGCGTTGCAGAGGCCAAAGAGCATTACAAGGTACTTGTACAGCCCATATTGGGTTTTAAAGGCCGTCTTGTACTCATCTCCATCCTTGATTTGGATTTGGTTGAACACATCTCAAAGGTCAATTTTTGAGTACACCTGGGCTCCAGTCAGTACTCACAGAGGTTGTTGGCATTGGGGATAGGGTAGCAATTCTTCACCGTAATGTTGTTCAGGTTTTGGTAATTCACGCATGGACACATCCCACCATCTTTTTTTCCTACGAGCAGCATGGGTGACAAGCAAGGGGCTTTTGACACCCGGATGAACCCTTTTTTGTTATATCCTCAAGGTATGCTTTCAAGGCCACCTTCTTGTGGTGGTTACAGCTGTAGATGGGGCTGTGGTGCGGTTGAGTCCCTGGTAATAGGTCCATGACGTGGTTGTAGATTGAATGGCTGGGTAGTTTTGTGGATGCTTCTTCACTAAACACATGGTTTCATCTCTGTAAGGGGGTAGGCAGTATCCCAACACTAGGTTCTATCTTCATGGTCAAGAGTTTGTTGATAGGGGGTTGGTCATGGCTCATGCAAAAAGGAACAGTGTCACAGGATTCCAGTTGGCCCAACATGGCGGTTTGCTCACAATAGTTCAGGATCAGGCCATGTCTGTTGGACCAGGAGTCACCCAGTATAAGGGGGTGGGGTAGTCCTGACAAGAGGATCAGGGACAACGGTTATACATTGTGTCCAATGGTCAACAAGAGTTCTTGTTCACTCTCATAGCCGGTGTCCAATGATCTGTTTCCCATGATTACTTGTAGACTGCGCACTGAGGCTGTCAAGCCTAATTCCTCTGCTAGGCTGGCGTCAATAAAACTTTCATCCACTCCTGTATCAATAAAGGCTTCAATCTTGCTCTTGTTCCTCACTACTTCTATGGTCACTTGGATGAATTTGTAAGACTGGAAAGAAGTGTTTATTTGCGTCAGTGAGATTGCGGCAGTGTTCTTCTTATGGCAGGCTCTGGTTAAGTGGCCCGCCTTGTGGCAGTGGAAGCAGAGTTCTTTTTGGTAGTATTGTTGGAGCTCTTCAGGGGTCATCCCTGTTCTGTTGGGGGTCAGTGTTTGGGGTTGGCGGGTCTGGGAGGAGCCAGCGTTCTCTTGGTTCATGCTAAGACCCTTGCACAGGGGAATTAGCTTATCTAGGCTGAGGGTGGGCAGATGGTGCTTCAACAGGTCCTTCATTGCTAGGTTGACGTCCTTTTGGAAGATAATGGCTGCCAGTTTGTCCTCAAGTTGGGTGTGGGTTTTCAGTTTGAGGAATTTGTCAATATACACTTGGATAGGTTGGGGGCCTTGTCGAATTTCTAGCAGGGAGTCCTGGGCGTAGTATCTAGTGTTGCAATCTTCCCCAGTGGCCATTAACTCAGCCTTGAACTTGGCGTAGTCTAAGCAGAATTCTATGTCCTCAGCCGTGGCCTTGCCAAACCAGTCCAAGGCGTCCCCCAATAGCATTGAAGCAACCCCAAAGATATTTTCTTGGTGTCACTGGCATAAGAGGAGACATTGGTATGGAAATGCAGGCGGAGGACCAGCATGGCACGTCTAGCTTCCTCAAGCGTGAGCTTCCCCATCTGAGGCATCTCTACCTTTGTGAGGGACTGATTCACAATCACGTTCTGCACTTGGGAGGATGGGGCTTTGTTGGTGTCAGCAGTATTGGTGTTGATTCTCTTTGGGTCATTCAGGTTTGCATTCTTCCACATGGAAGAGATCAGGTTTGTGGTCATCTTATAGGTGTAATAAGTGATTATCAATAGCAAAAGCATACAAGATGCCCCAAGAAATAACATCATCTTGGGGCTCAGGGTACCAGGTTTAATAAAAATTGCCATAATGCCAGGGACCCAGTCTTGAGCGGCTGTCCTGTTGTTTTCAGGGGTAACTCAGGCCAGGTTTTTTGCGGGAAATGCCCACCACAAGAGAGGAGCTAACTTAAAAAGGTAGGAGACAGACTTTCCCACCAAGAACCACAGGCCAGCAGCCAAGATTATAGTGTCAATCACCCCTGTAAGGGTGATGTACACAATCCCAAACAGCTTGCCAGAATGGTTGGTTGGAAGGTCAGGCAAAGAAGCAGACATAGGTTTTGGGGTCACGGGTGGTTCCATGGGCAGGTTGTAAGCAGGGAGATAGTTGAATTTCCCTCTGAACAACTTGGGTGTTGAAAATATCCACAGGCCTTGTTGGTTATATCTAACTGTAGATTGTATGCAGGCCAGGGGATTGAGTTTGTTATCTTTTCCAGGGTGTATTCCTTGTATTCAGATTTCAGAGGGTAGTCAGTAAAATAGACGGGTCCAAAGGGTACACCAGGAGGGCAGAAAACAGAAGGTGGTGGGGCAGGCAGGCCAGAAAATCTTGAACTGAATTGGTAGACAGCAAATGCCAAATAAGGCAATAGCTGTATGGGCCAAAATAACATAACCTTTATTCAAAAATGGAAATAAGTTTGGAGCGCGGGGTCCTTTGGTCTATATAGTACCCCACCTCCAAACTTAACATTTTCCATTGGGGGTTTATCAGGGCATTGGGAAGGGCAGGGTTGGAGGAACTGGGTGCTTGGGTCCAAAGGCAGCAAAATGGCACTTGGCCCGGAAGTTCTTTCATTGGTCAAGAATCTCAATTTGGCTACCTGGTTATCTTGCTTTAGTGTTGTGGTCATGGGACCAGGCCGCAGGCCTGTGCCTCTTTCCTGGGTTGGGTCTTGATTAGTTGCTGGTGTAGACTTCAAGTTAATGAAGCTAATAGTTGCCAAATCAGTACCCCCATTAGGTTCTGTGATTAGTCTTCCATCTGGTGCAATAATTTCTTTGGCTTGGCTTGTTTTACTGCATGGGTCAATATTCTTGGTATCAGCTTGGTGGGCTCAATTCCAGAAAAACGCAGGCAGGCGGTCATGCAGTCCACAGGTCTGGCAGCCTGAAGGAATCCAGGATTGAGGTTTGATTCCTGCTCCTGTGCCCGGGGTTCCAGAGAGGAAGAATTGTCAATCCTGAAACCTTGTCATGTATTGGGTATCTTTGCTCACTTTCAGACAGCTTTCTCAATCTATATGCTACAGGGAGAAAGTTCTTTTCTGCAGTTTGAATTTGGAGTATTCCTCCTATTTCTTAATTGGAGGCATTGGTTTCCAGTTTGTATATCCCTTCACATTTGAGATATTGTAAGATGGTGGTGGTGACCATTTGTTTTTTTTTTCAATTGTCAAAAGTGTTGATCTCTTAGCGGTTCCCAGACAAAATTTATTGTCTTGCCTGCAATTGCAGATAAGGGAGAAGTCAAAGCCCCATTCAGGGATGAACCTCCTTGTCACAGCCCATACCAGAGTCTGTCTGGGCTCTCATAGGGGAGGCAGGCTGGGCCTGGAAAGTTATGTACACAATAGGCACAAAGAGGACCAGGTAGTTGACTGCAGTGGCTAGGGATTGCCAACTCCCAGTATGGGGCATGATCTGGTTGGCCAGCCCCAATACTGTGATGTAGACAAACCCCAACTTGCTGAAGTCCTGGTCAGGAGGCGCATTGGGTAGGGGAGAGCAGCAGAAATCTCCTTCATAGCAGACAGGAGATCCAGATGGTGGGGGTGGTAATACTTCAAGTCAAAAGAATGGGGTGAATTGACTGAGATAGCAGGAGTATAATCAGGAGGATATGGTTAGACAAGATTATGTTGTGTTGTGGATTACAAAATAGATGCAAAGAGAATAATTAAATTGGAGCAAAAATAGACAATTTCTGCAATAAGATAATGATTTCTGGGCATAAACTTGCTTTATTAAGATGTCAACAGTGAGGTGGGCTTTTCCTCCTCACTACTTATAATTACTGGTAATTTTGTGGCCTTCTGTGCCACCAGAGAACTGATGGCATCAATTTCAGTTGACTTACAATTTTCACTGGAATTTGTGTACTTGGTCCAGGGAGTGGGTTCTCATTGGTTGGTATAATATGAACCTTTCTTGAACTGCAGCATGCTGAGGTGCCACAGTTATTTATAGATCCCGCAAGCAATCAAATACCCAATTATGCAATCAAATGATTGCGCTCTCAATGTGTCATCTCCTGATAGTTAAGAGGCCCAAATTTGATAGTAGAGTCAAAGCCAGGGATTTGAAGCTCATGTGCCTCTCAAATCCCAGACCATTTGTTAGTTGAAAGGGGGTTTTCTTGCTCTGGGAGATACTTGGTAGGGGTTCCCAAGCTGTGGGGTCTTTGCCTCTAGAAAGGCCAGCTGATTGCCAAGGGCATTCTGGGCCCTGACACTCCTACATAGAATACTATGCCTAGAAATCTATGAAGCTCACTTTTATTTTGCAGTGATGGCATGTCAGTTATGGCTCAAATCTTTTCTGGGTATGGGTTTACTCCTTCCTTGCTGATAATGTGTCCTAAAAATGGGAGTTCTGATGAGAAGAGGTCACATTTTCAGGGTTTGGCCATAATTTAGTTGACTTAAAGGGTGTGGAAGACCAGGCGGACATCTTTCCAGTGTTGCTCTAAAGATGGACTGTATATGATTATGTTGTCAAGGTAGACAATAGCCTTTTTTTCTAATGTGATCTTTAAATACTTCATTTTTAAAGGTCACAAAGGTGCTTGGGGCATTTTTCATGCCAAAATTAAGGAAAATACATTCAAACAAGCCATACTTAGTTCTGAAAGCTGTTTTGGGTATGTCCTCTGGTTTAACACAAATTTGGTGGTAGCCTGCACTTAAACTGGTTTTTTTGAAGAACTGGGACCCCCCAGGGCATCAAAAGGAACGTCAATCAGAAGCAGGTAATACCTGCTCTTAATTGTGACTTTTTTGAGCATCCTTTAGTCTGTGACCAGGCAAGTCCTCCATCTTTCTTTACTACAAAAAAGACAGCTATATCAAAAAGAAATTTGTAGGGCTGTATGAGTCCTTTTTTAAGGGCCTCATCTAGGTAGGCTTTTAGTGTGTTATTATCTTGTGGTATTAGGAAGTAGATGGTTGTGCTTTTGGTACACTCTCTTTATAGTCAATTTAATGCTAGATGACCTGGTCAGGCAGTAGTCCTGGTGTTGCGCTGGGGTGATCTGGTCAACTCATTTCTGTAATAGGGTGCAGGGTACTTGTCTTGAATACTGTCAAATGTGAGGATATGATTAGTATTGTGGCAGAAGAACATATAGGAAGAATAATTGATAATTACTTTTAGGAAATGACTTCTGATCATACAGAAGAATTTTTGATAAGTCAAAAGGTATTTTATTATTATCATAGGCAATGTGTTTATATCCCCCTGGGGGACTGTCTTCCTGAACTGCTGGCAATATCTTCTAGGATATTCCAACACACTCTTATTTTGGGTAATTGGTGATCTGGAAATGGTTGTTTCAAACACGTAAACAAATGAAATTTAATTGCTTCATCCAGCACAGGTGGTTCTTGCTGGTGTGGGGTTTGGTATATTTTAGGGTCATTCATCCTGCTTAGTTTTGTGTCTTCATATCAATTGCTTAGAAATACAGTCAATTTAGGAAATCCAGGATTATGGGGAATCAAACCCACCGCCTTGGTGCTCAATGTAAAAGTGAAGCATCCCTGCAATAATTTTCAGTTGGCGCTTTGGCGCCTAATTTAATTGCTAGGTGGCGCCACATTGCCTGTATTTTTCCCAAAATGGCATCAATTCATATATTTTCAAGTGCCGCAGCAGCACTTTTCCATTGGATAATTTATGGTTCAGGTCAACAGACTACTGCTGATTCAATATAAATATGATTTATAATACCAATTTATGTTTTTTAGCATCTATAATTTGTATCTGCAAGCTCTGTCATAATTGGCATCATTGCTTGGTCAAAATTTCCAGCACCTGGTAACTTTTCTTGGAAGACAAAAGGGAATTCTTGGATTAGCTGTTGTTGGATTGGTCTTGTTCAAGTGAGACCTCCACATTATTGAAATGTATAATCTCGTACATGAAAGTGATCCAATCAATCTTTCTAGGGCCCTTTTCTTATTCTGTTTCTGTGATTTTTTTTACAAAAATGTGGTCTCTCATAAGAGTGTCAAGGTAAGTTGGGTACACATGATGTACCTCTTCTTGCTGTATGGTGAGGGTAGCGCTATCCCAGTTGATATGAGGTTTGGTTTTTCTCATTCAATTCAGATCAATTACAACATCATACTTGAGAATTATTATGATTGGACCACTAAGGATAGTCTGTACATCCTCTATTTATGCCTAAAAAGATTTTGCCTCTCTGGTGACTTGGATGCTTTTTTTCTTCCCTGATAACTTTCTTGGCAATATTTTTAATTGTGGGTAGGTTCATGAGGTTGTAAAATTTCTTGTCAACAAAAAAATGGTCTGCTCTAGTGTCAAATAGTGTTGTGCCTTGATATCTGAAAAAGCAGAAAGAATAAGTGAGGATTTTATTTTTAGTCTGGGTGTCAAACAGTATGAAATTGCTGGAAGATATTTACATCATGATAATTGAGTTCAAATCTTGGTCCATATACAAGTCTTGTATAGTGGGGAATGGTGGCTTGTCTAAGAACTCCCCTAAGCTTTTCTCTTCATTGGATTCATTATTAGTACTCATCTGGCTTTCCTGTGTTGTACAATTTCTGCCTAAATAATGAGGATTACTGACTTATTTGTTTTTATTGATACAAGTATTTTTCTTTGCTGAGGGACTCTATTTTTTCTTGTTGGTTGCATACAGATTTTCAGACTTCTGAGCAGCTTGCTTTTCCTCTAAGAATTCATCCTGAAGGTTTTTGCAGCAGCTCATATCAAACTAATGTCTGATGTTTGTGGTAAGATAATTATAAAAGTCTAGAAATGACCCAGCTTCATCAAATTTAATGATATCAGAAGCTCAGCCATGTATCTCTTTGTACACTGTGATGCACTCCTTGATGATTTATGTCATCTTAAATATTCTGAGTTCTGTCATAATTACAACATCAGAGTTCTGTATGGCAAACTTTTCCAGGAGGGCACTTTTGAACATGTAACAATCTTTGTTATGGTTGAGCTGATGTTCAAATCAGTTGCTCACAAAGAAGGAGGCAGCCCTTGTAGCTTTTAAAGCTTTTTTACTTGCCCAGAGTCTCTAGGGATAGCCCACTTGTGTGAACTTGTTTTTCATATTTTGAATTCAGAGATTGGTGCTCTCAAAGTGTAGTCCTGAGAACGTTTCAATCTCTGCTGAGAGTAGATGTTGAAATACAATGTTGGGTATTTTGGTTGCTTTGAAAACTGAAGGCAGGTTCAGGACTACTTGAGTGCTGAGAAAGTTGTATTGTTTGGTTGGTACAAAGATATTGTTGAAGAAAGTGAATCCTGTAGGGATAGCCTGACCTTCTTTATATATTCTCCAGCCAGTTAGGAGTGCCATCTGCTGGGCTCTTTTCTTTAGAGGAATTGTTTTTCTTTGAGTTGTGCAGGTGTGGATAACCTACTTGTTCTATCACTGTTTTTTATATACTTCTGGGAAGTATATAAAACAAAATAAAGGAGGAAATTTAAAAAGATAATTATACTTTATTGGTATGAGTTTGGAGTGTTATATAGTATCATGAGAAGCCACACATTGTTCATGTGTGTCATGGCAGTCTTGAGGCTTGTCCAAGTAATTTTCCCTCTTAGGGTTTGAAAGGTTTAATACATGTATTAGATGGGCATTTGATAAGAGTGCCATCAACTTAATGATTAGTTGGGGAATCATTTGGGGAGTTGTTTGGTGAATTTCTTTCCTGAGAGGGACTAATCAAAGATGTTGCAACACTAGTAATTCCTAGGTGCTCCTGAACCAATTAGAGAAATACAAGAAATGTATCAATGCTGTGTAAACCCTTGATCATTTGATATAGTTAATACCAAGGGGACTAAGAAGAGCTATTATCAAGAAGGTCAAAGAACAAACAGCTGTACACCAGGATACACCATTCTTTTTACCTTTGGGCACATGGCTGTAGGCATTGCACATGAACAACACAATGGACAATTTGTCAATATAGTAGAACTTTACTGTGCCCTTCTACTTTAACGTGGTATACATATTGGAATATTTTTGATGACACTTGATATTCATTGGGCAGTTGCAGTTATATAGAGAGACCCCAATTTTTTCCATGAGAATTTGAAACTTTTCACAGCGCAATAGCAAGTTGGAATTGATGCCTCAATTCTAAAAACAGTGTTAACCATTGAATGTATATTTCCAGTTCAAGATGATAGGTTTGGTTGATCCACTCACAGATGGCCTATTTGTGCTTCTTAATCAAGAGGGCTGACTGGCGTGGGGGTTTCTCTGAAAAGAGAAAAGTACCTTTTTAATAACATACTATACAGTTGATAAGCAGATTTTGCCAAAATACTAAAAATAGATGTGGCCTTCTTGTAGTCCTGTGTTTCCTTGATGAGCCTGATACAGGTCTTGCAGATGGAGTTGAAATGTCAGTGTAATTGGGTTTTTGGCAGTAGGGATTGAATTTGCTGGTTCTGCCACAACATAGGGAATAGTTACTTGGCTGTAGAATGCAGCAATCCTTTTGAGCATCTTTTTACATCCACGGTTTAGAAATACTGTGATTCTTTGTTGTCATCTTTCTCCTTGTCATCAAGAACGTAAAGCTCATACATGGTTGAAGAACAGGCTTCACACTCTATATAATGCTAGCAGAAATACCATCTTGGCAGTATACAGAGTTATATACAAAAGACACCCTTTTGGTAGTGGTGTTGTTTACTGTTCTGGTGGTGGTGACTTTGGTGTGTTTTCCAGACAGCTTTGGGACTCTGGGGTTAATAATATCTGCTCTTTTAGTCTAGCTATCCTGGGTTTGTTGTAGCACCTGTGTACCTTGGGTTTACCCCTGATTAAACATAACTCCAACTGTCTTCTTTCTGTAATACAGCCACTCTGTTTTTTGACCCACAAGGGCGTCCACATGCACAATGTGCTCCTCCAGATCCTTGGCTTTGCTGTTGTGAGGATTTTATTTTAGTGTTGCAACATCTTTTATTACTCTCTTTCAGAGAAGTGATTCTCCAAGTGATTTCCCAGCAAATCATTAAGTTGATGGCACTCTTATCAAATACCTATCTGTCAGGGATCCAACCAGTGGGGGGTTCCTGAGAGCTTGCAGGGCCAACGGCCCGCAGGCTCAGCAGGGAGAGCCCACCACAAGATTGGGGCTAACTTTACAATATAAGATAACAATTTCCCAAGGACTGCCCAAGGTCTGCTTACAGGCACCATAGAATCAATCAGTCCAGTGAGGGAGATATACATCACCCCAAATATCTGGGTGGAAGTGAATTCATTAGTGGCAACAAATTCTTGTGGGAGGTTGGGCTGCGGGGTTAGGGGCGGTGTCATTGGAACCAAATATGTGGGCAGAAAATTATACTTGTCACAGAATAGCAGAGGGGGCTGGATAATTTTGGTGCCTTCTCTGTAAAGGACTTCTGTCTCTCTAGTTCTAGCTTCAGGGTTGTGGATTAGGATTTTCCCTAGAGTAAACTCTGAATACACCGGGTTGGACAGGTACTCAGTGAAATGTACTGGGACAAAAAGAGCTCCTGGTGGATGGTAAAGGTCAGGCAGTTGGTCCGCAGTTTCTTGGGGTAGGTAAGCGTGGGGTGCAAAACTGCCAGACGTAGGCTATAAATGAAGTAGAACTAATAACAAATAAGATATGATCTGGTTGAACCAAAGGTTCATGTCACGTTATTGCAAGAATGGTAATGGGCATCTTCCTGGCAGTCCAGGGTATAAGTATGCCCACATGTCATGGTAAAACTTTCACAAATTCCCTTGGCCCGGGTTTTCCCATTTACCAGGTCTTCCTAGTCCTCGGTGGCATTCATTGCGGGGGTTATTCCATTGGGTGGCTTGAACTGAGAATGCTCAAATTCCATAGTTGGGTTGTGGGATTGGTCGTCTCTGGGTGGCCTATGTTCTATGAAAAGGTTCTCTGTTTCCCCTTCCGCAGGGGCCCAAGTTGTTTCAGGATCTATGGCTGGACCCGCCCACTGATTGGTTGAGTTAACATGAACCTTTAGCGTGGGGAGTGTTGATGTAGGTGAGTTTGATTCATCAAGCTTCAAAGGATTTTCCAAAGCCAAATCCTGCTCTGGTTTGAGCCCAAAAAACTGTGGGCAGCCTGCGGGGTTTGAATCCCATAGTTGAGGCTTTTCAATAAGCATAGTTGATAGGAGTTTATCACTTGTGACACTATCTAATAAAGGGATTAAACCTTTCAAAACATAAGAGAAAAATTACTTGGACAAGCCTCAAGGCTGCCATGATACACATGAACAATGTGTGGCTTCTCATGATACTATATAACACTCCAAACTCATACCAATAAAGTATAATTATCTTTTTAAATTTCCTCCTTTATTTTGTTTTATATACTTCCCAGAAGTATATAAACAACAGTGATAGAACAAGTAGGTTATCCACACCTGCACAACTCAAAGAAAAAAATTCCTCTAAAGAAAAGAGCCCAGCAGATGGCACTCCCAACTGGCTGGAGAAGATATAAAGAAGATCAGGTTGTCCCTACAGGATTCACTTTCTTCAACAATATCTTTGTACCAACCAAACAATACAACTTTCTCAGCACTCAAGGAGTCCTGAACCTGCCTTCAGTTTTCAAAGAAACCAAAATACCCAACATTGTATTTCAACATTCACTCTCAGCAGAGATTGAAACGTTCTCAGGACTACACTTTGAGAGCACCAATCTCTGAATTCAAAATATGAAAAACAAGTTCACACAAGTGGGCTATCCCTAGAGACTCTGGGCAAGTAAAAAAGCTTTAAAAGTTACAAGGACTACCTCCTTCTTTGTGAGAAACTGGTTTGAACATCATCTCAACCATAACAAAGATTGTTACATGTTCAAAAGTGCCCTCCTGGAAAAGTTTGCCATACAGAACTCTGATGTTGTAATTATGACAGAACTCAGAACATTTAAGATGACATAAACCATCAAGGAGTGCATCACAGTGTACAAAGAGATACATGACTGAGCTTCTGACATCATTAACTTTGATGAAGCTGGGTCATGTCTAAACTTTTATAATTATCTTCCCACAAACATCAGACATTAGTTTGATATGAGCTGCTTCAAAAACCTCCAGGATGAATTCTTAGAGGAAAAGCAAGCTGCTCAGAAGTCTAAAAATCTGTATGCAACCAACAAGAAAAAAATAGAGTCCCTCAGCAAAGAAAAATACTTGTATCAATAAAAAACCAACCAAGTCAGTAATCCTCATTATTTAGGCAGAAATTGTACAACACAGGAAAGCCAGATGAGTACTAATAATGAATCCAATGAAGAGAAAAGCTTAGGGGAGTTCTTAGACAAGCCACCATTTCCCACTATACAAGACTTGTATATGGACCAAGATTTGAACTCAATTATCATGATGTAAGTATCTTCCAGCAATTTCATACTGTTTGACACCCAGACTAAAAATACAATCCTCACTTATTCTTTCTGCTTTTTCAGATATCAAGGCACAACACTATTTGACACTAGAGCAGACCAGTTTTTTGTTGACAAGAAATTTTACTACCTCATGAACCTATACACAATTAAAAATATTGCCAAGAAAGTTATCAGGGAAGAAAAGAGCATCCCAGTCACCAGAGAGGCAAAACCTTTTTGGGCACAAATAGAGAATGTACAGACTATTCTTAGTAGTCCAACCATACTAATTCTCAAGTATTATGTTGTACTTGGTCTGGATTGAATGAGAAATACCAAACCTTATATCAACTGGGATAGCGCTACCCTCACCATACAACAAGAATAGGTACCTCATCATATGTACCCAACTTACCTTGACACTCTTATGAGAGACCACATGTTTGTAAAGATTACCAAAACAGAAGATTAAACAGACACTAGTAAGATCAACTGAAATAACTCCACATACAAGATCATACATTTTAATAATGTGGAAGTCTCACTTAAACAGGACCTAATACATCAATAACTTGTCCAAGAATTTTTCTCAGTATTTCAGGAGAAACTATCAGGCCTGTTGTCTGACAGAGGTATTAAAAAAATCAACCTTAAGAGAATTATACCAAGAGCACACCCCTCTTAATTTTTTTACATTTATGATAGAAAATACAGGCCAAAAAAGCTGGCTTGAAGGTGAAGTTTTTTACGTTAATGTAAAAACAACGGGGTCAATCCTACAGAAAGGTTATGACTAAGCAGGTTTGTGACCTGCAATCCAACTATCTATTGACTTAAAGCCAAATGCAGAAGTTGGCTCAAATTCCCAAATCTAGCAACATGACCAAATGATAACTCTTGTATGATGGATGGCTTGGTTCAGCTCTTGACTCATTATAAGGATCAAGTCACCCCTAACCATCCAATCAAGTGATTATCACAATCATGTTCCTATTATCCTGATTCACAATAACTATATAACATTTATATCTCAATAAAAAATATTATCTAGTTTTCAATTACAGTAGCTTTCAAACCTGTTGAGATAAACATATATTATTTAGTTTAGAGCGCCTGAACTCAGCCTAAAAACAAAATCAAAAATTAAGAAGTTTATATTAAATTACAATAGGTTTGAATACACTTTGATTTTGTTTTTAGACCAAGTTCATGTGTTCTAAACTGAATAATATACATTTATCTCAACAGGTTTGAAAACTACTGTATTTTTTCCCTTGTAAATTTTCTAAAACAGCACAGTTACAACATTAATATTTTATATTTAATGAAAGATAGTGATATTTATAATTCATCTTTGATATTTTAGTATGTCAAAGAGTACTTAAAATAGTTTATTGTAAAAATTTCTGCAAAGATAGCAGAGAAACAAAAAGAGTTGATACTACTAAACAGTTAGTAGAACATGTTTATGAAGTTGAATATATCAAAAAGCTTATATTTCACATAGGGTAAATAGTCATTAATTTTTTTTCTAAAAATAACTAAAAAATAATTTATATGATTCAAAGATAAGTTAATAGCAATTTTGTAACTTTGAGGCTGCTATTGCTCTCCCAGAAACTCATATATTTGATTCTTAGCTTATTAAGATATATAAAAAGTATTTAAGCAAAAAAGACAATTAAAAAGTAAGACTTATTTTTATTATTTTTATATTTAAACTTTTAAAAAGCTCTTCAATAAAACTTTGCATTATATTAATGTTCAAAAATATGTAACTTTGTGAATTAAATAATACCAAAGCAGTTAACAGGCTTTAAAATGTTCAAGCTGGTGCCTTGGCTCAACCTAATGAATAATGTCTTTTATATGCTAAATTGTCCATGCTAATTTAACAATGTTGATTGATTCATTTATTTATCCAATTGGATAAATGATCTATAACCACCAAGACATCAATTTTAATGTCCTTTGATATCTAAGTTATATTTCTACAAGATTTTTTTAAATATTTATTGATTAAAAATTATGTTTAAATGGGCGTATTAAGTAATATCTAAAAATAAAAACTCCTTGGATTAATATTCCTATTATATAAAGATAGTGTTTTAGCTGCAGCTGAGTGTCTTTATTTTTTCAGCGTAAAATCCTGTTTTTTAAACCGGAATGACGTATTCAACAAGTTTTGTAGATTTATCGTGATACATTCAATTAATAGCCATTTAGAAAATGCTAAGATTAATGACCAAAATATATTGTTACATTGATTATGAATTCCAATAGATATTATTTAATATGGATTGATATTTTATAATTAATACCTAATTGGTTATTTTCTAAAGTAAAAAAATCAAATGTGGCTTGCTCCTAAAAGTGTATTTAAAACTGTTTATCCTATCTTGTCTAAAAAAATTGACCTCGTGCACGTTTCATCCCGTGTATTTGCCAAGCATTGATACTATTTTAGATGTTACAATGGCATATATGATATATGATTCACTTTTAATTCCGATGGGGATGTGTTTTAGGAGTAAAGTTTAAGTATGATTTCATTTATTTATAAGTCTTATCATTTAAAGGAAAAATGTGGCGTCAGAAAATGTAAAACTTAGCCGCGTTTAATAAATGATAGTTTCATAGATTTTAATGATTGGTGATGTTTTACAATCCCATTGATCCCCTAAACATCACATTTCAATCATCAATCCTCGGAAATGTTGATGTTTAGGGGGAGCCGATTTACCCGGAAAATGTATTTAACCGCAGCTCCATCTTAAAAGTCAAGCCTTCCAAAACACTTTCCATTCTGCCTCCATGGACTCTCACAAAAGCGGGCCTGCCAACAGAGTCTTCAGGCCAAAGCCGTGCGGTAGCCGTCTTTCAAGTATCACGTGTATTCCAGACCCCGGATGCACTGTCTGGGCAATTCGATTCCAGCGGCTGAAATACCATTAATCCATCAGCCACCTCAAGCCCATCTTAGGAGCCAAGTATTCTCACCTCAATACATCACAGACAAAAGAGTCAGGGTAAACAGGCCCTGGAAGCACCATATTGGCGGTCTGATTATAGTGTCAATGCTCCTCACGTGCTATTGGTCTTCTCGAATCCTTTATAAGAGGGCAACTTGCTTCGGAGTGTACCTCAGACCACAGGGTTTAGCCGAATTAGTGGTTTCTAGTACTACCGCATCAGACTTCTGCCACAGGCACCTAACGAAACCCCAGTTATCACGCAAAGGCAAAAAAGCAAAAAAAGGCTGAGAGATAAAACAAGATTAGAAAAAAATAAAGAAAAAATAAAAGCCAAAAGTAAAAAATAAAAAGGAAACTAGAAGAAAGGGTTAAAAAGCAAAAAATAAAAGCCAAGGAAATAAAATAAAATAAGATGTGATTAAAAGTCGAAAAACGCTAAAAATAAAATTAAAACACGAACTGTTTAAAGGGGCAAAAAAGAAAAGCAAAAAATAAAATTTTAAAAAATGACTTTAAAAAGAAAAAAGTATAAAATAAAAAGAACTTTTAAACCTTTCCCATATGAATTATAAGAGTTTAAATTTCTCTAAGTTTCCAAAGTTAGTGAATTGGCTTAATTGTTCGGCCGGTCTCAGAACCCCTAATCTTTCCAGCGCCATTCTATACCTTTCTACAACCCCCAAACTTCTCGCTCTCCTGCTCATATCCGGGTATTCTGGTTAGGCTCTGCCTATGTTTCTTCTTGTTACACCTATGAGCTGGACTAACTTGTAGGGCAGTGAGGAGTTTATATAAGGTATTTAACTTAAATTTCGTCGCTAACTTTTAAACATATTCAATTCTGGGAAGTGATCAGTATCAAGAATTTAAAGCGAACTAAGCTCGCAGTGGTGAGTTGACTTTCATTTAGCTTTTCATATTTCATTTGTAATCAACTTTGGAGTTAACCAAATGTAGAAGAGCTGCTGGTAAGAATATTTCCTATTATTTTTATATTTAAATTTTATAAACAATAAAATAAATATATTATGTATTATTTGATTATTAAACTATGACTTTGTTTTAAATAGCAACAACTTGAAAAATAATTTCTGAAAAATCACTTGTAATATTAAAGTTCATTTAACTTTATCTGAGTAATAATATCAATGTTTATTTTATCCCGAGTGGTTAATTCAGTAATTTGCATATAACCATGTAAGTCATGACATTTACTTTTAAATATATATGATACATCCTTTACCTTACTTCTTGTGAATCACCTATCAACTCATTAAAGAAGATGATAACTTCTGTCAGTGGAATAGATTTAAATATTTTTTAAAAAAAGCCTTTTAAACGAATTTATTTAATGCTTACCTAGACTTTTATTCACTACAAAACGTCCTATCTTCAATGTATACATATAAATAGATTGAAAATATATATCTGAAATAGCTATGTAATCCATTTTTATGCTACTTACATTATACAATAATCATTATTAAAGCTTTAGATATACACAAAATTTACCGCAAATAAAAGAAATAATATAACTTAAACAGGTACAAGTTATAAGAAACCACCAAATTACAGACATTTTTTACTTTCTAAGCCTATCTATTTAATAATAATTTCTAAATATTTAAACTATAATCAATTGATTATAAATAAAATTAAATATATAACTATATAAAAATACTTAATTAATACCTGAATTTAGGGCTACTTCATCCAAGCCCTGGGCAGCCGAGGCCAGTTTCTAGCTCTGAGTCACTCGTATCAAAGATTTATTTAAAAATGTTTAAATATTAATTTTTTTGTTTTGACTGTAGAGGCCCAGAGCCGGAAGTTACCTGGGGTTGAGCTGAAGCATCCCTACCTGAAACTAAATCTAATATATAAACTCAATCAAGATTGACCTTTTAAAATACAGCCTTCAGTGCAAACCCTGTCATTGAAAAGTGTCTGCATTTTCACTAGCACCCTGCAAAATTTAAACTCACTCTGCCATCAGGCTGGTAATAAAAGCTGTACTGTAAATTCAGAACCTAAACATAAAAATGTGGGATTGTCAAATCCTTGGTCCAAATTTTGAATCACTTTTGCGGGATGGCCTTTTTTAATTAAATTGAATTCTTTGAGTATTTATTTGAATATTTGAAAATGCGGAAACTCATAGACACTTTGCAAAGTTTAAGTCAAACTGTATATTTTCAATGGACAAAATGAATTAACTGGAATCAATTTTGAAGCGTTCAAATCCATCAACCATTTTCTTTTAAGTTTACTATGTTTTTTGAAATTGCAGGATTGTCAAATCCATGAACCAAATTTCAAATCACTTTTGAATGGCACTAGTAAACTCAGATATTAATTGCGGGAACTGGAATCCAAATTGAATGTACAATAAGCACACTAGGAAACACCAATCCAAATCAAGAAGCTCTACCACAACTAAAATCAAATGAAAAATTCAATCTTGATAACCATGTTTAGACATAAAAAGTGATTAAACTTTAAAATCATCTAAAACTGGAAAGTATACAATATTATACACTTCAAATCACGGATATAAAAAATCTGCTACTATTCAAGGCTAAATCAAGAAAAAACAACTACTCACAACTAAACCAATAAATCCAAATAAATACATAGTTAATCTAAAATATATTTTTTATTTTATTTTTATGGACCATCAATCACATTCCCAACCAGCTCCTGCACCAGCCTGCAGAGCAGTTTGTCCATAAGGGTGTCCCAGAAGGTCCAAGAACAGACTTAGAACCCAACTTGAGAGGAGTCATGCCAACACACAGGCCTCCCAAGGTGTCAGCGCCAGCCAACCATCTCTCACATCTCAAGCCAGGAACAGTAGCCTCAATTCAAGACAGAAGCTGCTCTCAAGGCCTGCAATCAAAGTCTTTTATACAAAGGTCATCAGAAATAATGAGGTTAGATACACCTTCTTTGTGTACCCAGTTGTCACCCGTCCCCGCACTCTTGATCTAAGAGTTGCTACTTCCTGCCCCGCATCTTTGACACCTCTTATGATCCATTGGCCACCACTAAAGAGCCATCTGCGCCTGTATCATATGCCATCATTGACGGCACCAGCGTAACCAAGTGTGATCTCATCTTCTACACAATGTCAGAAATATTCCTGACATAAACCTAATACTGACTGAAAGGAAAAGTTAGGAAAAGATAGCTGAGACCCCAATTTTAGGGGGAAAATTTGATATGTAATTTTCCCTCTTATTAGGAGAAAATAAGAATAAATTTGCTAAAAAATCAGATCTTGGTGGGCGCCAAACTAATTTATCATCCAGGCAGGCGCCCGCTGCCACTGCGCAGATGTCCGCCACGCCTACCAGCACCCAGCCAGCTACCTGCAAGCCCTCTGTCAGCCGCCTGCCAGCTGCCAGCCTGGGCCCTGCTGCCCATCCGCTTGCCTGCCCAGCCACCAGCGCACCCACCGTCAGCCCATCCGCTTGCTCCCCGGGTCCCAGCCAGATGCCTACCCTGCAACCAATCAAAAATTCTTCTGGGATACAGTCAATCAAATAAGTCCCTGAAAACAGGAAAAAGTTCAGAAAACAAAATTTTTCCTCCAGAAGAGGGCAGAAATAATGATTCAGATTTTAAAAATAAGTTTGCCACCAATCAATTAGGTGCTAAGTTACATATCACATAAACAAGGCCAAACTCCATCCAAAACAATGTTCTTGACATCAAACTAACTTCTGAAAAGAAATCAATTCACATTCCTCACCTAGCACTAGGGAAACATGAAACTATTGGTTCATCTCAAGAACTTCTCAACCAGCCACAGATAGCAGGAGAACAGGAATTCAACCATCTTTTCAAGTCCCAATTGCTATTTTTACCTTTCAAACTTCTGGGATTTTTCATTCCTTGTTTTTCTCTCTCAATTGCAAATCTTTGCACAGGAGAAAAGACTATAAATAAAGAATTTCACCTCAGTAATAGCTTGTGCTATTATTAAGATTAATACCCTCAATAAAAGTGAAATTCAACTTACAACTAAAAGTTAACTTACCAATCAGCCCCTGCCAATCCTCTAATTCAAGGAAGATAAATCATCTCATCTTCACATCTGTGCTCAAAGCTTGCCTAGGGATTAAAGGCTATCAAAAAGGGTTAGAGTTCTTTGAGCCCTCTCTAGATAGACTAGGTCATGACCCCCACTACAACCCTGGTCAACTGAACTCCTCCCAGACTGGACCCTGGCCTCCCCTGGTGTTTTCACATTTTACACTCTCTATTGCAATGTACACGTCCATGTAATACATCTTAACCTACTTTGCTGGGAGCTTTGAAAGATACAACATACATGTAAAGATCTTTTGCTGGCTGATGACTGTGTAATCTATTGTTACTGCCTTAACTGGGTTCCAGTTCACCAACCTGTTACCATACATACTGCAAGTGGTACCTACTGTAACTGGGTATTACACACAAAGGTCCTTTCTCCTGTGTTGAGCCTGCTAGCCAGAATGCTGTGGTACCTGCCAAAAACCGGCGTTGATTGACGGATAGTGAGCGTGAAGCTCTCCTCAATTGCTTGAACAGGAGAGTGACAGTTTGGGATATTGTGTCCTGATTTGGTGTCACAGCCAGATACATTGCCAACATCAACACCAAGTATGGTAACACCAGGTGAATTGCAAAATCTGCCAAGGCTAAGCAACAGCCCAAACTCTTACAGTATGTGCATATTGACACAATAAAACAGTGGGTTACCAAGGATTGCCATCTAAACTCACTTGCTGTCCAATCAATGCTTGCCACAGAGTTTGGGCTTTTTGTTTCTAAAACCCTTGTTTACAAAGCAATGGTTGATTTGGGCTTTTTCTGGAAAGTACTGGGAGTTTTTCTGTACAACAGAAACAATGAAAAAATCATCAAGGATTGACACATTTATGCTGAGACATATCTGGCACTAAAAAAGACTGGGAATGTTCAGTTCTTCTACATTGATTTTTTTGTTTTTCTTCTCACTCAGATCTAGGCATGAGTGGGTTAAGAAGAAGTCCAAGGACAGCGTAGCCCATTGTGCAGCTTTTTGTTTCCAGACCTATTCCATGATAGCGCTTCTTGGTCCTTGCAGGTTAGACCAGTACCAGATGATCAAGGGTTCCCATAATGGCAGGACATTTTTTGATTTTCTCCAAACTGTCAAGAAGTATCTCCGGATCAATTACTGCAGTACAACTAACATTGTTGTGTTAGATAATGTCGGGCTCCACAAAGTGGATCTGGTTGTGTCTGAGTTCTTGCTCATCTATAAAAATAGCCATTTGGCCAGCCACCGTCTGGCTGACTGTCTAATGAGACTCCTTTTTCTCTTCTCATATTCTCTGTCAGGAATGCACTTGGTATAACTCCTGACAAAAATCTATTGTTTGGTTTAAAAGAAGATAGCCTTTCTCTTTTGATGTTTTCTGAATGTCCTAAAATAATTAAGTTAGTTGGTAGTAACTGTTCATTTTCACCTGTTAATACTGGCTTCAATGTTGCTTCCAATGTTAATTATTTAACAACAGAGTTAAAACCTGGGCCTTATTCTGTCTTCAATGACTGTTAATTACTTAAAAAAACTGTTAGTTTTGCTAAAGATGAAACATTACCTTTGAATAGCAATTCCAGCCAATCAGCTGTTACAACAATCCTTTTGATGGATTTTTTAAGCATTTCAATGACACTGATGTTGGTTTTGATATTGGTTTCTGTATGGCTCAGCCATTGTCCTCTGTTTTGGTTCCTAGTTCCTGCTCTCCTTTCCCAGTTAAAACTGGGAAATAGCTGGGCATCTCCTGCTTTTCCCTGCTGTGTTAGGGTTAATTTTAAAAGGGTTGTTTAAAAGAAACTGAGTTTAAGCATATTGGCTACAGTAACTTAAAATAATTCTATTTTTAATTCAAACTGCACAGGATCTCCAAATTTCTCCATTCCATCCTCATAGGGGATGATCTTCTTTATGTTACCTTCAATTTATCTACCATGCTATATAAGCTAATAGGCTATGATCTTTTTATTTGTTCAAACAATAAAGTCTACATTCACCCACAGTAAATTATTTTTGCTTACCTTTTTACTTGGCTTAAGCCTTTAAAATCCAAACCATGAGATTACCCAAGACTTCTCTTGTGAAGTCTCTTAAATATAATGGTTATTTTGGATAATCTTGCTGACAACGGTGTTGGCCAGCACTTCAATGGGATTGTGCGCTGATTTGGGTACCACGCCATAATCCCAATTCTTGGACAGCTCTTGGCGCTGTGTTATTCCTGGAGTTTGGTATACTTCAACACTGCTATCACACAACCCACTTGTCTGAGAAGAGACCAAGAACTATGGATCCACAACCCAGGTTCCTAAACCCAAGTTTTCTGCCCTTTGGCTTTGGCTTTCTTACTATGTTATTTGGGAGCATACTTCTTCTTGGGACTCTTCAACCCTCTGCTAGGCAGATACCAATTTTTTTGGAAAATTATTTTATTTAGGCATGGTATCCTTGCCTGTGGGATCTTTGATCACTGTATTGAATCCCTCTGCAATCATTCAACACCTAGGAAGATTGCTTCCTAGTGAGTGGGTTCCTGACAATCTCCATTCCTTAACCCAATTGAGGAGGTGTCTGGGTGGATCAAAAATAAGGTGAATAAAGGCCTTTCTCAGGACACTGAAGATTTCTTCAACATCCTTGAGGTCAGTCAATTTGCAATGCCACCTGATGTGGTGGTGGCTTTTTACTTGCACGCAGAATCCTTTCTCCTCAAAGCCCTGGCCTCCAAGCCAATCAGATAAATGGGCGCTCTGGGTTTTATTTGTTTTTATTTTTATTAATTTTGTTTTTATTAGGACTCAAAAATTATTATTTATATATAATGATGTGACATTTGATTGTATTATAGACATATAAGGATATGTAAAAAAGTTAAGCAAAATTAGTTATATTAGGTATGATAAATATATTTTATTATAATGCACTGAATACTATATTGGCTGTTGCACTAACAAATAAATAAGTTAAAAAGATAGAAATAGATTAATTTTATTTAAATAATTGTGAATCCTTGTTGGTACTCTGGCTTTTTTAAGCCACAAATTGGACCTTGCAAGT